>JAQHUG010000136.1:1502576-1545294 GCA_028555095.1 Dicrostonyx torquatus
CACACACACATACCACACATGCACACACCACGTGCACTCACACTATACACACATACACATACATGCACACACACACACCATACACACATACACTACACGTGCATGCACACCACAATGCACCCCACACATACACACCATACACACACACCAGACATGCACACACACACACACACACCAGACACGCACACACACATGTACCACGCATGCGCACACCACATGAACACACACCATACACCACGTACATACACACTATAAGCCCTCACCATCCCAGGCATCTGCCTCTAGTTTCTGTAACCCAAATCCATATTCTTTCACCAGACTGGAACAGGAGTGAGTCCCCAAGAGACTCACTTCTGAATGAGTCGTCTGTAGCAGTTTATCACAAAATAATTTTTAGTTCAAGAATGGAGCATTGTCTATACAAGTCACATTTTTTTTATTTCATTTATGATACCCATTAATTTATGGAATTATTATAATTACTTTAAAAATACGCTTATTGAGTTATTCGCCTCAGTCCTCCAGAGCCAGGCATAAGAAATGGAGGAGAGTTGCTTAAGACATCAGTGGCTCTTTTAACGTCCCCACCAGAAGGATGAGTCCTTCATCCTACTTCCCATGGTGTATCATACCACAAATTTAATTTTAGCTTCCAATGATTCCGTTATGTGGGTAGCAATGAATTCATGGCTAAACAGATGTTTTCCAAAGTATTTGGACAGAGAGCTATGTGAGGTATCTGAAAACTTTTCTTACTGTAGACATGTCTCCTGGCCTCAGCTCCGGCAGCCCTACCTCTTGGGGACACTAAGAGCAGTCATCCCTCTGGCCGGATATAAGCAGCTTACAACACGTTAATTATGCCCAACTTCATCCGGCATCCGTTGAGAGTTAGCCATAGCCACGTGTTTATCAGGCTCACCCAGCTCCCAACACACATACACAAGAAATTGTCCCAAGGGAAACAGACAGAGACAGTAGAACAGGCTGCCCCCCGTCAATCCCAGTGTATGATTTTAATACCCTCTTGACTTCAGGACCACGAGGGTTTCCTTACTTGGCTTTGGATATCTAATAGTCTACGGAAGCTTGATTGCTCCAAGAGGAAAGACATTCTCCCTTGCCCTTTAGATTAGTGATCTCAGAAGAGAGAAACCATATTCTTCCCCGGAGACTATGCTACTTACAGTTCTCCTAAGTTTTTTAATGAAGAAAACGTCTTGTCTGGAACAAACCCGATTTGATTTCTAGTCAGAAACCTGTAAAACATGGTGAGAGTTAGCACTGGGGGTTTCCGTCTGCCAACACAATCATTTCCTGTGGAGAGATGCCACTGCTCCAGGTGCCTTTTAATAAGCCCCCTTTGAGGGTTCAGAGGGAGCCCGAGTCAGGCAAGACTTTCCCCCCTGACAAAAGTCACACCCACGTCCCTTAGGAAGCGCTGCTGGGTGCGGTTCCAGACACCTGAGTGTGGTCTGTGAAGTCACATTTTCTTTGATTTCTGATCATTTTTATAAGTGTCTCTTTTTAAATTCTATCCCCTGTTTTTCTCTAGCCACCCGTTTAATCAGCAAGCCTTGTTGCGGGTTATCTCCATAAAACTGCAATCACAACACCCACAGACACTAGTTGTGTCTCTTATCTTGCCAAAACAAATGTGCCAACTGGTCAATTCATCCACCCTTCCCGCCCCCAGGACAGGCACAATCAGTAATCAGAATTGCCAGTCAGAATCTTTGGTCAATTGGAATGTGTTAGAGTGCTTTCACTTTCTTTGGAGTGTGTGTATATGCGGGGTGTATATATGTGTGTGTGTGTGTGTGTGTGTGTGTGTGTGTGTGTGTGTGTAAGACCTCGCTTGATGAGTCTAGCCACTTTTAAATACATCACCCTCCCCCTTTCCACTATTGAACTCCCACATCAAGGCTGGAAAGAAAACAGTACTTTGGAATCCATGGCCAGAGTTTCCTTGACTTTCCCCATCGACAGGGCTCATCTCGTACTTACAGAACCGTGAGCGAGCCGCACGTAAGGAAGGTGGAGTTCGTTAGGTACTTTATTTCATTGTTTGCCAGATCCCTGAAAGCCATGGAGGGAAAACACTTCAAACACCTTTGTTTAAACCAGCTGCTTAGGGATGTTTTCTGTTGACAGAATAGTTCTGAATTTTATCTTTCCTTCATTCTTTTTTTTTTTTGCCATATATCTTTCTTAATTTTTGTGGGATTTCTATAATTAATATTATGTTTCTCCTTTCCCCAACTGATGCTAAAACTTAATTAAAAAGAATAACAAAGGGAAGAGCGGCTAATTATTTGGGATGGGAGAAGTCCGTCTGGGCTGGACACTATGCTGTTAGCTATAGGTGGTAGTTTTAATAACTCTCAGCCATGTGACTACTTGGTACCAGTTGGTGGCTGTTGGGGGAGGATTTAGAGATATGGTCTTGATGAAGGAAGTATGTCACGGGGGTTGGGCATCAAGGCTTCAAAAAACTAGCCACTTAGAATGTGTCCTCTACTTCCTGTTTGTGGTTCCAGATGTGAGAGAGCACTGAGCTGCTATTCTGACCCCCTGTTGCCTGCTACCTCCGCACTGGCATCACAGATGCCAACCCTCTGGAAATGAAAGAACGTAGTAAACTCTTTCTTTTCTAAGAGGCTGTGGTCACAGTGTTTTCCTACAGCCACACAAAGACTAAGACGTTATAGCCTTGGCCACACTTTATCCACTATCGTCCCCTGGGCTGGTATTGCCCTGTGTGTCTACCGCTGCGTCCCTCAAGGTTAGCATCATTATTGCCCACCCAACAGGTGGGGCAGGCATCTGGAATACTCAGAGATTTAATTTACAGCTTTCCATACAGCTGGTGTGATGCAGAAGAGCCCTTCCCAGTCAGACCTTTCTGAAACCCAGATACTCTTGTGTCCTGTGGCAATCGGGACCAGGGTCCACTTCCCTCTCCTGTCAGTCAATGTTCTGGCGAAGAGGAAACTCAGGCTAAAGTTGTCTCGCACAGACTGTTCACCAACCTTAGGACATAAATCTTGGTCTGTGATATCAAGATTTCCTTTCTATACTGTCCCGGGAATGCTAATGCCTCTGTAACACAACTCCAAGTATGGCAGGACCTGACCCCTGAGCCGGGGGAACTTTCTAGAAGTGTAGACTCCCAGACTCCACACCAGACCTGCTGGATCAGAAGCTCCTCTTAGCATGCCCTACTCTTTGAGCTGCTCAGAAATGTCCTTAGAATGTCCTTCCTACCAGCTGGATCCTTGACACATCTGCCATCCCACATGCTCTGGAAATGCCTTCTGGAACCTTCTAGAATTCTTACTTTTAGCAATGTGGTGATGAGGCAAGAGGTGAGGAAAAGCAGGCATTTTTACTAATGTTCTTAATCTCTCTCTCTCTCTCTGCCTGTATCAGTTTCTTTGTCTCTCTGTGTGTCCGTGTGTGTTCTAACTATGTAGCCCCACCTGGTCTAGAACTCTATGTAGACCAGGCTGGCCTTGAACTCACAGAGATCCATCGTCCTCTGCCTCCTGAGTGCTGGGATTAAGGGCGTGTGCCACCATGCCTGGTCTCTCTCTTGCTATGCAACCTGGTCAGGTTTCACTCTTGAGACCCATCTACCCTGTCTCCTTTCTGCTTTTTTCCCATTGTGCAAACGAATGTGTTCAATTCCTAAGCATTTTTGAGACTAGGTCTCAAGGAGCTCACATAGGCCTCAGTCTAGATTGGCCTTGATCTCCTGATTCCCTCCTTTTCCACCTTACACGTTGTGGTACTAGATTACACCTTCTAGCACCCTCATGTTACCCCCTGGCCTTGAACTCACTGGACAGCTGAGGAGGGCCATGAACTCCTGATCCTTCTGCCTCTTGCCTCCGGAGTGAAGGGATTGCAGGTGTGAGCTACCAAAGCCTGTGACTAATTTTTGATGAGTTTTATTCTCATGGTTTTCAGATTATCATTTCTGTGGTTTTTAATAGTGGCACACTTACATGAAACCTCTATTTCTTAGGGTCCTTTTGGTGAGAGATATAGAAATAAGCACATGGAAGTTAGAGTCAGCCAATCAACAGAATCCCACCTAGTAGTTCAGAGACTGTGGAAGCTGAGATACTGACATTCTATTGATTTGCAGGGACCCAGTCGCCTGTTTGAGCATGAGCAGAGCTGTGGTGGTGATGTATGTTTTTGATGACCGTGACAACCTTGGGCTGCTGTAAGAAATCAGGGAGGTGTATCTGGCAGGGAATAGTGGGTGGTGGTGGCATCATGACCCTCCTAAGCAGGTAGACGTGACAAGGCAAGAAAGAGTGGGAGTGGCTTAGTGCATCTGTGTACTGAGGGTTTACTGATCACCTATCACATGGTGGGCATGGTCTCGGACCTGATGGGGCATGGTAGATCCCTGTGAGGGGCAGTGGAAACACACAGGTATCCATGGAAGCTGGACAGTGTGTGGAGACGGCATCCTGGAGGTGATGTTTCAGTGGACATTGGAAGGGATGAGGAGAAAGGCTTTCCCAGCTTCAAGAAGCTCATGAGCCTAGAGATGGGCGTAGAATCGTGGTTTACTACATCTAGACAGAAGGGAGGAAAGTGGGGTTAGAAAGAGCAGATGGACAAGGGATGGATAATGCCGAGAGACTTGCTTAAGGGACAATAAACAAAATTAATAATGAGAAATAATAGGAAGCCCTTTTGCATCGTACACATACGGTGACTTTGAAATGTCCCTTCTCGGCACTGGTGGTTGTTTGTCAGTTTGGTTGGACCAAGTAAGAGGAGACAAACCAAGTTAAAGTGGACTCAGGGGACTAGGCTGGGTGTTAAAAGAAAGAGCAGAAAACGGCACTGTCAGGGGAGGAGTTGCGGTGAGTGCAGGTTGGCGGGAGAGGGCTGAGCGCCACCTTACACATCTGGGGATACTCCAAGGACTTTCTTGTTTATTTCAGTTTTTAAAGATTCATGTATTTTTATGTAACATGTAGAAGTATCTTGCCTGTATTCCTATCTGTATGACATGTGTCCAGTGCCTGTGGAGGACAGAATAGGGCATCAGATCTTCAGGAACTGGAGTTACAGGTGGTTGTGAACTGCTGTGTGGTTGCTAGGACTTGAACCCATGACCTCTGGAAGAGCAGCCTGTGCTCTTAACCACTGAGCCATCTTTTCAGTCCCCCTTTTCTGTTTTCTTTTTGAGGCAGAGAACTCACTATGTAACCCAGGCTTGGCTTACATTCTCAATCCTCCTGCCTTAGCCTCCCAAGTGCTGTGTTCCAGCTATTCTCAAAAGGTATTTTATCATGTTATTTCACAAGCTGGGGAAGGTCATTTTCATGCAAGTGTGTAATATACTTTGAGCATACCCACCTGACCCTCTCCTGCCCTCCCCTCTCCCTACAAGGTCTTTAAAAACAGGAAGTAACAATAGATTTGGGTTTGGGAGAGACATCTTAGATGGATTTTAAAGATAATTATGAACTCAATTTGTGGCTAGCCTCCTTAATCCTAGCATCCAACGAGTTCAACCCCTAACGAATACTCACATCCAGTTGAGTTGAGGCATCTGGGCACACAGCCGTTCAGGAAGGACCTCTAGCTGGTTACTCACCATGGACCTCCGCACAGAGATAATGACAATTAGATTCAAAACGATTAGGCCACATCGAAGAGAGTAGTTTTTCTCTTCGGCAATTTTGAAAATTGGCTTCTATAGTTTATATTTCAGGATGAAGACTTTGTATATAAGTGTGCCTTCCAAACAGTGCTTTAGATGTGTATGGCAAGGCCAAAGGGGCAGGTGCTGCCCGTCTTTGGCTGTGTGTGTACAGCGTACATCCGAAAGCAAATTATTGCTCAGTTTAATTTTATGAGGTAAAACTAAAGCAAGAAACAGACAGCAACTGTGCAGTATATGATCGTTTTCCTTGTGTTCTGCAAGCGTGTAATGATTTCCAGCACCATTAGGTTCTCAAGATGTTTTCTCAGGGATGCATTAATCATTTATAGCATTGAAAAAAAAAACACCGAAAACTGCATTAAATCTAAGATGTGACAGGAAGGGGAATTATCAAGAGCAGACAGTTCATGAGCATGCTAAGATCCATGATTAATTTATGATGCTGTAGTCCCTTTGATAAATGGACCAGGCATGATGTCGCGTCACCCAGTGTAAAGGAACACAGCAACCCCTTGCCCGTCAGCCATCCTAGGATATTAACATCCTAGGATATTGGAAGCACAGCTATGAAAACATCTGTCAGTAGGGCCCAGATTTGGAATTTTCGTTGGTTATCTCTGGGAGAAAGCATATTTCCTTTAGTGAGAATGGAGTTAGAGGCTGGAAAGATGGCTCAGTGGTTAAGAGCACTGACTGCTCTTTCAGAAGGCCCTAGTTCAGTTGCCGGCTTCAATTACGGCAGCTCGCAACCACCTGTAACTCTAGTTCCAAGGGATCTAATGCCATCATCTGGCCTCTATGGACACTGCATGAACATGGTGCACAGACAAATGGGCAGGCAAAAATACTCATACACAAAGAAATAAAAATAAACAAATCTCTTAAAAATGGAGTTGGACCTTGCACCTGTGAGATTCTATTATACAGTTTAACTAGGATGTTGGGAATAAAAAACAACTTTTTGATCAACCAGTGCTCATAGAAACGTGACTTAGTGCTTTAGGAAATGATAGGAGATAAACAGCATTGAGCAGGAAGTTTAGGCTACATAGCACAATGGGTCCAGCTGTTGCCTTTGACATAGCAACAGTAACTACAATTGGTCCAGACCAGCTGTTGCCTTTGGCTTAGCAACGGTGACTACAATTGGTCCAGCTGTTCACTTTGACTGAGCAACAGTAACTACCACCTGAAAAGTTCAGCAAAGACAGGCTTGATGTTTTCAGTCTGACACATTTTCTCAAAGGTTTCTGTTTCAAAGGCAGGGGTGCCAAAAGAGAGACAGATACTTACAAGAAGAACAAGGAGCTTAATCCAGTAAAGGACCTCTGCGAGACTCTGGTGATTGGATTGTCATCTAAAATTCTGACAAGACACATCAAAATGTTTCCAATGTTAGAGACATTCCTGAACTTGACCCAGGGAAAATATAAAAGGACCACGAGAAACCTGCCTCTCCCATCGCCTGGACTACTCCTTCCTCGTGGGGCACTGGTGTCTTTGCCCTCATTCTAAGAGGGGGAGGGCACTGTTTTCTCCAGGTTCCTGAAGCTCTTCTTGCAGCACTTACCCAGTTGGAATGGATTTCCCTCTTCACCTGCCTGACAAGCCCTGACTGGCTGAAAAGGCCTCCACAAGCACCCTGCCTGCTGGTTGGCTGGGTGGAGGGGGATTCACACACTTGCTCTCAAATAGCATAACAGCTATGAACTATTCACTTCTAGAAACTAGGAGGGGATCTCATGTCTTCAGCACAGAGGAGAAATAATACATGATTGAAGAAGCAGAAGTGTTGAACCAGATTTAAACACTGTCCCGTGTTTGCATGTGTCGGACATCACACAGTACCTGCTACTGTGAACAACGTCAATGCTTTTATATATCAGTTAGGAAAATTAGAAGATGCACTCCCTTAACGACTGGTTAGATGGGTTATCTTTATCATTTTTCTATTTATAAAATAATTTTGATAATTTTTCTATTTATAAAAAAACTATGAATGTTTCCTTTTACTTAAAAATGTTTGTATTAAATCATTTATGAATTTCATACAATGTATTTTGATCACATTCCTCCCCCTCCTCTAACCTTCCCCAGATCCCTCTCCCTTCTGTACCTACCCAAACTCTATTCCAGTCCAGTGTGTACTACCTGTATATCCTCTGGTGTGGGACTACCCAGCGGAGTGTGGTGAACCTGCCCACACCACACCCCTAAAGAAAACCAGTTCTCCCTTTCACAACAGCTATTGATTACCAATAGCTCCTCAGAGGGTGGGACTTCCTGCCTCCCTTCCATGCTGGGATATTTTGTCTGGCTTGAGCTTGCACAGATTTTGCCCCCCTTTCCTCATTTTTTTCTTTCTTCCTTCCAATGGGAATCTGTTTTCTGAGGAAGAGTGGGATAACACGAAGACAACAACAGGCAAGTGTGGTCTTTTAACGAGTGCCACCGTGTGCCCTTCCAAAAGAGTGAATGATAGTACAATTCTTAGAAAGTCACATTTCTAAAAACGTGGTTTCGTTTTATATGCTTGTGTGTTTTTCCAGACTGCATAGTCTGTGCATTATAAGCATGCCTGGTGCCCACAGAAGCTGGAAGTGGGGACCAAATCCCCTGGAAATGGAGTTGCAGATTTGCAAGCAAGCACGTGGATGCTGGAAACTGATCCTAGTTCCAGTGCCCTTAGTTACTGAGCCATTTCTCCAGCCCTGAAATCACAGTTCTTTAATCTCGTGACGAAATTATACGTTCTAGAAGGTCTGTGCAAATGAGCAAAAGGGCATGAGCACATGTGTAAGGAGCCTTGAGGGAGGAGAGAAAGCATGTCATGCAGTCAACAATCACTATTTGAAACTATGTTTTGAGACAAAGGGAGATAGCGGCCTTACAGACCAGGTGCCACCTTGTACTCTCAAAAGTCTATGGCACATAGGACCGGGAGCAGAGAGTGACAAGAGCATGTGACTATGTGACAGGAGCACTTCATGTTCATTATGTGACGATGCTCAAAACAGTCCTTGTAAAGAAGGAGCCATTAAGACCAAGGCCTGGCATGATAAGGAAGTTGGCTGCAACATGAAGCCCGGGACCAGGTTCACATTAGGTCTGGATGGAGCCGAAGCCCCGGACTTTCCAGGAGCCACGTCATCCTGCAGACAATGAACACAGCCTTCTGTGACTCTGCTCATTGTGTCAAGGAAAACACAAGCAGCCGGTGAGAGACGGCTGGAGATGGAGCTGCTGGCTCAGAGGAAAAGTGGAAAAATGGCGTGGCAGGTGTTACTAGATTCTCCAACCTTTCTCTGAATGTCCTGGGGACCAGAGCAAGCCCTGGACCTCTCGCTTCCTAACTCAGAGGTTTCTCCCCTTCCAGGGACACCTGGCAAAGCCTGGAGATATTTTTCTGTTGTCACAACTTAGAGAGGAGTTGCATTGCTGGCCTTGAATGAGTAGAGGTCTCCTGCCATGCATGGAACACACTGTCTTCTTGATTCGTGCAAAGCATTACAGAAGTCAAGATGTCAATAGTACTGGGGTCAAGGACTTTCTGTTCTTGGTGACATTGGATGGCTGCCTGGCTTGGCAAGGCTGCCGTTGGGTGCCGAGGCCCCCCCTGTAATAACATGGCCAGATCTCTTCCATACAACCATTGCCTGCCCTACTCAGGTCTGAATTCCTTGGGCAAAATACATCAGATTACATGTGAGTCAGAAACATAATAAACCAGAGACATCCCAGCCTGGAAACTATCCAAGCATTGTTGTAAATCATTAAAACTACGAGCATTTGTAGGAGAGGGAAGAGCCAAGATACTTACAGCCAAGAGAGCTGATGCAAGTCTTTGAATATTCCAGGCCTGAGAGCTGTAATGCAGTTATGGCTGAGATATCTAAAAATAGTATGAGTGAGTTCATTAGGAAAACGCCACACTGCAGTCAGCCACATACAATTAGACTGATTCAATTCTGAGGTCTGGCTATCTGTTGTTGCAAGCATGTTCTGAAGGAGTCGACGCAGAGGCCAGAGGGACCAGGAGGTGCCCGTAACTACAGGCCCAGGCTGGGTCACACTATGACCAGGGCGAGCAATGTTTCCAAGAGCAATATTGGTGGATCCTACATTCGGTTGGAGTGGAAAGAAAGGCAACTAAATATGTAGCGCAGTTCTTACTTATGTCCTTTTTTGGTCACATTCTTGGTACGTTACTATTTTAAGAAGTATATATTCAGTGAGCTACAGGGTGTGGGGGGCAGATAAAATACTGAGATGCTGTGGAAGTGACCTAACAGTAAGAAGACAATATTAGAAAGAGAAACTTTGGATAGTTAATTATTCTTGTACAATGAGAAATTTAGGTTCCTTTTTGTGGTACAGGAGATCAAACCTGGCCTTTCATCTCACGTGTTAGGATGCTGTGAGCTACATCCTCAGCCCTAATATGAGAACTGCAGACTTAAGAGATCTTCCATTTCCCCACTCCCACCCCTGAGTCTGCCTTTGTAGTCTTATCTTCAAATGATACCCATAATATGCTTATGAAGGAGTTACTCACAGTATTTGTAGATTATATAACCCAGAAAATGCTTTCCTGGATATGTGTGTGATGCAATTGTGCTGGAGGTATCTGTAGGGACAAGACAGGAAAGTCAGGCGATTGCGGTATACAGGCTTTTGGCGTAGACTGCTATGTAATGATCTTTCCCCCTCTCTGCCTGAAGGCAGTGGGCAAAATCCAGATCATAAAGCACAGTTTTGTTCATATGTTGCCGGGAGGCACGGTGGCTACAAAGCAAGACAAGGCATGCAAAAAGGATTGACCATCTGTGATCTGGACCACTGACACCTAGAGATGTGTGCATGCGTGCGTGAGTGTGTGTGTGTATGTGTGTGTGTCTGTGCATGTGTGTGGTGCACCTATTCTTCTTTTATTCCCTCAGGACCTCCAGCAGTCCTCCTTTCTAGCTGGTAGGAGCTGCTGGCCCTGGAGACCAGCCAGTCCCTCTACTGTGTGTCTTAGCTCCAAGCTGAGCCTTTTGCTCCTTGGTTATCTTCATTGCATTCTCATGCCCAAAGGAGGGTCCCTTTGAGTCTTTTCGATGTCAAGCAAGAAGCAAGTGAGTCAGCGAGATGCTCAGGGTCCCAGCCACTGCTGGACTCCGGCTGCCATGCTATGTTAGCTTTCAGGCCTGTGAGTCACAAAACTATGGAAAGAACACACACTTCCTTATGATTCTCAATATGCAATAGGAGTTAGTCCTGAATCTGTCTGCCCTAAGGCTGGCTGTGGCAGGAAGCAGCTATACTATAGCAGTGACTATTACGTAAGTGGGTTCTGTTTTTGTACGGTGTGTGTGTGTGTGTGTGTGTGTGTGTGTGTGTGTGTGTAGGCGCGTGCGTGCACATGCGATGCTGAGGATTGAACCCAGGGCCTTGTGCAGGCCAGGCAAGTGCTTTATTACTGAACTATGTGGCCAACCCTACATGATCTATGGCTTTCATGTCTCTTATTTCCATCTGAATCAATGCTTACAATATTACCCAAGGGCTGTGCTAATTGTTACAGTGTCCTACTGTGAAACCTGGAGCAGAACATGCATGCATTTGGTGTCTAACTAGACTTTAAATTTTATCCTGCTGCACTGCAATTATTCCCCACTGCGACAGTTTGAATGCAATTAGCCCCCAGAAGCCCAATGGTTTTGTTGGGAGGTGTGGCCTTGTTGAAGGAAGTAGTCACTGTGGGGGTGGGCTTTGAGGTCTCTTTTGCCTAAGCTTCACTCAGTGCCAGACACTTCCTGTTGCCATCTGATCAAGATGTAACCAACACCAAGTCTACCTGCACGCCGCCGTGCTCCTGCCACGGTGACAATGGACTAAACCCCTAAAACTGTAAGTGAGCGCCCCCTCCCACACACACCCTCAGTTATAAGCATTGCGTGGTTATGGTGTCTCTTCACAATAGAAACCTGACTAAGACACCAACCTTTCCTTAGCATCAAGAGTGTGTTACAAAAATGACAAGAATTGAACGTTGTTGTGCCTCAAAGCAGCATGATGGAAAGCCAAGATCAGCTTCTAGCTTAGTAGCCATCCTCAGGGCTAAAACAACCACATGTCCATGCGCATCCCCATGGCAGAAAACGTTGCTGATCCAGGGAGCTTGAATCTCACCTGTGCCCTCCTACAAAGCCCCAACCCCGCCCGGCACTGCAAAGGAAACCTGAAAGGCAGTGTGAACTCCTGTGTTCTAACCCCTCTCCTGCTGACCCCAAGGCCCGCTTGCTTCTTGCTCTATGTCTGGGGGGAAACACATGCAGCAGAAATCCCTCTTTGGGCTTATGACTCCACTATGAATAGGACAGATGGACACAGAGCAGTCTCTAAACCTCAGAGGAACTGTCTGGACATCATGAATTTGATTGCAATATAAAAGAAAATGATAAAAGCACACAATATGCTAGTAAAGTCCTTTGAAAGTTTCTTGTCAATATAAAATCCACGATTCAGTAGGGCGGCTCCATTTTATTTGAGATGATTTTTAATCCGAGGGTGCAGCACGTGCTTTCCCTCCTTCGTGAAGAGATGGGCGCCCTTGGAAATTGCGAATGCCACCTGGTACTTTGACATTAGAAGCCAAAGGAAAGAGACATTTAAACTGCGGACCTGTCTTATTCCTTCACTGCCTGCAGCTGGTCCCCCTCTCACCAACATCACTTAAGAATCCAATTCCTCGAGACCAGCCTGGTCTACAGGCTCCAAAGCCATAGAGAAACCCTGTCTCGAAAAACCGAAGAAGAAGAAGAAGAAGAAGAAGAAGAAGAAGAAGAAGAAGAAGAAGAAGAAGAAGAAGAAGAAGAAGAAGAAGAAGAAGAAGAAGAAGAATCCAATTCCTGTTGGGCAGTGGTGGCACACACCTTTAATCCCAACACTCGGGAGGCAGAGGCAGGCAGATCTTTGTGAGTCTGAGGCCAGTCTACAAGAGCTAGTTCCAGGACAGGCTTCAAAGCTGCAGAGAAACCCTGTCTCAAAAAACCAAACCAAAACAAAAAACTGAATCCAGTTCCTTAAATAATGGAGAGCCCCTGGTCTTAGATGTAGCTGTTGGCTGTCGCTGAGGAGGTCTCAGGCGTAGACTGCCTCACTTAAGCCCGCTCCTTTGGTGTTGGCTTTCTCTTTCCAGAAGAGCCATTTAGAGAATGTGAGAATGGAAACATGACAATTTGGCAAAAGGTGCCTGTTTCTATTCCAAACCGAGACAAGAGTCCATTAGAAGTATCTCAAGCTGAACAGCTTGTCTAAGTGTGGCTTCCTGGGTCTTTCAGCTACCAGAGACTTTTCAAGCGAGACACCAGGGTCTTATGTACCAGACTAAAGCAAATAAATGCCTTAATGGCTTGCACACTCATAAACCATATTTAAATGTGACATTATGTACTTTAGAGCCAGGCAGGCACCTTTAATTATGCTCCATTGCCAATGACTGATGGCATTTATCAGGAACTTGGGTTAAGAAGAAATACCTAATTTTTATAAGGTTCGTGTTACAATGAATAAGAGGATCGCTGTTGGTTTCCATGGCAACGATGATAAAACGTTAGAGTCAACCCCATAAATTATATTTTATTTCTGTGAAAGGTCATCTCAAACTACTTTTTCTTCTTATTCAGCTTTAGAAGATCCTGGAGCTTTAATAGATTATTAGGATAATGAAATCGATCGACAGTAAAAGAAAATTTACATCCGTTGAGCAACGTTCATGCATCTGGCAATTAAAATTAAATTTTGATGAAGGAATTGTTTTTCCCTCCAGGTCAGGATGACCACAACTCTACGGTGGGGATTTGGAGGGGTCTAGACTGGAGACTCAGTGGACAAGAAGTTCTGTGCTGTCCCGGGGACGACACACAGTGTGTATCAGCAAGGAGAGTTAGTCTCTACCTTTTGGACCCTAAGGAAATTTGGGAGCTGAATTATGCAACTGTTTCTATAGCCTTCCTTCCAGTGGCTACCAGCTACCTCAGGTAGGGATGTGGGCAGTGTGTGAGGAAGGACTTGGCTAGAGATGTCTGGTGTTAGGGCTCCTGTCTGAACATGTTAATGATCTCCATGCCTCCTTGGCTGCTCATCTTTCTCCGCAAACAGGAGACAAAAATCTCAGGATGGAATCCTGCCTGGGACAAGATTGACTGTCTCAGCGGAAGCTCTGGGCCATGCTGACCAATCTCTTTCCTTCCCTAGGTTTTTATTGTGATGGTTAAGTACCACCATACTCATCAGAAGCCCTGGCTTCTGGTTATGATGCTCCCAATAGCTAACTCTAGATCTTAACTGAGTCCCTTAACCTTCGTACACGTCAGCTGGCTAATGTCTAACGTGGTCTAATTAGAAATTCTTACAACTTGTAGGAGACCTGATAATAGAATTTGTTAGCATTTGGATCCTAAATGTCCCCAGAAGGCTCAAGTGTTCAAGGCTTGCCTTTTAGCTGGGTGCTATTGGGAGGGACACAGACTTTAAGAGATGGGGACCAGAGGGAGGTCTTCAGGTCACTGGGGGCACTCCCCCTTTAAGAGAAGAGTGGGTCCCCAGATTGTCTCTCCTCCTCATCCATGTCTGTTTCATTGTAAGAAGGTTTAATCTTTGTCTCATCACACGGTTCCAGGATAGGGCCTATCTGTCCTGCTCTGAGACCTCCCACACTGTGATCAAATGAAACCGTCCCTCTTTATAAACTGCTTGTCTTCTGTGTAAGTGATGGAAAGTTGACTCTATTTGAACAGAGGTTGTTAAACAAAAAAATCTTGCCATTCTTTCTGTGACGCCATTAAATTGCTTCTCTGGTGGATATGGCGCGTGCAGGCACGAGCACAGCATTGATTGACAGAAGGAGCTTGTGACTTTAAGAATTACCAAGACAGAAGCTTTGTGGTTCTGATTTCCTATCTTGAAGCCTAGGGCTAATGTGTAGCTATGCCAGTGTGACGATGGCAATCTGATCAGACACTCTAGGATGGAGCAGAAAGGTACTGACTGTGAGTAGGACTTCGTAGATGATGACCAAAGCAGGTACGATGACAATGTACACCCACACACAGCTCTACGAGGTGGCCTTCCTCCAGGGGTTTGCTTCTTGTCTGAGGGTGCCTGCCTTTAATTTCATGAACACGGAATCACTGATAGTGTTTCCAGAGACTTCTCTCTTATGCCGGGGGTTGAAGGATAAAACATAAAAACATTTCCGCCAAGGATCTAGCATGTGCCGTGTTCTTTTGCTGATATTGTTACTAGACTGATTATTGGTCCTCTTGGCAGGTGTAGCATCTCTAGAGACCCAGAGGAACTCTGCTCGGAAGGACTGGGAGACAATCACTCAAGCTGCAAATGCTGATATACTGTGAATCTGTGAGTTTTCTACCCACAGTATCAATAGGAGGCATCATGTTGACCAGTCTATCCAATATGACTCTTTAAATACTCCAGCATGAAGATATAAAGTAGATTAGTGAGGGACTGGAGAGATGAAGCAGTGGCTAAGAGCTCTAGCTATCCTTCCAGAGGACTCATTTTCAGTTCCCAGCACCTAAGTGTGGTTCACAACCATTTGTAACTCCAGTTACAAGAGTTCTGATGCCCTCTTCTGGCCTCTGTGGGCACTGAATGCATTTGGTGCACATAGATACAGGCAGTTCAAAGATTCATACACACAAAATAAAAACAAATAAGATCTTTTTAAAAAGTAAAGTGATACTGGGTGGTTGTGCACACCTTTAATCCCAGCACTCGGGAGTCAGAGAAAGGTGGATCTCTGTGAGTTTGAAGCCAGCCTGGTCTACAGTGCAAGTTCCAGGACAGCTAAGGCTGTTATGCAGAGAAACCCTGTCTCAAAAAGCAAAATAAAAAAAGTGATGATTATGAAATTGCTTTGTGAGGAAGAAGCAAGGGTTCACCACTGTGCTTCCGCAGAGACCATCTCTCATGACCTGGTCTCAGTTATTATTTCTCTTGAATGCTACAACCTTGTGGTCTCTTTCTTTTTCACTGAATTCTGCTTGTATTTTATAACTAGGGTGTATTGATGTATTGTCTCCCCAGATATACTAATATCATTATCATCATCATCATCATCATCATCATCATCATCATCATCATCATCATCAGTTTTCTGCCCATTGTCCTGGGATTCAGGCTGGACCCTGTCACTACATTTTAAACATAATGACTATTCTTGCCTGTGATTTTATTTTTTTTCCAAATTAGAAAGTACATCCAGCCCCTCTGATCTTGCAATGCCATTTTCAAATAATATTAAGGAAAGACTTGAAGCTACACATTGAAATATTTTATCTCAAGTTCAAGTCAATGTTCTGAGAATGGTTTAGTGAGATCATATTCTAAACTATGAAGTGGAAACATAATTGCCTTTCTTTACTTTCTAATCTTAAGTTTAGGACCAGAGTTAGCAACACATATAAAAACTATTCAGTTTTGTTCTCAGATCAAAAGCACCTTAAAACATCACCATGATTTCCTCATGAATCTATTTATAGTTACTTACATCTTTTTGAGTTCTGTGTATTTGCTGAAAACTTTGACTGGAAGACTGTGGATTTTATTTTTCTTAAGAGATCTGAAATAAAAGCCAAGACAGTTTTCCTTGTTACTTTGGGACAAGCTTCCATGTGTCCCACTACATACCACAAGCCAGCCCAAACTTTTCTTGATCTCCATCCTCTCTCCTTAGCCAGTTGTTATAATAGACTACATAGGGTGTGATGATTTCACTGTCTCTCTTAATCTCTGGAGAAGTAAACAAAACATAACAACAACTAAAAGCAAAGACTATAGAAGATATCAACCATCAATGGGGGCATGACCACACCAGATCCCAGCCACCTTGGCCTTGCCTGATGAGGGCATGACCACACCAGATCCTGACCACCTTGGCCATGCTTGATGAGGGCATGACCACACCAGATCCTGACCACCTTGGCCATGCTTGATGAGGGCATGACTATAAATTCCTTAAATGCCTTAAATCTCTTTCTGCAAAATTCAGAAAAATTGGCATGATGTAGAACAGCTAACTTTGTGGGTCTTCCTATCCTTGCCGTCTTAGAATGATTGACAGCCTTAAAAATGAGATGACGTAAGCCTGCTCCCTTTCTTCAGCAGCAGGGCTGAAGCAGTCATAGGACATATTCAGGCCATAGGACAAGCACTCCAGGCCACAGACAGACATTATGAGGTGAACATTAAACAGGCTCTTCTAGGAGATCATCTTTAAAATGTATTTTCCTACAGAGGGAGCATGTCAGCCTCATTGGTGACTAGTATTTGGGGTTCCAGAGGCTGGAGAGATGGTTCAGTGCTGAAGAACACTGGCTGCTCTTGCAGAGGACCCAGGTTTGATTCCCAGCATCCACATAGTAGCTCACAGTCATCTGTAACTATAGTTTCAGGGTCTCTGGCACCCTCTTCTGACGACGGTGGGTACTGCACACATGTGGTGCATACATATCCATGCAGGCACCACTCATATACATAAAATACAAATAAATAAATCTTTTAAAAAGTACTTTCAAGTATTTGCTTATTTTACTATTAATTACTTCTCACTCTTGAACTACAGAGTTTTCTGTGGTTTTGGTGAAAGTTCAGCTACAAATCTATGGCTCATACTCACAGTAATGTCACATTGCTAGAAACCTTTGGCACAGCTTTTAACTCAGCATTCATGCATTCCAGTTCGTTCTCTCTACAGTAACAGTGTGGCGGATACTGTCTGAGAACTAGGGAGAAGAGACAAAAAATTGTACCAGAAAAAAACAAGAAAAAAGCCAGCCAACCAAGCAAACAAGTAAACAAAGCCAACCACATTTGTTTATGACAACTGACACTTTTTTAGTCAACTACATAATGATTTATATATCTATTAATGGACTCCTTGAGCCCTTCATTAAAAACAATTAAGGATTCTCTCCAAATCAAGGATAGACCAATGGGGTGTTCCTCTTCTCTTTAGCTTCTTTCCATAGTCATCTCAAAGACATTTAACATCTCAAAGAACAGGAGGGAATTACAGTTGTAATAAAATCAGACCATGCACTGAAACAAGATGAATTTCTGGTCAGTTCAATGAAAAGCATCGTTTGTTCAAGTAAATCTCCATGGTGATGGCGGAAACAATTCAATTCAGGAGCATGAAGTCGTTGCTAAGTGAATGCTTACTGATGTTACTTTGGTTTATATGGCACATGGGATACGTGATAGGGAAGCAGAGAAAGATGGAGAGGATTTTAAAGGAATCTTTAATTTCCCCGCTGACTTCATGGATATTTGATTTGATACAGTTAAGAAAGTGAAAGTTAATTTTATTTATATTATTATTGCAATTAATTAATGAGCTGTTTTGACACAGGGTCTTGCTACATAGTATGTTACCTTCTGCCTTGACTTGCTGAGTGATGGTATTCAATACATGTGACATGGTGTAGACCCAGCTTCTTACTATTATGTGTTGAACTGTCAGTATAAATTCTTTCTAATTGCCCATCCTTTTTTTTTTGGATCACATTTAAAGTGAATTTAGTTGCATTTTGGCAATAGAGCCTCCACAGTTATCACTGGGTCCCTAGTTCATGCAAGAGATGCTGTCAGCACATAATGTTTTTGGAAGATATTATGTGGTCTACATGATAATTGGCTCAATCCAATAGAGATAATGTTAATATGCTTGGTAAGTGTTTATTGACATCAAGAATATTATGGCTGTATTGTTAGAGTGAAGGTTGTGACCAGAAAGCACTTGGCAATAAAAAAATTTCATGTGGTCAAACTGGGCATGCCACTTAAAGCAGGGACATGATGGGGCTGATGATTCAATCAGTGATGGCTCAGTGGTTATGAGCACTGGCTGCTCTTGCAGAGGTCCTGGGTTCAGTTCCCAGCACCCACATGCAGTGATAAAAATAGGGGTATCTGCTGCCTTCTTCTGGCCTCCTCGGGCATCAAGCATGCATGCAGGACATATACATGCGTGCAGGCAAAAATATACACAGTAAAAAATAAAAATAAATAAATCTTTAATACAGCAGAAATGTGGACCCTTCTCCACCCTCCCCATCTTGCCAGGCAGTCATGCCCCATCCTCTTCTGTGGATGGTACTGGGAGGCCCTCCTCATCTCCTTCCACCTCACTCATCCCGAGAGAGAAACATTTCCTAGGCTCAGAGTCATCGCCCCTGTCTGCACTTGATGTTGTGCTAATCGGCATCATCTTCATTCTTCCTGCTCAGTTGGCCCAGGGATGTTTTGGCCATAGATTCCTCTTGGTTGTAGATCTGCCTTGTGCTTGGCAAGACTCTGTAGTGTCCCTCCTCAGCCTTCAAGACCTAATTGCCAGGAGCCGCCTGTTCCACCCATCTAAGAATTCAGACAGTCACAGCCAGACTTGATGTCCCCAGCTAAGACTTTCTTTTCTCCCCTGTGCTCTGCATCTGAAGGGGCCCTTTTTAGACATCTTGTCCTGATCCTGAGCTTCCTCTACACACAAACAAGGACCCAGCCCAGTCAAACACACAGGAAAGTCACACTGTGTGTGAAGCGAGCTCCCAAACGAGATAAACTAGAAAGAGACTGTTAGAATTTTCAGTTATGTTTCTTACTAATCTTGTCATTTCTAATTTAGATTTTTCTGTGTTGCTGCTTTTCAAGCAGTGGAAACTTTTAAAAAGTGTCTCGAGACAAAACTTTAGTCTGGATAAGCGGGTGCACTAGGAAGAGCAAGCGCACAGGGCAGGAAGTGCACCAGTGTTTTCTCCATTGCCTGGGCTCCTGACCTCATGGTCTTTCACGATTAGCTAGTTTTTAAAGAATTGGCACAAAGAAAATGAAGCAGGAAGGGGTCAGCTACTTTAGCTCAAAAATGTTGAAGGGTTTTTGTGTAAACAAAGGTTTTTCAGGGTGTGTGTGGGGGGTGGAGGTGAGGGAATTAATACATTTGCATACTTGGTGGGGTGGATAAAAAGATTTGAATTTCCTGTCAAAAACAGTTTGTATAATATTAGGTAGAAAAAGACTCATTTAATAGCTTTACCAATCCCTCCTATTCATTTAAACACTATTTTTTTTCCAACTCAGTGAGATGTAGTCTCTTTTCTTCTGTCCTTCCTTGGAACAAGAAACCTCTACAATGCGGGGCACCTGTGTATAGTAATGGCTGGCTCAAGAAGCCTGAGTTAGGCCCCTAGGACCAAGGATGAAGATCTGCATCTGTTCCATCAGCAGTTTGAGACAGCTCCCTCCCTGTGGCTGGTCCCCTGTGCAGGAGATTGCCCTAGTCCACTGGGATGTGAGGTCTGCACCAGGCCAGAGACTCCATTCTCTGAACCAGAAGGAGTTTTCTCTTAAGAGGCCTTCATGGCTATATTCTGTCTCTCCAGGAACCCTGGAATCCTCTAAGAGCCAGATTAGAGATCAGAGCTCCCCAACACTTTTGTATTTTTGGCCTTTGGTAAGGATGAAGCTGCCAAGGGCTCCTAGTCCCAAGGACATTTAAGAAAAACTGGTCTTTATGCTAAACTACCTAGGTGATTTTTTATCTCCAGCTATCAAATATTTATTTTATTTGATGTGTGTGTGTGTGTGTGAATGCATGTGCCCCACATGTGTGCAGTGCCATAGGGGCCAGAAGAGGGCATCAGATCACGTCAGTTACACATGGGGGGTTGTGAACCTCCATGTACGTGCTTGGAACTAAACCCAGGCCCTCTGCAACAACAGCCAATGCTCTTAACCATCTCCTCAGCCTCAATTTTTCTTCTATCTTTTCATATGTGGACTCACTACACAGCCCAGGTTTGCTCAGGATCCTCCTGCCTCAGATCCCTGATTGCTGGGGTTACAAGTACATGCCACTGTATCTGGCTTAATTTCATTTTTATAGATTATGTATTCATGTACAAGTATATGAATTATGAACTGGTATTTTACAGTGCATCCTGCAGTCTTTCTCAGGTATGGGGGTTGTTTTCAGGGCCCTCATGGATACCTAAATTCACAGATGCTCAAGTCCCTTCTAAAAGTGGTGCAGTGTTTGTACAGAAGTTACATACAAACCCCTGCATCTGTTGGTGTATCTCTGGGGGCTTCAGGACACTGATTATAATAGGAATTCTGATGATATAGTTGTTACACTATATACATATTTTATATTATTATATGATTGTAACAGTATATAACAATATAGAATAACATACATTAATATTAGTGACTAGATTTTCTGTACGAGTTCAGCACATGTACAGTTTTTTTTTTAATCAAACTATTTCTGATCTGTAGTTGGTTGAATACACAGCTGTGTAATCCCTAGGTGAGAGCCCTGATTGTGTGTACACTGTAAGTATGGAGTTTTGTTGTTGTTGTTTATTTCTTTGCTTGTTTTTCAGACAGGGTTCCACTATGTATCCCTGGTTAGCCAGGAACCCACAGAAATTGCCTTCTTCTGCCTCTCAGGGTGCTGGAATTAAAGGGGTGCATAACCAGGCCCACTGTCAGTATAGTATTTAATATATGTACATTACACATATAAATGAAATTTATATATACTAACACATATCAAACTATATATTCATCTACATATGTACATATACACACACACACGCACACACACACACACACATCCAGCTCTACTAGTAATACAGAGGTCAACCTCCACAATGTGTGCCCCAAATCCTCTAGGGGCATGCTGCAACCTCCTGAGTTCAGCTCTGCCTCCCAGCTCACCCTTGTAGAATCTCAGCATACTTACGTAAAGGCATTGTGCAACCTGCGTTGGACAGCTACCCTCAGATCTCACTGGCCTCGTTTACCTGTGGATCCTGTTACCTCTTCTATCTCCATCCGGGGACTTCACAGCCGCCTCAGTGCACTGCTTGGGAGCATATCCCCATTCCTGGCAGAGACCCCACTTCTTACTGTGGTCTTCCATGCCTCCCTGTGCAGCCTGGAATCACCACGGCTTAGTGAGGATGTCTTTCCAGCTACATGCGAGCTATTTGTGAGTTGGGGACACACCTTAATCAGAATTGTACTTCCTATGTCTGGAACATAGTATGAGCTCTTCATTGAAAAAAAATCAAAGGAGATAGAACCTCATTGTTTGTCACCATTATTGACTGTCTCTATATTCCCATGATTGACACCGTGACACCAGAAATGAGCATGCATGGAAATGGACTAGTTCCTCCATCTTTTCCTCAGGCTCACAGGCAGATAGGAGAATCATTACCAGTGAAATACATCGGAACGAAACTGACCTTCTGAAGGTAACTGAGTCACTACAGCAGTCCCCCCTTATCCACAGGAGACACCTCCCAAGACACCCAGTGGATGTTTAAAACCAGAGATAACACCAAATTCTGTATTTACTGATTTCCCTGTGCCTACATGCCTCTGAAAAAGTTCAGTTTATACAGGCCGGTGAGATTGGGAGTAACTAATATCTTAATAGAAAAATCATAGCAATATACCATGACCAATGTTATGTGAATGTGGTCTGCCTGTGTCAGGGCATCATCATCGTTACCGTAAGCTGGAGTCCCAGCTTCTCAGAATGTTCATTTACTGTTTTGGGACCACAGTTGGCTGCAGTTCGTTGACACTATTGACAGCAAAACCTTAGATAAGAGGGGGCTGCTGTTCCCGGAAAAATCCACACACCACAATCACGTTTTCTGCAAGCTGATACCGTCTTTGAACCAATACCACTTACAGCACTCCTGTGTTAATGTCACTTTACTGACATTTCCATAGACTGTGCCAAATATGGTCGCCCATCCACTAGTGTCACCTGTGGGGTGGTGATTGATATGCATCAGTTAGTCTAGAAATCAGATATCATACCACAAAAACAAAAGTATAAAAATTTCATGAAATCAAATACAAAAAAAAAAAAAGAAATCCTGCTCAAGCAACAGAATGATTTTTTTTTAAATCTAAAAATAGCAAGAGAGAGTTAAACACACACTTGCGGGCATTTCCTGCTTCCTCCACTCACAAGGATTTCAGACGTACATATATAATATGTATATAATGCAATTATTGTTTTTATTGTAATTATTAATGTCTTGGTAAGTAGCACCTATTTCTAACACTGACATTTGGAGGCTTTGTCTTGAGTTTTGGGGATTTCACAAGACAATTGCACTCTGTATTTCGCTTTACCCAGTGGAGATGGGAGGACCTTGTGGAATGGGGTACTGAGGTCTGATAAAATTGGACCTTCCTTGTTTTTCTTTGTTTCTTGGGATTGAACCCAGGGTCTCACACATGCTCAGCATGGGCTTTATCACTCCTTGCCAGATTTTATTTTTAAATAAAGCAAAAATCAAAATACCTTTTAATAAAGAGTGTTAAATCCCATTGAGAGAAATAACAGTGCCCTAGTTTGTCATGCCTTAAGGTCAATTTGTCATTTGCTATTGTAATATTCTTGTTTGATATTCCTTTTGTATTATAAAAATCACATATGAAAAATATATGCATACATATTTGCAAAAACGTGCCTATTTTGAAACTTTCTTAATTGGGTATGTGCTATAAAAATGGTAAGATTTGCATTGTAATGGCTTCAAAGAAAAAGTAAGTTCATGATCCCTGGTATCTAAATTTATCTCTACTCCTTTCTCATATCCTGAATGGTGATATCTTTAATTGTATTATAAGTTATTCCATGTGCCTTGTTCAGTCTGGGTTCAGAGCGTCCTTGTGGGGGTAGAGAAGCAGGAGTGATCCTTGATTCCCATGTAGCAAAGAAGAAATCTCTTTGAGAAGCTTGTTCATTGACAATTAGAGAACTGAGCCCAGACTGAGTGCCTACTGTGTACTCTACGAGCCTACATTCTGGGGGCAACAAAATGAAGGCGAGCCAGGCCGTTTCTTAGGGTGCTCACGTCTGCGAGGAAGTGGAAAAGTAACACACATGACTCAATGTGGCAGGAGCGTTACCCACGGGGATGCCTGTGCAGCTGTCTTCGAGGGGAGGCACACCTGAACTGAGTCCTCTGAGTGCTCTGGATCGAACCTCCTGCCTGCTAGGCAAGCATTCCCCACCCCCTGAGCTGCCTCCTGCCCCTCTGACTCTGAACTGAGTGTGAAGGGAGAACCTGCAGGAGAGCTCTGTGGAAGGCTCCGTTGTTTCCCATACCCCGGGCAAGACAGTAAGCTGCAAAATTCAGTTTGGCCCGCCAGGACACGGCGGCCTGACTCAGGCTAGTGGACCAGTGCTGAAGGAAGCTGGCCTTCTGTGGCAGACTGGGAAGGTTACCTACCACGTTGACTGTGACTAACTTCACGTCTCAACCTCTCTGCAAACAGGCAGATTAGATCAGGCAAGATGTGTGATCTCAGCACATAGCCCTCAACTTGGCCTGGGAGAGCCCGAGTGACAAATTTTGGAACCTCTATTCACGACCCTTTCCCTCCAGTTGTTCTCAGACACCTAGGCACAGCGTTATTGTTTTCTTTGTCCATGTTGTCGCAGGAAGGAGCTCAAGGGCCTTGTTTCCACCTTATTTCTTTCGAGCTCACCTTGTCTCAGTGATATGGGAGGTCCTGACCCATAGCTGACACTCAAGGTCCGTCTGCACCATCAATTAATCCTCTAGGTGAGCTCAAGGCAGCTTATGGATATTCTTAAAGCTGAGCAAAACTATTGGCCACAAGGAAGCCTCTTTAAATTGAATTATGAGAAGCAAAATAATAAAACTTAGAATGCCATTTCAATTTTTGTGGGACCGTCTTTTTGACTTTAGCAAGCTCCATCTCCTAAAATTCAGGTCATTTGCCTGAACCCAATGGCAGTGGTTATTAGGTCGCGCCTCCCAATTCATTATCCTCGCTCACTGACTGACCCGCAGTTTTGGGGGCATAGCCGGCGAGGTGGGTATGTGGAGCACAAAAGGGGGCGGGACTCACCGCAGCTGTCCTCGTCAGCACCGTTTCCGCAATCGTCCACGCCATCACAGTGAAAGGCTCTGGGTAAGCACTTGGTGAGATTCCCACAAGGAAAGTACCCTTTGGGGCACAGAGGAACCACCATACTGCTGTCAGCCAGTACGATGTCTGCGTAAGAGAGGAGACAGGGTGGATACAAAAATCCTACGTAAGGGACCAAATGTGAGTGCGGCTAGGTCTTGCTGGCACTGACCGGTTTAATGTGAGAACTCCATGAGGCTGATTCATCCGGGGACATTCTTAGAGCACCAGCATGGAATAACACTGTCAGTTACCATGAACGAACCTCACACTAGCTATCCCACGGGTGAGCTGAAGACTGGCTTTGAACTTTTATTTCAGGGAGGTAAATGCAGAGAAAGCCAAATGAATTGTTCCACTATTACGTGGAGTTGGGGAGGTAGCTACTTCTTCAGATAGTAGGGTAAAAGCCATGCTTAACTAGGAACAAAGAAATTGATTTATGCAGCTAATAGTTTTTTATAAGAAGGATTTAAGGTGACAAAGTACATATGCAGAAGGACCATTTAAATGGGAACTTGAGGGAGTGCCTAACCTTCATTAAAATAAAGGGTGACAACCTTAGCAGGAACCCCTCTTGAGGAGTACTGAGTACCAGCACTCTGCTGGGTAGTTATCTTAGTTACTCCTTCACTCCCCCTAGAGTAGTGGTCCCCAACCTTCCCAATGCTGTGACCCTTTAATCTAGTTCCTCATGTTATAGTGATCCCCAACCATCAAATTATTTTTGTTTCAACTTCATAACTATAATTTTGCTTCTGTTATGAATTTTAATGTAAATATCTGTGTAAATATCACCCAATGATCTTGGGTGACCTCCGTGAAAGAGTCATTTGACCCCTGGAGTGGCCGCAGCCAGGTTGAGAACCACTGCACCTAGAGTGTGCCTGGTGTTGTGTCTTTCTGCGTGTCTTAGCAGGGTAGTAAAGTAAGCGTCTTGTCTGGGGTTGTCACCTGGGTGGCTTGGCTAAAGTCTCATTCCACCTCTGGCTCCAGAGGCCACTGAGAACCACTACACAGGGATGGAAGAGAACCATTCTGGAATCTGCCTTTCAAAGAGTGGACGCCATTTATGAAGACAAACTAAAAATGATCGTCTTGGGCAGAGGGTGTAACCCTGAACAAGTGTTGAGCCCATCCCTAGCTGAACAGAGAGGTGCATGCAGGAGGTCCAGTAACCATTCACAAGGTACCTGCCAGGGAACAGGGAGCATTCAAGTTTAAGAGTGCACTTTCCAGAAAAAAATAGAGACACACTCTTCACACATCGGCTAATAAAACTGCACAAGTCTCAAGGTTAAATTGGAACATCACAAGTTTCTGAGAATCTTGTACCACGTGTTGTGTTTACATTCATCCCCTCCCCTGACTCCTCCCAGTTTCCCCTTCCCCTCCCCACAACACTGTATCCCTGCTTCTGTTTAAACCCATCAAGTCCAATTTGTACCGCCTGTGCCTCCTTGGGAGATTTCGAGGGAGGGGAGATTGGATGAAATGGTGTAAATGGTGAAGGGGTGAGAGTGGGGTGGGGGTGGGGTTAAATGGGTGAGAGGCAGGAGGGCAGGGTAGAGGAGGGAGTACAGGTAGGCATGACCAACTCTTGAAGGTCTTTCTGAAAAGCCTGTAGAAACCTACTACCAAAGTACAGAGTACACACATGTGAAGAGCTGAACCGGCTCACCCTGTAACAGGGCAAGGGCGTCCCCACTGAACGCTGCAGGCTAACCAATAAGTCGAACGCTGAGAACTTCACAAACTGAAAGAGCAAGCTGACTGAAATTGCCACGGTTTATTAGGACCCGCTGAAGGGATGGGGAGAGGTGTTGGTCAAGTGGTCCCAAGAATGATGTCACCAGGAGACCAGGAGGGCATTTGCTGTCATGAACGTCACCCACTGTGTGCTGGGTATTGCCTCATTGTCTCACTGAATGCTAAAGACAATGGAGCCACTGGTATCAGGATCATTACATAAAGACGCTTTTATCTGGGACTGGGGAAACACCAGACCCCTCTGCTGCCTTGCACAGAGATTGCATCCCACAAACGTTTTTTTGGAGGCTTCCCTGCTGGTCCTCCTTGTTCACGGAGATGCAGCTATTACCAGCAGGCATTTGCTTGTGGGCACCCAGCCTGCCTGACCCAGCGCACACTAAGCTTCCAGGCCTGTGGTTGGAGAGGACAGTGCCTTTCCTGAGTTTTAAGCTCCTTAGTCGAGGTGACCCTGGAGACCGACCGAACAAGCGCACAAAAGCAGGGCAGCCGGTCCTCCCCAGGGACAGTGATGTCATGGAGCATGCTTGGAGGCTCTCATAGATGCGTCTTCCGGAACCTTCTTGATCGAGGAGGCCGATCTAGAGTGTGACCTGAGAACGCCCGTTTTGGGTGGGAATGGGGGTGTGGGAGGGAGGAGCAAAGGAAGTGGAGGAGAGAGGCTGAGCGTGAGTGACTCCAACTGTTAATTCTGGTTCCATGGTGGCTTCGTCCTGGGATATTTCAAGCATAAATGGGATATAGAAAGAAAATAACAACAGAACTCAACTCCTTCCTCTCTGTCCGCTGTCTCTTTCATGTTTGGTATTGCTTGGTACTCAATTATCTTTTTAAAAAATAAAATTCTCAGCCAGCTGGCAGTGGCACACGTCTTTGATCCCAGCACTCAGGAGGCAGAGGCAAGTGTATTTCTGTGAATTCAAGGCCAGCCTGGTCTACAAGAACTAGTTCCAGGACAGTTAGGGCTGTTACACAGAGAAACTCTGTCTCAAAAAGCAAAAAGCAAAGCAAAGCAAAACAAAAAAACAAAACAAAACAAAACAAAATTATCACTGGGTTTGGAAAAGGAAAGAGCCCCTTTCAAAATTTGATTTTGCTAAAATTGCAGGCTCCTGTTTCAATCCTGATGGAATAAAATTCAGTGTTCTATGTTATCCTACTTATCATTCTGCCCCACAATCATGAAATTTAAATAATAATTAAGAGTCCCCACTGTGTTTGGCACGTACTGAAGGAGACCCACTGGCCATCCGTGGGAGGTGTATTCCGCAGTCTGGGGCGCCTGTCAGCTGTGGAAGTAGAGAGAGGCAGCTTTATTGAAATTCGGGGATTATAAAAGCGAAGGCTGCCAACATCAAAGGAAAACTGGTAGCTTCCAGAGGTTTCCATGGGCCCCTTTGGCCAAACTCACAGCAGAGTGGAGATTTGGGCTTGTGAAAGGAAGCTGCTGTCATGGTCCCTCCGATCTCTCGTCATGGCTGTGCGCGCTGCTGGCATCACACAGTGGTGCTCAGCTGCCTTTTGGAGCCCGCTGGGCTGTGCCCAAGGGTGCTTCTGGTTTCCACTCAGTCCTTTTCCTGGGCTACTGAGAAGCGATGTTCGAGAAGGATTAGTTAGGTTTTCTGTGTAAGAATCGTTAGAGACGGTCGGGTCCCTGCCCTGACATTTTAAGTTCTACAACAATAGTACTAAACGGAACTGAGAAAAGCCGATGAGAACTAAGGAAAGAACTGAGTGAGGTTCTTCTAAAAAGCCAGCCTGCCTCCATCTTGGGCTTGGAAGCCATCTTATAGTAAAGACAAACTAGGTCATTCCTCTTTAAGACTAAACCTGCACCCCAAGGATTGGACAACACCCTACTCCTGCAACCTTAACTATCAATGGTTCTGTACTGCCTGTTCCAGGAGTAGCAATCATATTTTTGTTTCAAAAAGTTACTTATAGCCATCTTGCAACCCGACCTTTGCTTCGAAAGGTTGTTATGACCATCTGTGACTGCTGGCTGTTATGATTCCCTTGTGATGCCCACCTCACAGCCATGTCTTTGTTTCAGGAAGGAATAGCTTGTTAGCCTTGTCTTCCCTACATCTGAGGCTGACCTCTGGAACCCCGCCTTAGGGGGAGGCAGCCCATGCACACGAATTAAAAAGCTTGCTCTAATTAATTGCTTGTTTTAATTAATTTGGCCACGATGAATTGGGTCAGTGGCCTTTCTCCTCCCGTCGTTGGGATTAACACTCTCCCCACACCAGTACCAGAGAGGATGGTCCACAGAGGTGACTGGCTGAGGAGGCCATTGCACTGCAGGGATGCAGCAGACATCACAGACAAAGCCTCTGCCATGCATTTAAGAGTTAACTATTGAAACATTCAGGAGACATTAACTGATTGCCAGTCAACCAGACAGACGCTGGTGTCCCCTCTGGGCACTCCATCTGAGTGGGTTACAGTGGCACTCTGGGCAGCTGCCACTTGATTGGTATGCTTGCCGGAAGCTGCCCTATTCCTGGGAAGAGTCAGGACATCTCTAAAAGCATTGTGTAGAGTCCAGGCTGACCACAAACTCATAATTCTCCTGCCGTAGCCTCAGGGGTCCTGAGATTACAAGCCTGTCTCACTGTGCCTGCCTGGCTATGTTCCAATGTTGAAAATTTCCCTCTTGTTCAGTGTGATTGGAGAGTCTGCTTTCTTTCTGAAAACTGCCAGAGGACTGTGAGCTCAGAGGATGCCCAGAGGGGTGGGTAAAGGGCAGAGCAGCAGGGCAGAGTGTGAGGGCGACAGACTAGATCCATCTTGTCTGGGTGACACTGGGACCTCTCTCTGTCTCATCTCTTTACTCCTCAAATTCTGAGTCATGGATTTCCCTGTTCCTAGAACTTTCATTGGCTGTTATTCCTCTGGTCGGGATTCATTCAAATCCTTACTGCCATCAGTTCACAATTCCCCAGCACCCAGGACTCCCGCCATGCACTGGTCAGGATGGACCCTACACAAATATAGGGTACTCCACACATAGACTCTGCTGAGCCATTTGTAGGTCACATGGTCATGAACCAGGGTCAGGGATGTTTCTTTTGCCTCCAGTCCTCTATGCGTCAATCCATGGCTTCTACCGCGGGCCTTGTTACTCCAGCAGGGTCATCATCAGGACCAGTGTTTGTCTGCCTACTGGCCCTCACCCTTTCTCCTTTTAAAAAGAAATTTCACTATGGAGCCCTGGCTAGCCTAGAACTTACTCTGTAGACCAGGCTGACTTTAAACTCACAAAGGCCCTCCTGCCTCTGCCTCCCAAGTGTGCCTAATGTCCTTTTCTGCTGTTGATCTGGTCCCCTGAAGTGTCTGACAAATTCTACTGCTTTCACCAGGCATTGCCTCCTTCCCCGACTCTGTGGCCCCTCCCTGCCCAGCTCTACTTCCTCTTCCAGAGTTCCCCGCTTAGCCTCTCTATCACATTCTCTTTTTTGTTTTTAATTGAAAAAAACAAAAAACAAAAAACGCAGGGTGGTACAGCATCCTGAAGTTCATTTGGTGGGCATGAGGCCAGAGCTTTTTAGGTTTCTGAAATTCTTTGAATAACAAATCAAAGAATTTACCGAACTTGCAAAGATCATTAATATTTTAGCTTCGTAAGGGTGCTCTAAAAATCTATTACATTTCATCTCAATTTACTAGAAAAATAGTTCTATTATCTCCCCAGACTTCTCTGGGACCCTTCTAAAGGACCTTCTAAAGGACCCCATTGGCTTTCAGAGACTCTGACATTCATGCTGGGGGCGGGGGCACGGGAGCTTGTGGGAAGTTCCTTCCTGACAGCCGCAGGACTTCGGAACACAGTGTTTGGAATGTTATGTGAGAAAACAGAGTCTGGAGATGTGGCTGGAATTCTCCGGGGAGGTCAGGCCTCCTGTTATAACTCAGGCATATCGTCTCCCCATTTGTCACTTGTCTGCGACTTCGCTTCCAAGACGGGCTCCAGGGGTGAAACTCCTGGACTCTGGCATTCAAATAACTCTGCAAACTGAAGCGTAAAGGCAACCGAGTTGCTTTTAAATCTGTACAGTTGAGGCTTGCTTCACGACAGGTTTCTGAAGGCAGCAATGCTTGCGACTATTTCTATTCAATATTATAACAGAACGCTAAGCCTATGGAGGTGAGCAGGAGAGTGAAACAGAGTAACAATTACCAGAAGGGGGGAGGTTACAACTGTTGCCGTTTATAGACGACTGTGCTGGAATAATCTAATGAGAACCGTGAGGTTGTCCCCATAGCCAGCCGTATATCAACAGCAAACAATTCAAAAGTAAAATGACCAACACAACCAACCATCTTTTGCATCAACAGCCACATCCTTGAGATACACCCAAAATGTACACAGTATTTCTGTAAAATATAGGCAATCACTGGGAGAAATCAGTGCTGTAAATAAGCAGAGGAACATGACAGGAATGTGAAGAGGGAGAATTATAAGGGCTGGAGAACAGAGAGAGGGCTTCCAATGCTGTCTCCAGGACATAACCGCCGTGGCAAAGATGATCTCACAGCAGCTGTGGCTGCCTGCCCTGGGCCTGCACAAGACTAGGCCTGTAAACAGCCAATCATGGAATGGGGAGGGGCTCCTGGGAGCCCTTCCTCTCCCAGCTGAAAGGATAGATTCTGCGACAGGGAGGGTCACCGTTTCCAGTTATGTACCCAACGTGAGTTCACCAGGCTCCAGCAGGTAGTTCCAAATGCGTGGTGACAGGGCTGACTCGGGTTAAAATTAGGGGCCATGAGAGAAAAGAAAAAGGCATGGAGTTGATAAAGGGACCTGCAGAGAGAAAGGAGGGCACCAGATCCCTGGACCTGGAGTTACAGATGGTTGGTTGTAAGCAGCCATGTAGGTGCTGGGAGGAGAACCCAGGGCCTCCGGAAGAGTAGCAAGTGCTCTTACCCCCTCAGCCTTTTCTCCATCCCTCCCCATACTTTACAAAACAATCTGGGGGAGCCCATGAAGTCATGCAAGCTCTACTCACTGCTGGGGATTCTCATGGAAACACCTGCTTTGGAAAACAGCATCTCATCATCCACTGAAGCTTTGCAAACTGTATGGATCATCAGGCTGTTTTTGGAGTCTGTGGAAATGTGTGCCTGGACACCCCCTCCCCCACCTCACCACCAGAACATTCTCAGGGGCATCACTCACCATAGTCCCCAACTGGTGACAATCTAAATATCTTTGAAAGAGATGTGTAAAAGATAGCGACAGGAGCTTGCAATGACATACTATGCAGTCTGGGAAAGGAACCAGTGGAAGTGTCAAAGTGATTTCAGGTCCCGCAGAGCCACGAGCCAAACCTCCTCACTCTCCCAAGCTATCTTGTCTCTTGCAGAAAACCATTTCTGGAAGTTTGCCTTTTATGCTGGGAAGACACCGCGGTTTTAGCATGCACCGTTCTTTGCATTGGAAATGTGTTTTGTTTTCCTTCCCCACTTCCTCCTTATTTGACATTCATCTCTGAAGTCATTTCTGGGAAAGGCTCCCCAAGCCTCCCAAGACCACTCCAGGTCATGAGCTGTCATCACAAACCCTCCGTAACGATTCTTACAGCATTGGATTTTTTATTTCTTCACACAGTACACTGTATCTTGTTTGGTGGAAAGAAATTAATTATTCATTTTAGCTGTTCCTGTGGCAAGGAAACTTCTCGATTCCTAGCACATGGTACATGTCTCAGAAGTTGTCATCTACATATGAAATATGCAGGAGTAGGAGGAGGTGTTTCTGCAAGCAAGCAGCAAACACACACATTCACACACATAAGGAGGCTGCCCCGCCCCGGTGCTGGTAGGGAGGACACCTTACCTCTCCCAGAGGATGAGTTTAGCTTCCATTACAGTAAGAGCAGCACTTGAAAATGGGAAAAGGAAATGGCTGTCAAGGAAATAGCTTCAATAAGGAAGTCTGCTTTCCGGGAACTCTGCAGAGACCTTGGTTCTTTCTTGTCTTTGCACTCGGAAGTCACACATTTGAGTCCCTCTGACAGAAGGGAAGAGAACCTACGGCTTCCACCTTTTGAAATATCTCACGCGCTTACATAAAAAGCTCCATCTAAACCACAATCGAGCAAAATGTAGAAAACAAATGACAGGTGAATGACAAAGAGAAAGCCCATTTTTGCCGCCATTCGTTACGACATAATTAATTTTTTCCATAAAATGGAATGGTAATTAACATTGTCATGTAGGTAAACTTGCGTGTTCAAAGTTTGAATTAGACTGTCTGCTAAGAAGCTGTACATTGATTGTTAGTGTGGGATTAGCAATTTCTCTGCCAAGTATTTAATTTGTCCCTATCATCTCCAAATTAAAAAATAAGAAGCTTTACAAGTAGAATTAATGTGATAAATGATCCAGGTGGATTCAATTAGCCATCCAGATACACACAGATTGTATAATAAAAATTATCATATTTTTATTTTTAAAAAACGAGTTGGGGTGAAGATATGGTTCAGTAGTTAAGGGCTTTGGCTGCTCTTCCAGAGGACCTGGGTTCGGCTTCCAGAACCCACTTTTCGACTCACAACCATCTGTAACTCCAAGTACCTGCGATCTGGTGCCATCTACTGGCCTCTTGTGGGCCCTGCATGCATGTGGCACACATACAGGCAAAACACCATATTCATAAAATAAATACAAAAAATTAAAATTTTAAAGCAATACATTTTGACATGCTTGTAAGCATCAGAAGGCTGACCTCTGGGACACCAGCAACAGAGCCAGCTAGTGTGTCTCTGCACTGTGCGGCATCACAGGCCCCCCTCACACCTATTGCATCTTCTTGTTCTGGCACCCAAGGGTCTGTTTCTTTAACTTCATCCCTGGTAGTTAGGAGAACCTCAGGGATGATGCCAGGGCTGTGGATACTGAGCATTTGGCATTTGGAGAGAGCTGAGAGCCAAAGTAAATGTCAGGACTATGACCTCACGTTAATCAGCTGACTGTAAGTCAGTCAGCCTTGTGTGTGAGTGCCTCCCAGGCTATCCAGCCCCTCGTCCCAGTGACTTTCCCGTTCTGCCGTGTGCACCCTATCATCTTTCCTTCTTGATACAGCACAGACTTAGTCGTCAAAATTAAGAGCACTGGCTGCTCTTGCAGAGGTCCTGAGTTCAGGTCCCAACACCCCGATGGTGGCTCATGAAGTCTTTAACTCTAGTTCTAGGGGATTTGGTGCCCTCTTCTGGCCTCAGTGGGAACTGCGTGCATGTGGTGTGATCTGACTTCCAGGAGAGCACCCAACCCCTCTGTGGGCAAATCCTATATTTGCTTCCATATTACTACCCCCAAATGAAAGTCTGTCATTGATTGTATGATCAGAGTTCGGCTCAAATGTAGTTTGAGAAGGCTGCGTGCAACTGGGCCAGCAGAGGGCGGTACTGATCCGCTGAGTGGACCAGGGAGAGAATGGCTCTGACTGGCCACCCAAAGTTGTGATCTCAATAAAACCCTTTGCTCATAGCCAACAGAAAAGCAATGGGGAGCTTCTGTAAACAGGACATGGGCCTGGGGCTGGATTCTGTAGAAGCCTTTAGTTGATTCTGCAGGATACGTTCTCCTGGTTTCCTCTATTCCTCTAACTGCTACAATCCTTCCTGCCCCACTTCTAAGGGGTTCTCCTGATTCTGCCTAGTGTTTGGCTCTAAGTCGCTGTGACTGCTCCCATTGGTTGCTGGAAGATGCTTCTCTGATGACACGTTTTCTAGGCACCAATCTATGATATAGCAAATAGGAATCATTTCATTGACATTTTTTCCAGTTGTTTTTGGTTTTATTCTGGCTCTCTGAGCTGTCCTGCCTCTGGTTTCTTGCTAACCAGGCAGTGTCAGGCATGGGTTGCCTCTTGTGGCGTTGACCTCAAGTTGGAGCAGTCACTGTTTGGCCACTCCCACAAGTTCCGCAGCACCATTACTCCAGCACATCTTGCAGACAGGACAGGTTTTGTGGCTGGGCTGTTGTTCCAATCCCACTGGTAGGAGCTTTGCCCCAGTTATAGAAAATGGCCAGTTTGGGCTCTGTTCTCCCCATTACCAGGAGACTTTGCTAGGGTCACTCTTGTAGATTCCAGGGAGTTTCCAAGGGGCAAAATGCCTACAGTATCTATCCCAACGAGCTGCCTATGTGACCACACCAATGAGCTGGCTTGGAGAGGGTCAGAAACACACAAACAAATCCAGGGCCAAGCACAGGGGAAAATCTATACTGGAGAAGTAGGGACTCAAACAGCTTTAAGAAAGAGCTTAAAATCCATAATCTTAAAAATCCTCAATGCAAAGAGCCTGGGGAAATGGGTCCGTGGTTAAGAGAGCTGGTTGTTCTTCCAGAAGACAGGCGTTTGAGTCCCAGCATCTGAATGTCACAGCACCTGAATGTAACAAGCTCACAGCCAGCTGTATACCAGGTTCCGGAGAATGTGATTTCCTTTCTGGCCTCCATGGGGACTGCACGCATGTAGTGTACATACATGCATTCAGGTGTCACATGCCAGGTGTCTAAAGATACCAGAAGAAGGCAGCAGATTTCCCTAGAACTGGAGTTACAGATGGTTGGGAGCCACCATGTGAGTGTTGGGCACCTGGAGCCAGGTCCTTGGCAAGAGCAACCAGTTTTCTTAATAGTGAGCTATCTCTCTAACTCCAGTGCACACACATACATATTTATGTACTAATCTTAGAAAGGTAATGATTGAATACTATTTCCTGCTGATTAAAGGAATTTTTTTCAGTCAATGGAATTAATTTTCTATAGCACAAATTAACGGATTTTTACAATACATGTATAAAGAAAGATTCTAGATTGTCCCTGGTTGATTTAAACTAAATTTGTAGACAAACTTGATCAAACTTCATGTTCAGGGCTTCCTAGATTTCAGAACTGTGGACAAATCACTACAGACCTTAAGAAGAGAACATTGCCAGCACTGAAGTATTAAAAGCTAAGTTACAACGATCATTTGGCTCTGTTTGGGTTTTGTGCCCCAATCTTAGCCCACACAATCTTAGTGATGACCATCACTAGGCCGGGACCGAAGGGGATAGCCACAAATGCCAGAAAGGAAGTCGAGTTAACGAGAAGCAGAAAGCTACAGGAAGTCGTTGGAGAGGAGGCCCAGCAAAGACAGAGGTAACGAAAGGCCAGGAACACTTGAAGAAGGGTTTTGCTGAAAGGGACGGATTCCCGAGTGGAAATACAAACACAGACATGAACACTGTTGGTGGAGCAGCCCTGGGAGTCAGGATGGGATGTGGCAGGGTCGGAGGGAGAGAGAAGCAGAGGCTGGTGGAACAAGAGGGTTAAGAAACACAGACACGGAAAACCAGAAAGATTTCAGAAGAAGGAGACCAGACAGGAAGCAGAGAGCTTAGTGGGGGTGTAGACATGATAGGAAGAGGGGGACAAAGGTGAGCAGAGGCAAATACATGGGAAGTGAACCCACAAAGCAGTGCCTTCCTCAAATACCTAACCGTGGTCATGCCACTGTGCTGTAGACAGCAGGATGTGCCGATCTCCCTTCCTTGCTTCTCCTCTAGCAGGCAGTGTTCTGCATTTCATGAGTCTCTTAACCTCCACATTGGAGAATGCACCACGTTTTCTCCCTGTGTGGAAGGAAGGTGCTCACATATCCACACCCAAGGTGACGTGAAAGACAGGGAAATTCAAATTATCCTGCTTTGATTGGCACACTCAGGACTCCCCACACTGAGTCCTGCTGCTGCTGCTGGGCACAATCAATCCATGCCAGCAAAAAGCAAAAGGCCTTTGAAGGCGGTGGCTGTAAAGGAATGAAAAGTGTGCGCGTAGGACTTGCTTATTCTTCTTTGAACATCGCATCATGGGCACAGCCAGATACAACCCATGATCCTCTCCCCCGACACAAATGGCTACAAGGTTGACAAGCCAAGTAAAAAGATGAAGTAAAAAATGAAATCAAAAAGCAAAACACAGCAAAATCAGAATATTACTACTTAAGAGTAGGAGAGAAGGGAGCAGGAATCACCAGGGACAGGCATGGGGCCAAGGCAGTGGGCAGGAGGGCCAGAGAAGAAAGGAAGGCTAGAATTCTATTGGTTATCATTTAACCATTTTAATGACCCTTTCTTTCACAACATGGCTAATTTCCTGACTGCAGTTTCTGTCTAGTGTTAACCCTTCAAACACCTACATTTTGTGCGTATGCAAAATCAGCATTTTTGGAGGACATTTTATACAAAGATCCTCCGAGGTACCCTCCCCCGGAAACATAGTCATGAGAAAGTAATACACTGTAAATTAAACACACAGAAAACAACATTTTTTGTTTGTTTCCACACAATTATCCTCATACCTCCACTAGTATTTCTTGTGCAAAACAAACACATTGATTTTCCTTAATTAGCAAGTTACACATTTACTGAGTAAGTAAAATACGACGTTTGGCGGTGCTGGCTCATTCTAAAAGCTGCATGCCCTTATTTTTACGTAACTGCTTTACCCCCAAGTAATTCATTATTGGTTGAATTTTACTTGAGACAGCATATTTCAAGGTTTAAAAAGTATACAGGGTTTTTTTTTTTTTTTTTTTTTTTTTTTTTCCAGCATCAGCTCGCTTGCAGCATCCCAGTTTCGAGTCTTGGATTCAGGTGGAAGGTGTTTTGAAAATCTTTGCTGCAGCTGGCCACGCTTCTTCCTAGTGAGAGGGCACCTGTAGCGGAGCATGCCCACTCAGCACCTCCGGAGGTTCACACCTGAGAAGGCTTTGGCGTTGGGGTCCCAGGCTACCCATCCCAAGCAGGTCCTATTTTTGCCTCAAGCAGGCAAATTTATTTTTCTATTAAAAGCGAGAAAGAATTTCAAGAGGACTGGCTTGAAGTACAATTGATTTTCACAGCTAGGCACAGCATGGGTGCAATTCTGTGAAATTAAAACGTAGTTGGAGACGCTTTTCTGCAGTCTCAGTTAAAGAACTCATGGTTTGGAAGCACCCGCGAGGCCTAGCTGCAGCTCGGCCACGAGGGGGCACTCAAACACTGCTCACCGCAAAGTGCGGCCAGGGCTCTGCTTTGCGGAACGTTCACTTTTAGTGAAGAGCAGGGATTTGAGGACCTTACAGTTGGTAGTTAGCAAGTAGGATTCTCCGAACTTGATACTTTAATTTTCCTCAGAGGCGCACTGTTTGAGCTTGTAAGACTGTCCCTATTCATTCATTAAGATCCCTTTTAAGGTGGTTTGGGCCAGGTTAGCAAAAATCCTGAGTGAATTAATTAGCGATAAAGCGACATCATGATAGATGCCTGGAGGTTGCCAGCCAAGACAACCTAAGTTGTTGGTTAGGACAGGAAACATAATTTACTCTTTGAGCACTCGAGTGACCGCGGCCCAACGAGAAAAGAATCGTGCAGTTTGAACTGCTCGAAAAGGGATCGCAAATTTAACTTAGGAAAACAATTTTTATTCTGAGAAAAAACAAAAATCCAAAACAAAAAAGACCCTCTGTTTGGGTATGACAAAAAGACTTGCTATTTTAGATGTCAAGAATTGAACGAGGAAATGCAAGAGCCGTAGCAATTCTTAAACGAATAATTGCAATTTCCTACGTTGCCAGCATTGACTCCATGTTGCACTTCTAAAACTACTCATAAATATAAAGGTTTAAGATGAGGTGAAGTAATGCGAACTTGGAAAACAACATTTATCAGAGAATTGTAATTAATCAATAAACATTTATTAGGTTTGACGTATAAATCTAAAATTAGGCCCTCAGGGGAAAAAAAATCCCAAATGATCTGTTTTCAATTTCTTTTCCCCGTCACCAAACTTTTCAGAGCCGATTGCTATCGTAAATCATTAGCTGTAACATTAGAGCGATGTGCGGGCCGCGGGGGTCGGCAAGGTTAGTGAAGCACACTCCAGAGCCCTAAGATGAGGAGGCTGGTGCTCCTCTGAGCATCCAGGGCTCTTGAAAGAGCGCAAGGACCTTCTTTTTACTCTTCCGTTCTTAAGCATCCTCCCAAACTGAGGGTAACGAATGGAGACAGAATGCAGACTTCTGAATTAAGATCTTAAACCAAATCAGACTCCTGTTTCTAAAGCTGTGGTTTTCTGAAAGACGAGTTTACCGTTTCTCTTTAGAGAACAAATTTCCATGTGAGAGAGGTCAAAACACAACATCCAAAACTGGGCTGCAGACATCCGAGTACATTGGGGTAGGGCCTTTGACAGATAATTTGAAACAAAGTTCTGGTGTCACCGCTAATTCAAAACAAGATTTAAATATTTAAAAACCTTTTGGTGGCTGTTCTTAAATACTGCAGTTTATGCTTGGAAATGAAGTCTGTTTGTGCTCTTAAGCAACACATTTTACTTAAAGATGAAAACCATTCACTCAGAACCTGTCTAATTAAACTGAGTAGTTATAAAAAGGATTTTTCCAGGAGCTAATTATAATTTCAAAATCTAATATTTATTCTTGACAGTTATAAAGAAAAACTATGAATTAACTGAATACATTTTGAACCAGAGTAATAATGAGCTCACATACCACGGGAGTGGATGTTAACTTGTGGCAAAATGGGATTTTCGCCTTAACTTGCAACAGTTTAGCAGTTCGTAGCTATAAAAGTGTGAAAGTCACCGGCTGGGAGCCGACCACTCTACACAAGCTTCCCACTCTACACAAGCTTCCCAAACCTCAGAGCAGATAAGAGAGGAATATAAAAATAGCCATTTTTATAGTTAATAACTGTTTTCCGTAGGTGAATTAGAGAGCCTGGCTTTTTTGGATTTGTTTGTGGTTTGCAGTCCTTAGTTAAAATGGACAGAAGCAAATAAATATACAAAAAAATTCCCAAACAAAGAGAAAAAAAACCTAGCTACTAACAATTGATAGCATGCATTTTATAGACACATTTCAACAGGTTGGGTTTCTACAAACCCATCTTTCAGTTTTTGAATTCCCCTGCTCTCAGAAGGAAATGCTAAAGTACATTTTTCTTTGCTATAATTGGTATGTCAACATTGCTGTTTAAAACACAGCTCATCCTTAGTTCTAACTAAAACACGAAAAGCTGGGTTTCTGGGGGAGGCATGTTGCATTTGGAAATTGCACTTAGTGATCACTTCTGGGAGATGCACCCTGGGGTGTCTATTTTTCAAACCCTGCACTGAGGCTGTTGTTAACATCCCAGAACTAAAGACCGGTTTTCTAATCTTGGGGAATCGTGGTCATTTCAATTGGGGAATCAGCAGCCTTACCTTCGACCTCCATCAGGGCGATGACATGAAGTAGGAGCCACATTGCCATCAATCTGAGCTAGACAGGTGTCCAGTAGCAGAGGAGAGAGCTGCAGGTTTGCAGCAGTTGCGTTCTTAGACGTGTCTTCCTTGCTCCTCGGAAGGAGTTCTGCTAGAGCCTGGTGCCTCCCATGCGTCTGAGCATGCTCAGCTGAAACTTCCCTGGCACGAAGGGACATGGTCGCTTGTCACTAGGGAACCTGCTCTTTTTTTTCTTCTTCTTCTTTCTGTACTTACAGTTTGTTTGCTTCGCTGTCTTTTAAACGTCCAGTTTGTTCCTGACCACTGCATTCATTCTGGGATAGGAAGGGCGGTGTAAACAGTGCTTTAGCCTTACTAGATGTGCAATATTTTAATAGCTTCGTGGCTTTCTTCAAAGCACCTGGAACAGCTCGCACCCATTCTTCATCTATACATACGTAGCATCCCAAGAACGCACTGGGAACTCTTTAGAAGCAGTTTTCACGCAAGATGCAAATGAGAAAACAAAAGCTCCTCGCTAACACATACATGAAGGCCACTAGGGACCATATTGAGCATATTGAGACAGTAAGGGTTCGAAGTGTGGCCTCGTGTTCAGCAGCTGAAATATTCACCTAATACTTTAAACTTTGCTTAGTGTCCTCATAACCACAGTCGAGTTTTAAAGCACCGTGCACCGCGCTCACACTCAATTCTGGGTCGCGCATCTACTCGAAGCCACTGTGGTTTCTTTCTCCCTCACACGCTAAGGCAGCTTTTTAAACAGTCGGCTTCGGTAGGGACTTCAATTGATCCGAGTGTAATCCTAAAGAATGCTCCAGGAAGACAGGCGGGATTTCCCTGGCAGACTATGGATTCTTTATTTTTTCTCTATCTGGGGAAGGGCTATAGTGCGGGCTAGAGCAGGGCTGGGCAGGATGGGAACCCCACTCGCTGCGACGGGCTGCCGGCAGGTGGAGCCGGCCTCACGCTCTGTCCTTCCAGCCTTTGATAGAGACTAAGAATCCAAACAGAATTTGAGATACAAAATATTTTATTTATCACATAATGAAGTCAGTTCTTGTGCCTTTTAAGAAGTGGGCTAAAAATTCCTGTCGACACTCTCGCGATACATTGAGGTCCAGGCTCTTCTGATTTTCAAACGAAAGGAAAGAGCAGCAGAGAATGAAACATGAAAAGAAATATGGGAAGGTTTTCTCCTGTTTGAAGAAACCTTCTGCTGCTTTTCACTGAACTTGAGGTCTTTTAAGATAAAACAAAAACAAAACAAAAACGAAAGCAACAACAACAACAAAAAACCTCTGTCACTTAAAAAAAAAACAAAACAAAACAAACAAACGAAAAACCTCCCACTGTGCGGCTCAGACAACCTCGTGTGCTGCCAGGATGAGGGACACTGAGATTCAGTCGTTAAAATGTAAAGTACAAATTTTAAAATACAATTAAATACAGTTAACTGGCCACCACAAGGCTGTTTGAAGTTAAGTATATTCTCCACAAAAATGTATCTTTGGGGAAAGAAAAAGGTATCTAGACTTCAAAGATTTTAGTTTAGAATACTGCATTAACACTAAACCCAAGCTTAATATTAACTGAATTTGCAAAAGCCAGATCCTCTGTATCAGGCTGCTCAGAGTTAATGTTTGAAATGTTGACCCAGGATGATCTAGAATGCAGTAATGATAAATAATAATTAAGAACACCTTCAGCTCATTACTGATGTTTGAAGGCAGAAAACTCGAGCATGGGAGTAGCTTTGTAGTCAATGCATGTTATCTTTGATGGGTCGTGGGGGCATGACCTGCAGCTGGAGAGCTTGAAAGGCACACAGGGATATGATAGATGTGTGCAAGCAGGGGTGAATGAACCCAGTTTCTCCTTCAAGGATGTTCCAGAGGGGTGCTTCATGCAGAGCTAGAATGGAAGACTTGGCAAATGGCTTCAGAGAAGCACACAAGTGCCTTGGTGAGCCTTACTCATTTCTCCTGTTCCAATCTCCTGTCAGGAGTGACTTTTGATCAGGATATTGCAAATACAAGTATGTGACATGTTATTCAGTGTGATTCAGCGAGGGTCTGGCGAATTGAGGGGAGTTAGTGTGCTGAAACTGTAGGACCCTAGTTCTCTCTGGATAAGGGGTGCCGACTGCCAGCCTCTCTGGATAAGGGATGCAGACTGCCAGCCTCTCTGGATAAGGAGTGTAGGCTTCCAGTGTCTCTGGATAAGGGGTACAGACTGCCAGTCTCTCTGGATATGGGGTGCAGGCTGCCAGTCTCTCTGGATAAGGGGTGCAGGCTGCCAGTGTCTCTGGATAAAGGGTGCAGGCTGCCGGCCTCTCTGGGTAATGGTGCAGGCTTCCAGTCTCTCTGGATAAGGAGTGCAGGCTGCCAGTCTCTCTGGATAAGGGGTGCAGGCTGCCAGTCTCTCTGGATAAGGGGTGAAGGTTGCCGGTCTCTGCTGCAGTAACCTTTATATACACTCTAGAGATCACTGTGAATATAAAATTCAATCCTGTCTTTGAGAGCATTTTACCAGTCAGACAAATGTGTTGCACTGTGACATTTGTATACAGGCAAACAATGTCTTTTGGTCACCTTTCCCACCCCTTGATTATTCTTTCCTTTCCTCTTACTGTCTATTCGTTCTTTGAGAATTTTGTGCAATGTTTTCATCCACTTAACATCAACTCCTCCCAGACGCATCTCCCTTCTCTACTTAGAGCCCAATGTTGTGTTCTCTCTCTCTCTGTTCTTCTTCAAGACAGGGTTTCTCTGTGTAGCCCTTTTGCTGTCTTAGAATTTTCTCTGTAGACCAGGCTGCCTCAAACTCAGAAATTCACCTGCCTCTGCCTTGCAAGTGCTGGAATTAAAGGCATGCACCACCACTACTTGGTTTTCTTTTTGTTTTTAAACCCATCAAGTCCACTTT
>JAQHUG010000136.1:1554561-1568881 GCA_028555095.1 Dicrostonyx torquatus
AGAGAGAGGAGAGGGAAAGGGGAGAAGTGGGGAGAAGGCAGAGAGGCAGAAGCTGCCTCTTTGGGAGAGAGACATTAGGAGCTCAGGCTGGAAGCAGAAGGAAGATCTGCTTGCCTCAGCAGATGGGGTGGAGGGTGGGGGGGCTTGTCTCTTAAAGAGACAGGACAGATGATTACACCACTGTTTTTAAGCATTTGATTATAATGTGCTTTGGAATAGTGTTCTCCCTCTTGCTTGTCTCTGAATTCTGTTGACCTTCTTGGATTTATCACACCCATAAAAGTTAGAAACCATTTTTTTTCAAATACAATGATTTTTAAGGACTGTAAGCTTATACAGGTTGGCAAGAAGAAAAAAAAATGAGTAATATAAAAATCTCAGAGTGAAGATGGAGAGATGGTGGTTCAGGGGTTCATTCTTAAAGACTTGCTGACATTTTCTTTCTCAATGTGTCAAATGCATCAAACAGCAAGGGAAACTTCTAGGAACACATTTGCTTTCAAGACTGAGTTGAGAGAATTGGATATGACCAAGTGATACAATGGGGTGGGGACCATGGAAAGTACCCTGAAGTGTGCCCGTTACAACTAGAACACTCTGTCATCAACCAGAGAAAACTTGAGAATGACTGAACATTATCAAGAAAATAAGCAACATTTTTCTCTTCAGCTGAGCCTCGTGGGTGCTAACCTGTATCTTCATCCCTTTGAGAACACTCACCTGCTCTGAGAACACCCCATAGGAGCACTGGTCACACCGGGTTTCACAGAAAGGGTTGCACAGCTGCATTTATCTGCTGTGATTCTGCCTGCCCGAGGAGCCTGCCCTGCAGTTCTGAAGCAGGAGATTGGATGCTTCCTTTGCTGGGCACATGGTATAAGGAGTGTGGGAGCCCAAAAGTAGGTCGGTTCCACCTCAACTGGAGGTCAGAGAGTTCAGGCTTAGTCTTGCTCCTTCAAGGTTATTGACAGATTTGACTTAAGTTGTGGCTATTAACAGGATATCTTGACCTACAGCGTGGTTTTAAGATGGTAATCACTTTGTTTGCTCCTTGTATCATGCAAAAAAGGTCTTTTGGATTGGTGTATTTGAAGAACATAAGAAATAAACAGAGGCAGATTCAGTATTCACTGGATAGCCTTCCCGATTCTGTTCTGTGTCTCTTTCTTATCTCTGTTCCTTCTGCCTAAACTTTCCAACCCACGTGCACCTTCTCTGGACCATGTAAACCTTGTGGAGGCAGGACCGGACACAGGAGCTACAGCGATGACAAGCATCACGGGAGGACTCTGCCCTTCTCATGATGGCACGCCTTCTGCTTTCCTCTCCACAGCCAGACACTTCCTCCTTTCCTCTTTTATCTACTCCTTCTAGCTCCGGAGTCAGTTTGATTTGGCCTCACTTGATGAGAACCCAATGACAGTCTGAAAGAAAGTGTCTTCCTTTCTCACATGAAATAATCAAGGAGATGACCATCTAGAGCTGGACTGGTAGCCACGTGTGTCACCAAGGAGTGCTCAAGAGGAGGAGGGCAGCACAGCCTTCCTTTTGGGCTGCAGGACGGCAAATTGGGGTCAGTTACTAGGAGGATCGGGAAGCCTGTTGCAGTAGTTTGTCTGCAATAGGTGAACCTTCCTTTGGTAGCATTCAACCCTGGGAAAAATCTTTCTGGGACCATTGTATTAGGAGTTTTGTGTATTGCTCTCTGTGTTCAGCTCACTGTATTCCGACCACACTCAGATACGCCGACACCTAATTACATCAGCTGGACTTGCTGCCATTTTCACCTGTGCTGTATCTTATTACCGGAAATTACAGTCCCCAAAGTTAACTAGACAGCAAGTGAGGGAGGCTTTGCTACATTTGGAAGGACTCCCTGTGCCTCTCAGGCTGGCCTCCAATTCAAGCTCTTTGCTTCGGTCCCCCAAATGCTGGAATCACCATATGTGCTACCACACCTGGTGGCGGATTTCCGGCTCATTACAGAGATCTCACATTGCAGAATTTCAGCGCTACTTGTCGTGTCTAAAACCCTTGCCCAAATCTGCAACATGTAACAGCATATTGAAACAGTCACCACCGCAGCATCTGTAAAAGAAGCTTCCCAAGGAGTCTCACAAGCCAACTGATTTGTATTATGAGCCAAGGTTGTCTTTCTCCGAATTCATTTGGCCCCAAGATATCAAGAAAGCCATGTTTCGTGATACAGCAAAGCCTTTAAACATTTTGCATAGCCAGACTCTTGAAGTTCCGGTAAAATAATTTCATAAACTGCAAATAGGATTTGAAGAAATGCGAAGAACTACATTTATAGTCCCCATTTTAGCTTAAAGGTCTGAAGGCCGAATACGTTGCCTGAATACAGTTGCCAAGTCAACAAGAAAACTACGGCAAACTTTCTCCAGTACTCTGGGCAGAGGACAGGGCAGGCCTCTGTGTTTTCATCTGTGTTTTCTGGTGGGGGGGGAGGTGGTTATAATTCATTCTTTTCAGTACATCAAACTGTGAACTTACAACATGACCACACAGTTCAGAATATTTGTTGGAAAAACATATGGGAGCACTTTGGACTTTGGCAGCCCTCCAGCCCATGGGCAAAATTTCACCCTCCCAGTGCTGGTTCACCTGAGTCTTGGCTAATGTCCTTTATCTGAGTGTGGGTTTGGCGCGAGCTTCTGCAACTGGCATTGTGACTTTATTTCTGGGATTACTGCATTTGAGGAGGGATTAAGGGTGTGCCGTGGGGACTTGTTACAGGCTGGTGGTGACAACCTTCAGATGATAAACCACCTGACGTTCCACAGTGGTGGCAGATGGCACTTAACCCCTGACCTCTTCTGGGTCAAAATGGGGCTTTTCACTCCTTTTGTTTTTTTTTTCTTTCTTCCTCCTTTTTCTTCCTTCTAGCATGTGGCTGTGAACATGGAACACCCTCCATAAACACCCACTGGCTGACTGGAGACTTGACTTTCTCCTTTATCATTCTTTATTTCTGTTAACCTCATATCATCTTTTCTCATTTTCCTTATATTTTTATTTCTCCATATTGAAATGAATAAACCACATGACACAACTGGATTAAACTCAAAAAACCTAATTAATAAAAGTATTCATAATTCTTTGCTAATTCACAAGTAAATCGATAAATTTAATGACTTAAAGTTCTCAGGGAATAGCCTACTTTTAATTCTTGATTAATTGTTCTCTTTAATAGTTAAAGTACATGACAGAAAAATATTTTCCTTTATTTCTTATAATTAAATGAAGAGAAATATTTCTTTTAGTTTCCTTATAATTAGTCAATATCGTTAATTTAAAAGTACCGAGAGGAGGCTAGGAAGATTGCTCAGTGGTTAGAGGACCCTGTTTTGGTTTCCAGCAGCACATGCCAGCTCACAACCATCTGTAACTCCAGTTCCAGGGGATCTTGTGCCCTCTTCTGGTCTCCAGGGGCACTGCACAAACATAATCCATGTAGAGGAAGCATTTTTTAAAAGTTAAGAGTAGGTAGTTGGGGATCAAGGAGGATGAGGGAATTCTAGACCCTGACAAAATACTAAGGAATCTCTGATCTGCTAGCACCATTTTATTGGGAGGAACTGGCTCTCAGGAAAGGGTATGGTGGCCGTAAGTTCACTGTTGAGTGGATAGATGCTGTTCCATGTGTATTGCCTTTTCATGCCAGCACCTTCATGTCCGTGTAGGACCCTGGTCAGTTTGAATCCAGATTTCAGGGAAGTCTCGGCTCACATAGCCACTTTTATCCAAAGCTTAAGTCATCATGAGCAGTGAGTTTGGAAAGGAAAATGGCTCCAAAGAGAAAGATCTCCAAGTACCATGCACCGATCACAGAGAAAAGGAGGCACAACTCGTGGGGACTTGGGGAAAGGAAGCAAAGGGGAGCAAGATATCAATGATATCAAGTGCAGGGGTGGCTTTTTGTTGAGAATCCCATCAAGTGGCCAAATCCAGCATGGAGTGGGCAATTTTAAGGACTTCATGACGGACAAAGAGAGCTCACATGCCAGGAGGAGAATCACTGTGCTTGGACTGTCCGAGCTACAGCCCTCAGCAAGTTGGCTCAGGTGCCAGAGCTTTGATTAAGCTGCAGCGAACAATGTGCCGTCCACAGCAGAGGTGGACTGGCCGGCGTGTTCTCAGCATCCACTGCGACGGAATTCGCTGACCAGCTTGGCTTCCCGATAACCCAAAGAATCCACGTCTTGATTTACAGCGTCACAAACTGAGAACAATCTCTCCGGCATTGGACCAGCCACGCTTTCGCTCTCTACGCGCCTTTCGTGTTTACCGACTGTGGAAATGCACACATGGAACAAAGGTCAGCACGCTCGGTGTCCCAGAGAACAAAATCAGAAAATTAACTGCTGAAATTGGGGAACAGTGTCACCCCATTACGCTGAATGTAGCTGACCACCCACGGGAACCCCTGCACAGGGGACCGCCTCCAGATGACCAACTTGACCTGCACAGTGAACCGCCACCTCACTCAGACAGTAGAGGAAACCTGTTCCATTTCCTGTGGCTCAGGTATGATACCCGGATGACAGCAACCTATAGGGTACTTAAGAGTAAATTTAGAGAATACCGGCACTTCTACTTAATCTAGTCTTTAAAACGAAACCGTTTGACCTTAGCTAGAAGTTGCTCGGTTAGGCACAGCCAGGGAGCCACCTCAGAATTTCACTTTCTAGCCTCTGAACACGGGGCATAATTTAATCAGCAAAATTTCCCCTAAAGTGTAACGAAAGCCAGCTAGGAAGGACAATCGCTTCACATTGATTCTTTGGACTCTGGAGCTGGGGCTACTGTGGTAGAATTGAATTTGGCCTCTAATCAGCTCACGGGGATCCCAGAGGCTGTGTCTGACAGAGTTTCTGGGGAAGGTTCTAAGATTATAAAAAAAAAATACACAAAATAAGCTTCCCCAGGGTCCTGGACTTCTTAGAAAGATAAGAGAGCTGAATGGAAGGAAGGATGTGCTGGGACCCCTATCAGAGGAAATTGCTTGTCTTCTGTAGTTACAGACATGCGTCTGACAACCAATTGTCCACTCCTTCTAGAGACAGTGGTCACATACCAAGCCCACATCGCCAGGCTTCCCAGAGAACTTAATTGTTTAACTTATATAAGTGCAGTAACTTGTTTCTAATTGCCCCCCATAGGCTCATAGGGAATGGCACTCTGAGGAGGAGTGACTTTGTTGGAGTGGGTGTGGCCTTGATGGAGGAAGTGTGTCACTGTGGAGGTGGGCTTTGAGGTCTCTTATATGCTCAAGCCAAGTCGAGTCTTTCAGACCACTTCCTGTTGCCTGCAAGCCAAGATGTAGGACTCTCAACTCCATCTTGAGCACCGTATCTGCCTGCATGCCAGCATGTCCCTCCCATGATGATAAAAGACTCAATCTCTGAACTGTAAGCCACCCATTAAATGTTTTCCTTTATAAGAGTTGCTGTGGTCATGGTGTCTCTTCACAGCCATAGAAACCATAACTAAGACAACAGAAGAACAGAAGAAGACTGCCCAGCCCAGTCTTGCTCATGGAGCTTACTCTGTCCTGGAAGCTTCAGTCATGAGCATTGAGAAGTCTTTATTTGTTTTCTATTCAAACTGTTGCAGGAAGGCCTTAAACAACCTGCCTGTCAGTCTGCTTCTCTGTCACTTGTGAGGAAACAAAAGCAGCTCAGGGAGGAGAGAGATTGTTTTGTTTGAGTGTTGCAGTCCATCATGAGGGAAGACAAGGCAAGAACTCAAAGCCAAACCTGAAGCAGAGGCCATGGAGGCACGCTGCGTACTGGCTCGTCCTTCATAGCTTGTGCTACCAGTTTTCTTATATAACCGAGACCACCTGCCTGCAGTCCGCACTACCCACAGGCCAGTCTGATGGAGACAGTTTCTCAGTTGAGGCCCCGTTTCCCACCTCTCGTGATGGTTCAAGTTTGTTCTAAGTCAGCAAAACCTAACCATCGAATCACACTCTGTGTTTCAAGCCAATATCTGTGTCGATTTGTATTGATGTATTATAGATGTATTATTGATGTATTATAGATGTATAAAGACTGTGTTATATATTTCTGCCAACAGAAGACTCATGGCCGTTTCGATTTTCAAAAATTCTTTTAAAGACATGTCTTTGTTTTATTTGCTAAATCTGGTAGATGCTCTTCCATTATATAATCTTATATGCTAATTTGCTTAAAATTTTGCCAACCAAATAGTAAAATTGTTAAATTTAATGGAAAGTTAGATACACTTTTTTTTTTTTTTAGGAAAAATGTAAACCAAAAGTTTTGTTACAGTTTTTCATACATACCCTTCCTTTAGTGACAGTCTGATTTTGATAGTGCCATGGACCCTGAAGATAAAGTTTTCCTCTAATTTATTTTGAAGTGTGAAATCCGAGCTTTGCATATAGTTAGAACAGGCCCCTGGACGTTTTGTCTGGCCTGGTTCCACTGTACTCAGTCACACCAGAGCTTATTGCCCCTCGGTAAAAGGTCGCCCCAGTCAGCGTCGGCAGGGAAAGGCAACTGTCATCAAAACAATCGACAGGGTGACACGGTGACACCCTACTGCACCACACTAGAATCCCACTGACTCTATTTCTCTGCTCCCCTGAGGGAAAAACACCAGAAGGCAGTCTGTGAGGCGTGAGGGAATACCGAGGCCTCCCTAGAATACATGTGCTTTCTTAACTTTGAGGGAAATGGAACATTGTAGCCAGAAGTATTTTTTCCTTCATTCCCACAAATTGCAGATCCACAGAAGCATAAAACCTAGCTGATAAAGTTGTCAAATAAATCAATTATGCAGAAGCACGTTTATATATGTGTATAAAATGCTACATTGATATGGATTTATTATGTAATAAATTATAATAAGTAACCTTCAAAATTCCTCCTAGCTTTGTTTAATAAATGTTTTCTTTGAGAACTGTAATATATAGTGTGTACTTTTCAAGATTTTTTTAATGGTGCACTATGGCTCTATTTTTTTTTTTTTTGATATATGGCTGTCTTGCTTATATCCATGTCTGTGCACCACATGTATGCAGTGCCCAAGGAGGCCAGAAGAGGGTGTCAGAGTCCCTGGGACTGGCGTTAAAGGTACTGTGAAAGCTGGGCTTTGAACCTGGGTTTCCTCTAAGAGCAGCTCTCTTAACTGCTGATCCAAACCTCGGTTCCCCACTGTGGTTTTATAATGTGGCTTGCTTTGTGCATCGTTCTCTTCTGGCACATTTGTGTCTAGGCACAATCTCTCAGCTCTGTTGAACTAAACACACTTTTCCTAAAGTGAGGCCCTGAATCAGGCAAACGGTTCAGTACCACCGCTCTGAGCGCCATCTTGCCTTTGTTGGTAGTTTGTAGTGAATGAGAAAGGGACTTTGTACGGAAGCCACTGGCATTTGATGGAAGTTACAGGAGATGTTCAGGGCTCATTTGGTGAGACACTGGTTCAAGTTATTGCCTTTAAGGTTAGAGAATTTAAGTGTGTGCTCCACATCTCGTGGTTCCTAGGTAGTTTTGGTCTAAGGAAGCTTCAGCCATGAGGAAGCTCACAGAATAAGCACTATATATTATCCTGAGAATTACCTCGTGTTTTTTTTAAATTTAATTTTTAATTTTGTTTGTCATTTTGTCCTAAGCAAGTATATTTTAATTAAAATTATACCGTTAAGATAGAATTTGAACTCTTGCATGTGAGTTCGAACTCAGGATTTTGTTTGATTGAGATCAAGTCCATGCACGTCACTGGCAAATCTATGAAGAGGAATTAAGGAACAGGGGCAGTTAAAGCCGTGACACTCAGGAATGCTGAACTGTGCCACAAACCGCCTGCAGATGCCACTGGAGTTTACCAAGAAATGTCATTTCCTCTGTTTCTGTCTCTGGTGGCTATTCAGTTAATTTTTTTATGAAAAGAATTTATTACAATTCTACCTAGAAAAGAGTCATCAATCATTTAAAAGACTAACTTTTAAAAGAGACAGAAATAGCTTAGGAAAATAATATCCCTATTCTAAACATGTGGCATGAATCAAAACCAGTTGTGTCCTAATTAAGTAAAATTTAATTATGATGAGAAAGGGCTCTCTCCCCTGTTATCTGAGAACTGCCTTTTCTTGAGCTGTTTTCACAGGGCTCATATCCTAATCTGTGAAGCTTAACAGAAAATGTCACCCTCTTAATTGTACAGCTGAGTCACTTCCATAAAACATTAAGCCTAGTTGTGGGACCTGTACACACACGAGGAAACACAGTCCCGTCTCAGCAAATCATTCATTCCAGCTCTGCTCCTCTGCCTCTGGGTTGCCATCAAGACGGCTGTGTTAGCGTTGTGTCCACTTGAGCCATCTGAGAGAGGGAATCTCAGTTGAGGACATGCCTCTGGCAATTCAGATTTGCTTGTAAGCAAGCCTGTAGGGACATTTTCTTGATTAGTGATTAATTGGGGGTAGAGAAGCCTACTAAGGGCTGTGCCACCCCTGGGCTGATGGTCTGGGCTGTATAATAAAGCAGGCTGCGCAAGATGAGGGGCAATCCAGTAAATAGCACTTCTCCGTGGCTTCTCTTGAGTTCCTGCCTTGGCTCCCTTCAATGAGGCACTGTAACCCATGAGTCAAATGGACCCTCTCCTTCCCAGGTTGCTTCTGGTCCTAATGTTCATCACAGCAACAGAAAGAAGGGCAGGACAGTTAGGGAATATACATCAGCGTTTGTTCTGTTTTCTGCATACACGATTCATGCATCCCCTCTGTGAATAGCCTTCCGATGCAACCTCACATCAGCAACACTCATCTGCAGTGCATGCAGGAAATCCGACATTGTTGTCACCGGTTCCTACCCAAGACAGTGTCAAGATCCATCCATCAGTCATCACAGACGACCATCTGGTCTGGTCAACCCGTCGCAGCCGAGCATAATGATGTAAGGATGCCTATGGACGCCTCTTAGGATGAGTTCATCTGTGTGCTTCAGTTGGGAGTGGGAGTAGGAGCAGAAGCATAGGAACACAGGCGTCTGCATGTCCAGCTTCCCCAGCACTGACAAACTCCCCAGAAGCTGCCCTTTCTCTTCCACTCTTAGGTTTGTCTTGAGCTTGCATGTGGGGCTCCTTGGGTGTCTGTCTGTCTGTCCCCAGGTCCGGCTGAAATACAGGTCTGCTCTCCTCATTACTTTGCAGCCTGGCAATTACTCAGCTTTTTTCTCATCTATAGTAAGCTTTTCAGGGTTGATAGTTCGTTGTTGTTAAATGCCTGGAAATTGCCATGGATTTGGGGAGACAAGGAAGACAAGTAAGTGGCACTGAACAGTTGGCTCAAATGTGTTGCTCCCGGTCCACTTTCACTTGTGCAGACACTGCTGCCAATCGCCTGTTTGGACTGTTTGCTTAGGATCTAGTTCCACGGTGGCATTGCAGACTTATGGTGTGATTGTTGTATTTTACAGGACTCTTGGTCTTGGTATATAATTGTAATTGTTTTTCTAAATATTGGAGTGAATTTACATTCTTTCAAAAAAGACTCAGTTCTTTTTCTATAAAAAGCTTTTATGTATATGGGTATTTTGTCTACAAGTATGTGCACTGTGTATGTAGTACCCACAGAGGCCAGGAGAGGGCACTGGATCCCCCAGAACTGGAGTTAGAGATGATTGTGAACCTGTGGGTATGGGGAATAGGACTCAGGTCCTCTACAAATGCATCCAGAGCTCTTAACCACTGAGCCCTCTCTCCAGCCCCAAATTTGCATGCTTTCATAATGTGGGAGTGTTCTAAAGGGCGAGACTATCCAGCTTCAGCCTTTTCTCTCTCTGACTTGGGATCTAAGTAGCACCTGATATTTGCTTTAATTTGAACAGCTTTCTATGAGCCCACTTCTAGACACCTGGGGGCTCATTTGTGTAGCAGGCTTTCTCTGTTCCACCAGCCACCTCCCAAATCATGACACAGAAATTCCTTATTAATTAGGAAAGCTTGGCTTTTAGCTTATGCCTGTTTCTAGCTAGCTTTTTACGTTTGTTTACTTAAATTAACCCATTTCTGTTAATCTGTTTCCCTGAGGCTCATTTACCTCGTCTACATGCTGCCCATCCCGCTTTCCTGCTTCCCCCATGTCTGGCTGACTGGTCCCCTGCTGGCTGGCCCCTGGCAGGCTGGCCCTTTTCTCTCTGACCACCAGCCCCACCTATCCCTCCTCTGTCTAGCTATTGGCCATTCATCTTTTTATTAAACCAATCAGATGCCTTAAGCAGGCAAGATAAAACAGCAACACCTCTTTACATCATTAAACAAGTACATCATAATCAAAAACAACACATCTTTACATAATTAAACAAATACTCTGTTCCACAACACTTTTGTCCCCTAGGTGTTTCTTGGTCCTGTTGCTTAGATCAGTGGAGGTCTGGGTCCTGCCTCTCCTTTTCATTATTTCCCTTCAATGTTTTAAACCCAGGAGGCAAGAAGGGGAGGTCATGTGAGAAGAAGCCCTCAGCATGACAAATAATGACATAAGAATGAAACATTAGCCAGCTACTTCCCGGAGCTTTCGTCAACCCCTTTCTTCTTGGGAACAACTGTGCATTCAGGGCACCCCATTACTTCCTTCATCTCTGTATCTGGACTCCCCCATCTTCTAGCCTTCTTCTAATCCATTCAGCTCTCCTTTTGCTCGGCCTGGCTCTTCCTGAAGGCTACCTTTCAAAGACCAGCATTAGTCCATCTGTGTCCAACACAATGCTGGTTTTGCTGCATCGATTCTGCCAAGAACTTTTACGTTTGTGGTTGTCACTATTGTTGCTTCTTCTTTGGCCATTCCCCCCTTTTGTGTATTTTCTGTTCCATTTCTCAGTACTCTATGGATGGCCTGCTGTTTCTTACCTGTTAGTGTTTTTGCTCATTTAAAGATTCCTGAAAATAAATAAAGATATTTTAAAAAGATTCCCGAATAAAACAAACTACAAGTAACTTCTCTGTAATAACCATAAGTTTCTCAGGAAATGTGCTCACTCCTGGAAGAGCCCATAAGCCTTTCAAAATATTATTACAAACATGGCTTCAACCTCCAAAGACAGAACTTCAAATCTCATTCTAGGTATGGCAGAATAAATTTCCTGATATTGAGTTTATTTATCTTTTGTTTATCTTAGGAATCGATATCTTTATCTCTTCCCATGTGCAGTTTTATTGATAATCAAAGACTGAGCTCTACAAGGAAAAAATGAGGACACTTGCCTGAAAAATTAGGCATCCATTTCTTCATTTAATTTTGAATCTCATTCTGTACAGTTTGAAAATCATCTTATTGTAAAAATTGATTCTCTCACAGTCAAGTCCTCAGCTGTGTCTTTGAGGAAGTTTATCTTGTTGGTCATTATGAATCAGGAGAGAAAGTAGATTTTTAGAGTGTGACATTCAAGGCTTCCTAATTTTTAAGAAATCTCAGCAGTCACAATCATTACAAGTTAATTCTAAGGACTGGAGCAGTGGCTCAGTGGTTAAGAGCACTTGCTTATCTTTCAGAGGACCTGGGTTTGGTCCCCAGCACCCGCATGGTGGCTCATAAGCACCTGTAACTCTAGTTCTGGGGGATCTGTGTTCCTCTTCTGGCCTCTGTGGGCGCTGCATGCACACGGTATGTGTGTACATACACATACCATACACATACAATAAAAATCAATCAATCAATCAATGAATCTCTAAAAATTCCACAAGTTAATAATAAATGCCCAGAATGTCTGTTGTTTTCTTCACTGTACATGCAGAGAATTGCTTTTTATAGAGAATGTGATTCTAGAATGGTATGAAAAGCCACACCGGTCATACTGAATATAATGAATGTGACAAATGTATTTCATAAATATGAGTCAAATCAAAGCAAAGGGGTTGTGAGAGCTAGGATTAGAAGGAAAAGCAAAGAAATTCTACATCACTAAACTCCACAACTATCAATTTTTTGTCAAGGGTTAATGTCCCCCCTACTGGCTACTGAGAAATGAGAAGCCTTTGTCTACATTAAACTGCATGATCGGTTTTGATTGTGTCAGGTAAATGCCATGAGGGAAAGCCTTTAGCAGAGAGCCCAGGACAGCCTGAGCCTCTTTGTATAGTTATTCTAAGCCTGACTGTCGGACAAATGGGGTTCAGTGCAATGACAGCTGGGAGTGGGGAAGCGAGTAAAACTACTTTGTTCATGTTTGTCTTGGTGCCTTCATATCTCTGAGGATGAAGATACTCTTTCTGGTCACAGGTGGGCACCTCTGGGAAGAAGGCTTTGGTGACCTGCTTCAGTGGGGAAAGGGGAAGGGGAAGGAGAGAGTGACTCTCCTGCCTCTGCTGCTTCCTCAGATGCAAGGCGTGGTCCTTGGCATGAGACGTTCCATCCCAGCCTATTCACATGGGCATGAGTCACGGGAATGACCAGTGTTCAGTGTGCTTCCAGACCCCTTAGGGTGCTGGCAAGGCCACTGGATGTCCTGAAGTCTCAGATACATTTCCGGCGTGTGTATGTCAGATACACTTGCAGAAGTCAGGGGGTAAAAGTCAAATGGAAGACTGAGGTGAAAACACGACACAGAGACAGTGTTGGGGAGCAGGGCATAGTTTTCTAGATTGTGGTCCAAATTTTCAGAACGTAAGAGCTTTAGCAGTAGAGAGATCGCTTCCCCGGAGACCACCAAAAGTTAAACACATTTTTCTTCCTCCTACTTCAATTTACAAAGGCTAATTATCTTATTAAGAATTCTCCCTGATCAATGCGTGTGTAAAGAAGAAAAATGCTTTCATAGCTCTTGCTTAGTGAGGCCGTACTAGCCTGTGGGAAGAAAAATAGAGGAGGGGCTAGCATTCCTGTTAGTGATGAGTGCCTTCATTGGTTTTCAACCCAAAGTGGAGTATGCTGAGACGGGAAGATAAGACCACCCAGCAATCACCTTTGCAAAGAAGGGGTAGGTAGATTATAGCTACAGTTTGAGATAAGTAACCACGGAAATGCAGCATCAGCAGAAGAGAAACTGGAACCATGGAGGATTCAGAGACATTGGACAACAACAGAGGAAGAGAAGCAGAATGTGTGTCCTTTGTCACCGTGGTGCCATTGTCTAGATGAGGGCAAATCCTTCTTGCAGGAGAGGTTGATCCGGAATGAGAGTCCCAGCAAACCAGCTGCTGGAAAGTTGCACAGTCCTTACAGGCTTGCTGCCCATTTGGATCATGGAAGTTAGACCTATTCAGTAGCCTTGCTTTGGGAAGGGATGTACGCTGTAATAGATAGCTTTAGTTAGACACATCTGGGAAGAGGGAATCTCAGCTGAGGAATTGCCTCCATCAGATTGGCTTGTAGACAAGTCTGTGGGAGCATTTCCATCATGGGTATTTGATGTGGGAGCTGTGTCAGAAAGGTAGCTGAGCAACCCAAGGCAAGCACGCAAGCAAGAGGTGTTCCTCCAGATTCCTGCCTCAGCATCCTTCAGTGACGCACTACGACCTGTAAGATGAAATGAACCTTTCCCTCCCTAAGATGATTTTGGTCCATAGTGTTTATCACGACAACAGAAAAACTAACTAGAGCACATATCATCTCCCAGTGACCCGAGGACACTATAGCCAGGAGCTGTCTTGAGAAGGGAGCAGTTATCTGAACTTGGGCAGATGTAGGAGCCAGAAACCTTAGCCTATTCCCATCACTAGGGCTCCAGAAGCATTTCACTGCAGTGGCTGTGGGGGAGGGTCTCATCATCCTTACTTGGCCCCAGCACAGTGACTAGGTTTGCACATTAGAGAATGGGGTTGTGATATGAGGGAGAATGGAGGAGGCCACCATTGAGAGGCAGATCTGGGCTCCTGCCCTCTTAGATCAAGGCAATGACAACTGTGTGCGGAATACGCCATGGCCAGAAATGAAGAGAGAGGCAGCTGCCCCTGCTGCTCCCTTTAAGTCCCCACTCTCACACATCACGTCATGCATTTATTCCCGATGGGCAGGGAAGGAGGAAAGCCCACAGTTCTTACTGTTGCCATGTCCACAAGGTATGCAGAAGGCATTTTGAGAGACTCTGTGGCTTTGTCTGTTATCCTGCCTGGGCATGTATAGCTTTCAGTAAGGGGGGCTGCGGGTTGGTAGTTGTGGGAGTAGGTGAATCAAGAGCAACTTTGTCTGTGTGTAGCCAGTGTCCCGCTTCTGGCAGACATGCTTACCAGAGTGGCACAGACTGTCACAGATCATTGGGTATCCCACATATAGCTTTCCTGAACAGCCACTCCCACACAGAACAGGGGCTGCCTGCACTTCCCGCTGCCATCT
>JAQHUG010000136.1:1580386-1601411 GCA_028555095.1 Dicrostonyx torquatus
TCCTTGCTTAATATTGTTTATTGTTTGTAATTTTGTGTTTGGTGTCAGTTCCTATTGTATATAGCTGTGTTGGGTTTGGATTGATCTTGTTTAGACAAAAGGGGGAGATGATGGGGGAAAGGCTATTAGCCAATCACATCAAGTTGGGGTGTGGCCATTGGGACCCCAGGTAATGAAAACTGAGAGAACACAGGTGTGCGCTCTCTTCATGTGGTGTCTGCTGGACAGATAGGACTTCGGACTTCTCACCCTGGTAGCGTGAGTCTCCCCTCTTTTCATTCATTAAAAATACCTTTTCTTATTGAGCTTGTTTGGTTATTTATTGTGCCGACTTAATACATTAGCATCTGGCAGCACCAATGAAGACTAGGAGGGGAAGGAAGTCCTAGCTTGCTTCTCTGTCGCTGTGATAAGCGCCATGACCAAAGGCAACCCAGGGTTTCTTTCAGTTTTCACTTCCAGGTCACAATTCATCATCATGGGAAGACAGGACAGTAACTCAAACAGAAACCGTGATGGAAGACTGCTTACTGACAACAGACTCATGCCCAGTCTGTTTTCTTAGGCAGCGCACCCATGGAGGGCTGGTGCCATCCTCAGGGGCTGGGCCTTCCCACATCAATTATCAACCAAGACAATCTTCCTCAGATATGGCTGCGGGCCAGTACAATCCGGAAATCCCTCAGCTGAAGCTCCTCCTTGAAGTTTGGGCAGTGTGAAGTTGACAATAAAAACTAGCCAGGACAAAGACAATTCCAGTAGGAGGAGGGAGCAAGGTGGGCAGGTTTGCACTCACCAGGTTGGTCTGCTTGGGAGATAGGTGGACACTAAGGAACCTTATATATCCCCGAGGCACACTGGACTTTGTACCAAGGACAAGAGAAATTCATAAAGATTTTATGTCAGGATTGGTGTTTAATTGTTTAGAATGCGGGCTGGTAGCAGTGAGGAGTGGATTCTGAAGGGCCCAGGCTTCAGTTAACTGAGTCATGTAGAGGCCTGTGTGGTGGTTCTGGAAACTATGTGCAAGGTGTGAATCAAACAGCAATGTCACATGACTGAGTCCTGTGACCTCATAACCAAGTGACATTTGATACAGGAAGCTTAATGAGAGAATAAGGCCAGCTCTTCACACATCCTGTCCACATGCGCACAAAAATATGTATCTATTGGTCTTGTTATTTTCTCTATCTTGTCCTTAGACAGAAAAAAAATCTCCAAAATAACCAGGCAGTTTTATATCAGGCAGGTGGAAAGCCAGTTCCAAAGCCCTGACTTCAGGTTTCCGGAAAGAACTGAGCCCAGTCTTTAGAGGTGCGTGGGCTAAGGCGACCTGGTGTGCAGCCTCAGCTGCCCAGCCTGCCCTGAGGCCACCCACCAGGGCTGTCCCCTCACTAAACAGAGCAAGCTGCTTTTCACCCACCAGATGTCTGAGAAGTCGCATGCACCCCTGTTCAGAATCCTGTCCCTTAAGCCCACTGGGTGGCACTGTGGGACACGGGTCCGAATTCAGCTATTTTCACAGGCTGGTAAATGAACCAGGCTTTATACCTATCCCACCCCCTCCCCTCCAGACTTGTTTCTTTTAAAGTAAAAAAAGGGCACTGACTTCCCAAATGGGTTCCCCACTTCAGTTATTTCATACTGCAAAGAGAAGCTGAATTAAGACAATAACAACAGGTATTTTTTTCTTTTTTAAGTGAAATCACTAAGGATGAAGCTGCCTCCAAATAATTTGCTTCTCTAAGGTTGGACAGATGGTTAAAAACCGCTGTGAGGCACAGGTATGAAATAGTGTAGCAATAGCCATTCCATCACTGCCAAAAAAAAAAAAAAGATAAACAAAATAAAAGGGCTGGAGAGATGGTTCAGCGGTTAAGAGCACACACTGTTCTTCCAGAGGTCTCCACATGGCAGCTCCCAACCACCAGCTCCAGGGAACCCGATACTCTCTTCTGGACTCCACAGGCAGTGGGCACACATGTGGTGCACAGACATACATGAAGGCAAAACACCAATACTGCACTCAGACCTTTCTATCCCACCAACCAGCTCTCAAATAACCACAGGGAGACTTCTTACTAATTATGAAAGTTCGGCCAATAGCTTAGGCTTGTTTCTAGCTAGTTTTTATAACTAGATTAACCTATTTCTCTCAGTCTGTTGCTGCCCCAGGCTCATTTTCCTCATCTATGCACAGCTCATCCTGCTCGGTCTGCATCTCATGTGGTCTCTCTGCTTCTCCACCCTTCTCCCCAGCTATTGGCCGTTCAGCTTTTGTAGTAAACCAATCTGAGTGACAAATCTTTTCAGTGCACAAAAAGACTATTCTACAACACCATAAACATAAGTATTGAAAGGTGTTTGGTAAGAACATGTATTCTGGCTTTGTGTTTTCAATCAACTGCGTTCTTTTCTTTTCTTTTCATCTCCTGGTCCTAGCCGATAAAGCCTTCCAATGGCTGGAGATAATTACCTCAGGTACTTATTCTTTATAGCTCCATCAGGTCAATATTACTACTATGATCTATTTTTTTTCAGTTCTCATTTTCCTAGCTTCCACACCTGCCCTAAGCACACACTCATTTCTTTATTCCTTCATCCATTTACACACAGAGAACTCTGAAGATTCCCAACTGCAATGTTCTTCTTACGAAAAAGGTGTGAATCAGGAAACAGGCATTTCTGATCATTCTCCTGGAAGGAACAAATAACTTACAGCATCTTTGAAAGGTTTGTTTTCAGGTTGCTTTGTCTTTGTGGATACTTGGGAAACAAAGGCACATCTGTATTGTTTTGAATTTGCCTCTTTGGACATGTGTGCACATATTTTCACCTTAATGGCCAACAGCTTGGGCAGGGACAGGTGAACTCCTTGTCATGGTTTTTAGACAATAACTCATTTAACTCAGAATTTAATTTGACTGTAAAAATATATCTCCTTCCCTTGATTTAACATAAACCAGGCTATCCATTCTTGGGCTACCATTGCTATCCAATTTTCCACTTAGGAAACATTGCATAGCTTGTTTTTCATTTCAAACAATCACAGGCTTCTGTTTTTATAGAACAATAGAGCTGCAGTGCATTCTGCCTCCTCCTCAGCTAATTCGGGCTATTTTAAAGAATGTGTGAATCCTGGCCCAGAACCACGCTTCATCCAGGCCCTGTGTGCCAAACTGAGTTCTGGTCATGGCAGATTGACCCTCAGCTTCACTGGGGCCAGAGAACTCCACAGGGGAGGCTGTGCAGCAATAGTAGCTGTCAGTGGCTGTGGAGCTGATGGGGGACCAGAGGGAGCCAAGAGCATCTCTCTGTAGGGAACCATCAGAGCAGGCTCTGCTTGGTCTGCTCCCCAGGGACTCATTGCAGATTCCTCCCCTTCCAGCTGGGTCTCCTGGATGGCTGGGGCTTTGCTTTGCTTTCAAGACACCAATCCCTGTGAGATATCTGTGCTCTCCACACTGGTTCCTCTGCCCTTCTTAAAAGATCTGGAAACTTCCTAACCAAAGTTTCAAATAGACCTTCGGAAATGCTTGAAGGGCAAGAAAGTCTTACAAAAAAGTTCTAGCAAAAGATAGTCGCTATATAGGTTGTACAATAGACTTCTTTTTGAAAAATTCAAAACATGTTGCAGCATTTTATACAAGATCCCATTGTTTTGTCATTAATTTTTATCACAGCAAAATGTTGATGCAATTAAGTCTTCTACAAGGTTTCTGAAGGAAAGAACTCTGGGCTGCTACTGCTGTATCAATTAGGGTTTTTCAAAAAGAACTGCAAGCGTGCGTGCGTGCATGCGTGCGTGCATGCGTGCGTGTGTGTATGATAATATTTATGGTAAGGAACTGCTACTTGTGTTTACAAAGACTCAGAAGTTCCATCATCTTCTATCTACAAACTAGAGACCCAGGAAAGCCAATGGGGGTGAATTCTAGTCTGAGATCAAACACCTGAGAATTAAGAGCTCAGACGGCTAAGCCCTGGTTCGAGTCAGGATGAGGCGGATGTTCTGGCTCACACAGCCGGCAGAGAAAAATCTCCAGCTTCCTGCAGCTTCTTGCCACTCTCAGGCCATTGGTGAGTTGGATGATGACCATTGGCACTGGGAAGGAAACCAGCTCAACTAATTCAAGTGGTGACACCGTCCATAAATACTCAGACATACTTTAAAACTCACACTGGAGTGATGTGGGCGCCACCATGCGCGGCTTTCTCCTCCGCCTCTCCTCCTCTCCCTGTCCTCTAGGTGTACTAGGCTGTTTCTTTCCTCAGACATATCAAGGATACCAAACTTCAGAGTTGTCGCTCTGCCACAACCTTCTTGTCAGAAGGAAGCTTTCATTGTCAAGTCCCTCATCACCTTCAAGCCTTGCTCAAATGTCTCCTTAGTGAGCTAGCCTAGTCACCTTATTAGAAATCATGTCACATCTCACTCCTACCCATTCAGTCTCACTTTGCTCTGTTTTAATTTTCCTGTAACACTCACCTCCTTCTGACTTCCCATAGTGTACTGTATGACCAGTCTCTCCTTGCTTTCCATTATCTGTTCTGTTCAGAGGTGTGCCATACAGGAGTCACTCAATAGATACATCCCGCCAAATCAATGTGTTCCCAGAATACCCTCTTTCTTAGGGGTTCAAGATAAGACTTAGTGAACATCTGCTCCATGCTTACAGATTCATTCCCACTCCTGGATCCGATGTTAAATGCCAGCAGATGAAACAGCATCTGCATTTTTCAAGCATGCAACACACTGAGAAATTTAAGGTAACTCTCAAGGCTCTGAGTTAATTACCAACGCATCAGACTTTCAAGACAATGAAGGTGTTAAATTAGCACTTTGTAATTATCAATAGTGAATTTTAATTAATTGATTTACATATCTTAGGCCTTTAAAACCAAGTAGCTAGAGACTCTAGGGCACATTTCAGGGCATCTTGATTTGACTTTCAAGTTACCTTCGCAAACAACATGCATCTATTACACACTCTGTGTGAGCCTGGGAAGAGGAGAGACATGTAGCAAGAGTGAGTCTTGATCCCACTCCACTCTGGATGCACAGTCTAGAGCAAGTCATTGATGCTTTCTGGGCTGTCTGCTTCTTTATCTTTAAAACCACCAAAGTAGAATATTATGTAAATGGAAGCATTGTAATAAGAAAATCGGATATGTGCACAGATGGTTACAAAGCTCATGGAAAAATAAGAAATGCCAGAGATGTGGAAGTAGGAAGTCGATGTCTGTGTTTTTCTGAATGAAGAGTCTATTTAGAAATCTGTCCCCTAGTGGCCTCTGTTCTAGGAAAGATCCAGGGAAGGGCTCTCTGTAAGGAGTATTGGCTGTCAGCAAGATAAATGAAAGGCAGGTCCTCTGAACTGCTGGGGAGACCTTGTACATTCCTCAAGAGTTCATTCCCTTTTCTCGTAACCAAAACCAAATAGTGTGAAGTTCTCTTAAATAAAGAAGTAATAAATTTAAAATATAACTCTATTCTGTAGTGAAAACATAAGCAAAAGAATGCAAGGAGAGAAACGACGGATAGGTCACCTGAAGTCAGGTCTCTCTTACAACTAACACAAAAATGCCAGGGTGTCTCATCTTTACCATCAACAGGAAAACGTTGTGGGAAAGTCGAAGACATCAGTGAAACCATGACCACTGTACAGTATGGAAGAAACCCGATTGTTTAAAACTGGCAATAGTAACTGGAGAGGTGGCTCAGGGGTTAAGAACATTGCCTGCTCTTACAGGGGCCCCAGGTTTGGTTTACAAAACCCTTGAGGTGGCTCACGACTGTCTGTAAGTCCAGTTTGAGGAGACACCCTCTCTTGGCCTCTGTGAGTGTCATGCATGCACGTGGTACCCACACACACACTCAGGCATGTACATATGCCAACAAACAAACAAATGCTAAGGCAAACCTAGGTGTAACTGGATTCTTTCTCTTCTCTCTGACGGTCATTAGGCTTGTGCGGAGGGACTCAAACTACCGGATGCTGCCAGGATTCAGGTGTAGCCCTGGTTCATGTGTCTCCTTCCACACGGAGAAATTGAACATTCACTTAGACACCCATCGTAACAGATATTTGTATTGATTTTCATTTTTCTGGTCATTGAACCTGTTAAGTTGAAAAAATCTCCTAAGTTTCCACTGGAAGCTACCTTCCTGCCGCAAAACTGAAAACCCCACTTTGGCCTCCTTTTTACCCAGGTAGACTGGGCATGAGTAGGTTACCTCAAAGAGAACCAACCAGAAGCATCAGTTCCAAATGTTGAATTAAGATCCAGACAGATGAAGAGAAAGGAGCCATGGAGCATGGTTCTGGAGTCAGGAAGCGATGGCAGTCGCTGCACTGGGTGACAACACCACACCGTCATGGAGCCTGCAGCAGCGCTGAGGCATCCCTGTCCACTGACAGTGGGAACGGTGTGCTCGTCATTGCCTTGTTGGAAGAAGAGAGGGGGTGGTTTTTGCCTTGAGCTTTTCTCACTCTTGCCCTTTTTTCCAAGCCCGTTTTCTTTAGTTGATTGATAGTGGTTCAATACCCTCCTGGTAACATCTTTTTCTTTCCTTTCCTTCTTCTCTCTTTCCCTTTCTCTTGTCCTTTCTGCCATCTCTTCTCTCGTCATCATCTTCTGACTCTTTACCATCTTCTTCTCCTCCCCAAATGAGATGGAGACACACAGCAACAGACACGGTTGCTGGCACTAGATTTTAAAGAAAATTATGCAACCTGAGGTTGTCTAGCTGGGTTACAGCTAAAGGCAGTGACATCCCAACCAGTATTCAGAGATGGAAGTTGATTGCTATGTTTCTCAGTAATCAAAAAAAAATATTGGCACAAAAAAAAGTGGTTCAGAGGTTAAGAGTGCTGGCTATGCTTCCTGAGGACCTGGGTTCAATTCCCAGCACCCACACAGCAACTCACAGCCATCTGTAACTCCAGTTCTGGGAGATTCAATGCCCTCTTCTGGCTTCTGCAGGCACCAGGCACACACATGGTATACACGCATATATGCAGGCAAAATACACATACACCTTAAAAATAATACTTGACAAACACAGAGTATTTGTATGTGATGAAGTGTGCCAGCCGAGGTGAGACTTTGGAGGGCCATACTGCCTGCTGTGGAAGAGTGGGAAAGTCGTGAAGCCTCTCAGAAGAGGACATGTGCATGGCAGAGCAGGCTTGGCCTTCTCGGGGAAATCCCAAGTGGGAGACAAATAAAGCCAGCAGCTGTAAGTTCCGAACCCCCTTGTCTCCCTAGGCTCAGTAGCTGCAGAGGTCAGGATCTAATTTCTCAGACTTGTTATATAGATTCTGGATGAGAGTTCTGGTTTTATATTGATTTGGCCATTGTATCTGTATATCTAGTTTCTCCATAGCTTAAATAGAATTCCAGGCTTATTCCTACATATCCAGCTATCATTGAGTTAAAAGCCAAGGTGTCCTATGTCTATGCTAAAAATAGTTCCTGCCACACAAACAGCAGCAACAGTAAAAATATTTTGCAGCTACATGAAGCTACATTTTTAAAAAAATCTAAAACTATTAATCCAGACTGAAAATCTATGAAGTCATCTCTGAATCACTAATATAGGGGTCAAAGCATTGAGTGAGAACAAAGGAACCTTTGACCGCATGAGAGGGTGAAAGAGGAGACCGGAGACATATTACCCAAGCTTTGACTTGTATAAGCCTAAAAGCTAGGGTTTCCTATTACTGGGCCTTTTAAAGAGCCATGACACTTTGGAATGCAAAGCCAACTCATTCTGAGTTCTCTTAACTTGATACAAATTGCCAGAGTCTAACGTCACTGTGGCATAGAGGGAATGTAGGGAGAACAATGCTCACATGCTTGTAAAAAAATATGGGGAAAGTAGTGGAAATGGATTTGGAAGTGAAAGAAAAGGGGGAGATTTTAGGTTTGATTCAATATGTCAGGAGAAGCCTATTAATTGCCCTTAGTGGCACCTGAATAATTTGGAAGTTCCTAGAATCAGGAAATTGAGCATTGCATATACCAAAGGGGATTTATACATGGAAAATCACCTGGTCTGGGTCACCCAGGACTGACTTGAAATATCAGGGTAGTCACAGCCGCTTCTAGTCATTTCGAAGATCTAAATCATCTTGAGTAAAAGGGGAAAAGCGAAGACTGCAGAGAAATAATACAGTAATAATATCCTATGAAATTCAGTGATTGTCACCCTGGAAATCCCCAGTGACCCACACTCCATTATCAACTTGCTCTCAGAGAACCCTAGGGCATTATCTATCACCAGCTGGGCTGAAAGCAAATTTTTCATTAATTGTAGAGCCTTCAGGAAGTACCCCCAAATGATGTGTGAACTCCAGGAACTGGTTTCTGTAGAACTGGACTTAATTGGGGTGACACAGAAGAGCAATAGTAAGTGAAAATTCTCCCCATGTACAGGAATTTAAATTATTTTGTCCCAAAGGATCTTCAATGAATAGCCGACTCTGTTTCTAATGGCCCTTTTGGGAAACCGGCACCTGGAGTGAAGTAGGAAGTCCGGTAACAAACACACCGGGAGGAGTTACACAGATGGACTATCTGAAAAGGTCAGAGTGTAAGGGCTAGAGTTCCAAGAACCCTGAAGCCCCGGGAATGCGCTGAATAGGGGAGACAGACAGCTGACTTTGTGAATGCCAATCAAATCTGTTCCCCGTCTTTCCAAGGCGTTCTCAGTGGTTTTCCAGCAAAGAGGCTGTGATGGCTGAGGTGGCACTTTGACACTGGCTCCAGTAATGTTTTCCTTTTTATTAACTGTTCATGTTCAAACCCTCTTTGGTTCGTAAGATTCCCATCATACTGATTTCAGAAGCCTCCAGGCTGTTCAGACAGTGAGGCCAATCAATACACTTGAGCTGACACATTAAATCAAGCTTAAAGTTCCTTTCTTTTCCCTAAGCCTCCCACCTACAAACACATTTACAACACTTCCTCGTGCTTTACAGTGGTGTTGACTTTATCTTCCGGATTGCCGTGGCTCTTTGAAATGTCTAACCATGGTTTTGATAGTTGGGAATCCTTGATTTTTGGTTTATACAAACAGAGGTTTGGCAATGTCTTGGGACTTTTCCCATCTTTTCCCCTCTATCGAGTAGAAGATGGTGCTGCCTTCTGATCTTTTCATGTCTTTTGGCCGATAATCAAATGGACAACAAAAAAATAAGGCAGGGTCTTGGAATTGTCAGGTGATGTAGTTAATGCTGATTGGCAAGAAGAGTAGAGTTGACATCCCAGTTGTCCAGAAAGGAGTTTTATCTCTATGCTTGGCTTTAAGGATGGGTTTGTGCACTATGTATATATTTCTTTTGTAGACCACATCTTTACTTAATGGTATATTTGTTTTTTAAATAATTATACATATCTACTCTATGACTTGAAACTAAGAACTACTTGTGTAAGAGCTCTATTTGTGTTGTTTGAACTGCTGTGGAAAAATGCTTCCAGAAATCACATTTGTGCTCCTGGGAAACATGACACTCTCTCTTAGGTACAAAGAAATGAATGAGTTGGTTGAATGATGTCTAATTTAAGAGTACAGCTTTTGGGAATCTCACATCACCCTTGGGGATGAATTTAAAGTCATCTTGGGAGTGGGGGTATGATGAAGAAGCCAGTTTGCCCACCAGAAACCAACTCTAAAGAGCTTGACATCCCCCAGGTCCCTTCCAGGGACAGCAAAACAAATGTCTTGCTCTCTTAGGGAGCTTTTAGTGTCACCAACATCCCATCAAAAGTAGTCACGTGAGGACTGACTAGATTGACTATGCTTCTAAATTTAGGGTCTTGGTAGCTGTATGTCTTGACAAATTCTGTTCCAGCATGTTCTGTTGACTGAATCTCAGAGAAAGAGTTTACTTCAAGCACACTTATCCAGGAGTTTCATCCCCAGGTCTGGAGATGAGAAGAGCTAGTTATATTTGAACATTCAAATCCCAGGGCTGTTACTCATTTGAACATCACTATATATTCGTGAGACAGTTCTCATTGTGAGCTTGATATTTAGGAAGAAACATGGCTTAGAGAATAAAGCTCTAGGTTTCACAGCCCATGTCTGATTCTCCACTGTCTCATTAAGAGCTGAAATGGGTAAAGTGGATTACTCAACTTGCTCACGACCATCTGTGTAATGGGACTATGACTAGCTTTTGCCTAGACTACATCTAGGGAGTAATATAAAACCAGCAGAATCCCCATCTTATGGCAGGTCTATTGACAAAACAAATATACTAAAAGGCGGTCATGGAAACACATTTGTCAGGGGTGGAGAGATAACTCGGTAGTTATGAGTTCTTGTTACTTTTATAGGAGGCCAGGATTCAGTTCCCAGTACCCATGTGTGAGCTCACAACTGTCCATAACTGCAGTTCCAGAGGATCTGATGCCCTCTTCTGGCCTCTGTGGACATGACATTCATGTAGTGCACATACAGATATGCAGAAGACACTCATACCCATAAAAAACTTTTAAAAACTTTAAAAAAGGCATTCTCCAGGATATAAAATCAACACATAAAAAGTTGGATTTTCATACGATAACAAAGAATGAGAGGGAAGGAAACTAAGGAAATATTTTCATCTATAGTAGCAGTGAAAAGAATGACACACCCAATAATTAAGCTAACCCAGATCTGAAGGATTTGTACAATAAAAGCTAAAAAACAGTGCTGAAAGAGATTTCCAAACAGCAAGGCAGCCCAAGCTCTCAGGTAGGTGTACATAGTGTAATACACTGCCTCAGATCTGTAGATTCAATTAAATTATCATCAAAATCAGTATGATAATTTTACAGAAATAAAAAATGTGCTTAGAATTTGTAAGGACTCTCACAGGACCTTAAATAGCCAATAGTCAAAAAAAAAAAAAGCTGAAGATCATGACTGAAGCAGTAATACTTCCTGAATTCAAATTTTACTACAAAGATAAAGCAACCAAAACAGTGTGGGCATAAAGACAGAAATACTGACTTGAGGAAGAGATTTAGGGTCAAATCATGTTTGCCAAGGCTACTAGACAATTTAATGGAGAAAAGAATAGCTTTATACCAGTGAATGGTGATGGGAAAACTAGAAATCCATAGGCCAAAGAACAAAGTTAGACCCTCAGTTGCACGTTACAGAAAGTCAACTCTAAGTCAGTCGAGCGTACATTTCAGGATAAAAATTGAAACTGTAGTCCTCTGAGAAGTCAAATTAAGGGAAGCACAGCATAGAGGCAGTGGGTAAAACATGGGCTGGGGAGTTGTTGGTCAAAGAATTCAAAATTTCAGTATTGAAAAATATCTATAGTATGATGTAGTGGCTGTAGTTAATAACAATGTATGAAATATCTAAATATTTTCAAAAATAGTTTAAATTACTTTTAGCACAACAAAAGAAAAAGAGAGCACTTGAAGGAACATTTAGGTTAGTTTGCTTGATTTAGCTATTAAACGATTATGTATCCAAAAAATACTTGTGTATATGATATATATCTATCTATACAATAAATATCTATATTAACTTATATATGTCAATATTAAAAATTGATTTGGTAATAACATCACAAAAATCACAGGAAAGGAAATAAACAGACAAATTAGACTTCATTTCATGAAGATTAAAAATGTCTGTGCACCAAAAAAAAAATCATTAACAGAATAAAAATCAACCCATTGATAAGAAGAGCTATTAAAAAGTCATATATCTTAGGAGAGATTAAAAATCAATAATATATAACAACTTTTTCTCAACAAGAGAAAAGGTAATGTCCCAATTAGAAATAAACAAATGGTTTTAGTAAACATTTTTTTTTTTCAAAGAAGATAAACAAATGATCAATAGCTACCCAAAAAAGATGCTCAGTGTGTTTGGTCATGAGTGCAATAGCAGACAAAGCCACAGGAGATAGCATCCCATGGCCATTAAGGTGGTTATTATCAAAGAGGAGAAAAGAACAGTCACTGGAGAGGATATGGAGAAGTAGAAACCTTTCTACACCATTCATGGGAATATAAAACAGTGTAATAACTATGGAAAAGAGCCCACAATTCAAAAAATTAAATTACAAAATGATGCCCCAAAGCCACACATGGGTTTGTAACTTTCCTCATCTATTTCCTGTTGTTTTGATAACACTTGACCAAAAGCAACAAGAGGGAGAAGGGTTCCTTTAGCTTACAGGTCAGAATTCACCTGCAAGGGAAGCCAAAGAGGAACTTAAAGAGAAGCTTAAGGTAGGATGCAGAAACCACGGAGGAAGACTCCTTCGGGCTTCTGCAGCAACCTTGCTTACACAGCCTAGTCCTGCCAGTATAAGGATGGCCCCGGGCACAGTGGGCTGGACCCACACAGATATGGCCAGAGACCATCAGGAGGCAATTCTTTCCTTAAGGGTCCACCTTCCCAGTGTATTATCTACTTTTCTGCTGCTGTGTTAAAACCCCACAGCCAAAACAACCTATAGAAGAAAGGGTTTACCTGGGCTTAGGTTTCCTGAGGGCTAAGAGTTTGTTGTGGCTGGGAGGCATGCATGTATGCATGGCAGCATGCAACAGGCGTGGTAACAGGAGCGGGGAGCTGAGATAGCCCACTTTGAACCATCAGCATGAAGCAGAAGGAACAAACCAGAAGTGGCACAAGGCCTGAAACTCTCAAAGCTTGTCTCCGGTGATATAGTTCCCCTGGCAAGACCACACTGTCTAACCCCCACCCCTCAAACAGTGCCACCAACTGGGGATCAATTACCCATACATTGGATGGGGGCAGTTCTCAATTAAACCACCACAGCCTCTCAACATCACTGACTGCTGGTTTGATTTCAATTGTCCCTTGTCACAGGCTGAGATCTTTCTTGGTTGACTTGTTTAATGCAATGCTGGGTGAAGGGTGAGGGATAAATGGCAGCTGTCAGGGATTTAGTGTCAATCAGACCCTGTATGGCCAATTCTAAGCAACTAGGATGTTTAGAAGGTGGGGCCCACCTGGAAAAATATAGCCCCACAATTCTAAGTGTATACTTAGTCAACTCCACTTGCTGACTTGGAAGCTAAGGGTAGTGACACTATAAATAAGTTGGCTTGCAGGCAGTTGTGTCTCAAGATTCTCTAATACACTTGTGGTAGTGAATGGAAAAAAAATAACTAAAAAGGAAAGGGCACGGCTGCTCCTAGGTTATGGTAGGAGAGCAAGTTTATTGTAGCTATGTAGAAGAGCATAACAGGAGGCAGGGACATCGGGGAGAGTCCAGAGTGGATATGACCCTGAACCATCTGAGGAGAGGGAGTAGGTCAAGAGAGAGGGGAAAGAGGGGAGCCAGGTGCAGCAGCCAGGAGGCCCAAAAAAGGAGGGGTAACAAAATGCCTGGATATTATAGAAAGGGCAGTCCAGGATCCTGGACTGGAGAGTTCCGGGTAGGGGGGCAGGGGTATGCCAGCCAGGAGGACCCTGTAATGGGTTGGGGCTGAAGGATGCTGGGAGAACCTGGTGGCCAGGTTTGCTTTGATATGTTAAATAGATACCTCAGCTATTTGTCCCAGGCTCTGAGACTTAACAGTGCAATCTTCTAGTGGGAATTATGTGCCCAAAGCCAATTCCTATGTCGCCATTGTTAAGGGAGTTCTTTGGATTTAACATCTGCCTATGAAACTGAATGAAAATGCATTGGTACCCTGTTCCTCCTGCAGACTTAGCAGCCTTCACTGAGGGCTCTAGGGGAAAGGGACTCTTGCCTTGGCCACGCCCACCCAGAGTGGCTTTCATATCCTGATGAGCAGGGTATGAATCCAATGACAGTCCTCAACCAGGCACAGTAGATTACTTGGAACCACTCTTTTGTCCTGTATGTCAATAGGACGGAGAAGACAGTAGCTGCTTTCCACTTCCGTTTTTAAAAGTTATAATTGCTTCACTAGTGAGTAGGTCTGCAGAGCTCATCTGACACCATCTTTCCTGGGATGTGTGTGGCAAGATTAGACCCTCAGAGAACTTATTTTCAAGCCACTCCTTGTTGAAGTCAACAGCTTCTTCCTCTGGCTCTCCGGTTGTTTGCACACAATGCATTTCTGTAATTCTCTCCATTCCAGATGGCTCAGCTTTTCTTGATCTTCATCGCGTGAACTAAAATTACTTCACTTAAATAGCTACCATAGAAATAATTAGCTTCCGCCAATACTTCCTTCTAGCTAAGCTTCCTGCAGAGCACACGAGAGAGGAAATTCAGACTCCAGGGTGACATTGGTTTTATTTGAGTTTGGAGTGAAATAAAACTCCATAGATTTCACAGAAGAGAAGTGAATGGCTCCCGAGGGTCTATGAAGCACGTTTCACAAGACAAGCTCAGAATACAAAGCAAACAGTTTTGTGAAACAGAATCAACTCACAGATGAGCAAGGGGAATGGTTAGAAAGATGTTCTATAATCCCAGCAACGTCCTGCTTCCTCATCTTTTACTCTGTGAATTTACAAGTAAGTAAATTCAGGAGTCTATGCAAATGAGATGATTTTATAGATAGCATGCTTTCTGGCATCAGTTATAAATATTGAAACCATCGCATGTTTTGACTGCAGAACATGGAGTAATCAGGCTGGTGCGGAGCCGGAGGCTCCCTCTCTGATGCTTGATTTAAACAATGTTGAAAGGTTTTATACAGACTGGGTGAGGATTGTAGCTGATGATCTTACTCGACCACGGGTCTTGCATACTGCACTACCAACATGCCAGGCAAGATATGTCCATTTGTGCAACTGTAGTACGACCATTGGTGGGTGCAACCAACTGCTTCCCAAATGGATTTAAGGCCTGTGTCACAGGAGGCCATCCATGTTTGTTACTGCGATCCAGCCTCAAATCCTGTGGCTTGCTTGCCATGGCATAGTGGCTCCATGTTTGGTCATAAATGAAGGAAAATAACCGGATGTCAATATCATTTCCTCAAAGGCTCAGAGGATGTTGCAGAGGAAGGAGACTAAGAACCAGAGGAAGGGATGGAATGTTGTATGACTATTTCCTCTGAATGGGAGCTCTTCTTGCTGGAGGAAGGAGGGGCTTCATAAAGCTCCCAGGAAGCGGGAGAAACTGACAAGATGCAGGAAATTTCCTTAGGGTTGCATAAGTCACAGGCAGTTGTTTTGGGAGAGGAAGCTTTTGGTGGAGCTGCCTGACTCTGCTTGGGTTTGGGTGGGGAAAGTTTCGGTGATCCAGATGCCTCTTGAGTCACCCATGTTCCTGTAATACGTCTTTATCTCACCAGGTTAGACTTGGACAGAGTAATGTCTTTGGTCTGACATAGGTACACCGTGTAGGACGATAGAAAAATCTCACGTCTCCCTAGGAGAGGTCACACAACATCCTTCTGTGTCTCACTTGGAAAATGGGGAGAGCAACAGTATCTGCCTCACAGAGGAGTGTAGACTCAAGAACTGAATGCATGGCCGGAGCACAGCCTGGCAACAACTTTGCTGTTGTTGTCCTGGGTACCAATCCAGCTTTGGTACCCTGGGTGTGGCAGGTTAGGCATTGCTGTCATTTACTGGCCTGTTTAAGTTTTCCTTCCCCCAGCTAAGAAAGGTGTTCTGTGCTCTAATTACATCTCTCTCCCCAGTCATTTCTTTAACTTTTGAAGGAATTCATTGTTGTGCATAGGTGTGTTGCCACAGTGCACATGTGGAGATCCGAGGACAATTTGTGGGAGCTGGTTCTGTCCTACCATGTGGGTTACAGGGATCAAACTTAATCTTAGGACAGTCATACAACCTCCTTTGGCCTCTTTTTACCTTAAATTGTTGATGCAAACAAGACAAGACACCTAGATCTCTGTCTGGAGCTAAATCATGAGGTTTCAAATGAAACTGTACCATGAATTCAAGAGACAGTCACATACAGGTTCCTCCTCACAGTACATTTTCTTTTCTTTTCTCTTCTTTCCTTTTTTTTCCTCCCTCCCTCCCTTCCTTCCTTTCATCCTTGCTTGCTTTTTTAAGCTACCAAGATTTTCTTTTTGTTTCTTCTCTATTTTATTTTAAAAAAACAAATTATCTTTTTTCATTTTACATACCAATCCCAGTTCCCACTCCCTCTCCTTCTCCCATTTCTTCCACATACTCTCCCACCCACCCTCCATCTAATCCTCAGAGAAGGCAAGGCACTTTGCTGTGGGGAAGGTCCAAGACCATTCCTACTATATCTAGGCTGAGCAAAGTATCCATCCAAAGAGAATAAGAACCCAAGAAGCCAGTACAAGCAGCAGGGATAAATCCTGGTGCCACTGTCAGTGGCCTCGCAGTCTGCCCCAGCCATACAACTACTACCCACACTCAGAAGAACTAGTTTGGACCTATGCTGGTTCTTTCCCTGTCTGGCCAGAGTTGGTGAGCTCCCATTAGCTCAGGTAAACAGGAGTCCCCGTCATGGTCTTGACCTCTTTGCTCATATTCTCATTCTTCCCACTCTTCAGCTGGACTTTGGGAGCTCAGTCCAGTGCTCCACTGAGGGTCTCTGCCTCTGTTTCCATCAGTTGCTGGATGAAGGTTCTATGATGACATTTAAGATATTCATCAATCTGACTACAAGGCCAGTTCGGGCACCCTCTCCTCTATTGCATAGGGTCTTTGATGGGGTCATCCTTGTGGATTTCTGGGAATTTCTCTAGTGCCAGGTTTCTTGCTAGCCCCATAATGGTTCCCTCAATCAAAATATCTTTCCTTGCTCTCATCTCTGTCCTTCCTCCATTTTAACTATCCCATTCCCTCAAGTTCTCCTTCTTCCTCCCCTTCTACCCTCCTCTTTCCCCCACCCCCATGCTCCCCATTTTGTCAGGTGATCTTGTCTATTTCCCCTTTCCAGGTGGATCTATGTGTCTTTCTTAGGGTTCATCTTGTTACTTAGCTTCTCTAGGGTCATGGACTATAGGCTCGTTATCCTGTGCTTTATGGTTAGTATCTACTTATGAGTGAGTACATACCGTGTTCATCTTTCTGGGCCTGGGTTACCTGACTCAGTATCTACTTATGAGTGAGTACATACCGTGTTCATCTTTCTGGGCCTGGGTTACCTGGCTCAGGATGTTTTTTCTAGTTTCATCCATTTTCATGCAAATTTCAAGATGTCATTGTTTTTTTACCACTGAGTAATACTCTATTGTGCAAATGTACCACATTTCCTTTGTTTATTCTTCGGGTGAGGGGCATCTATGTTGTTTCGGATCCATTCTCTCAGCCTGTGTCTTTTTATAGTTGAATTGAGTCCATTGATTGATATCAAGAGATATTAATGACCAGTGAATGTTAATTCCTGTTATTTTTCAGTAGTAGTGTTTGTGTGTTTCCCTTCTTTGGGATTTGTTAATATGAGGTTATCTGTTGCCTGTGTTTTTGTGGGTGCAGTTAGCTTCCTTGGGTTGAAGTTTTCCTTCTAGTACTTTCCATAGGGTTGGATTTGTGGATAGGTATTGTTTAAATCTAGTTTTGTCACGGAATATCTTGTTTTCTCCATCAATGGTGATTGAAAGCTTTGCTGGGTATAGTAGTCTGGGCTTGCATCCGTGGTCTCTTAGTGTCTGTGGCACATCTGCCCAGGACCTTCTGGCTTTCACAGTTTCCATTGAGAAGTCAGGTGTGATTCTGATAGGTTTACTTTATATGTCACTTGATCTTTTTCCTTTGCAGCTCTTAATATTCTTTCTTTATTCACTATATTTTGTGTTTTGATTATTATATGGCAAGTAAACTTTTTTTTTTGGTCCAGTCTATTTGGTGTTCTGTAAGCTTCTTGTATCTTCATAGAGATATTGTTCTTTAGGTTGGGAAAGTTTACTTCTATAATTTTGAGTATATTTTCCTGGCCTTTGTGCTGGAGTTCTCCCTCTTCTATCCTCATTGTTATGGCTCCTACCGCACAGTGTTGTGGCTGGCACTTCCGGGTTCCAGAGCACCAACAAGCACTCAGGCAAAGTACATAGCCACCTAGGGTCCTTAGGCCCTGCGAGAATTATGTGCAACATGGTCAGGTCACCTATGCATGACACAGCTAGGTAAGCCCTTGTGTGCCTGCATCAGCTCTGTCACCTACGTATGATGTAGCTATGTAAGCTCCTGTGCACATGTGTTAGGCAGCCTTTAAAGGCTGGACACACCTGCTCCATGCTCTCTCTCTGCACCAACCCCTCAGGCCTGTGTGCATGTGTCTTTCTCTTTAATAAACTCTTAATGTGGGTTCCATTGTGTGTTTTGTGATCCGTTCTTGTTTGCACTAAGTAATTTCATTAGTGCCAAGACTCCATAATCTCTCCCACCCATCTCCTGGGGCCGGGACCCTGGACCGGGTTTCTCCACCACAACCCACATTCCATCTGCCTGGCCACTGACCCCTACACACACCAGTGGCTTTGTTCAGTGAGTTTTTCTCTTCCGGTCAGTTTAACCATTTCTCTGAACCCAAGGAGTTGAACAAGCTCCCGGCAACCCTCTGGTGTTCCTAGAAATTGGGGTAGGGGAAGCCCCCAATCACAGCCTTCAAGGCTACCATTGAGCCCTTTGCTGATATTCACCTCTGGTTCCTTCCCATAGCTGCAAATGTGACTGGACCACTCAGAGTGGTCCTCCCACCATTCTGGTTTTTTGTTGTTGTTGTTTTTGGTTTCCTTTTGGACTTTTTGTAAGTGGTTCTCATTGTTAGAGATCACCCAGAATGACTTTTAGTCCTTGGCTCTGAGTCAACAGACAGAAATTCAGCTAGGCCTTGTTATCAACATCCCCCGCCCCCGCAGCCCAGTGTGGAGGTGTCCGGGTACCGGCCTTGGGGTTTGTGTTGTTTTTGCGTTTTCAGGTATGGGAAACAAACTCTCAAAAACTGTCAGTCCAACCTCCCCGCTGGGATGTCTTTTACAGACCCTTAGACCCCAGAGCGTAATTTGCTTTACTTACAGATTTCCACACTTGTTCGTCTTTGCTCAAAAAAAAAAAAAAAAAATGGCCTAAGTATTCTTAAAAAAAAAAAAAAAAAAAGGCCTAAGTATTCTTTAGATAATAACCTAAAAGGCTGCCTAACAGCACCTTTGATCCCAATATTCTACAGGAGCTTTCTAAATATTGTCAGCACACAGGCAGATGGAAGGAGTTTTCCTATATCTAAGACTTTTACTATCTAAGCTCTAAGTCCAAGCCCTCTGTCCTTATGAGCTGCGCAGCTGCTCACATGTTCCTGGCTATGCCATCTAAGGCAGAGAAGTATGCCCTACTTCCACTCTGGACCCTGCTAACGAACCCCACCTTTCTGACCTCAGCAGACAGCTACTTCTATTTCTTCAGCTCTTTCTCTGCCCCCCACCACCAACTACTCCATCAACCCCTCTGGATCCTACCTCCTCTCTGGTGCCATGCCGCAGCAGTCGCCTGGTTCTGGCACCCACCTTTACCCCTCCTCTCATGCTCTTGTGCTGCTAAGGAACCCAACCCTGACCAAGCCAAGCCGGCTGCTGTTCTCCCGTTGTGAGAGGTGGCCGGTGTAGATGGACTGGTCAGGGTACACGTCCCTTCTCCCTCTCAGGACTCTCTCACATAGAACAAAGCTGGGATCCTATACGTCTAATTCTACCTCTTTCAGAAAGCAATTTCAATACAGGACCCAATCTTATAGTCTCACTTTTCATGATCTCATCTAATAACCTACTTCCTGAGGAGTGCAGGTGATTTGGGGAGCAGGCCGGAGCACATGCAGATGAGGTTCACCAAACGAAGGCAGCACCCCCCCAGGGGGGAACACTGGGATTATAACACCCCAGGTGGTATTTTAGCTAGAGACCGGTTTATGACTTGCCTTCTGGTGGATCTCCATAAGGCTGTCCTCAAGCCAGTAAGCTGTGACAAACTCTTAGAGGTCATTCAGGATACGAAGGAAAACCTGTCTGCATTTTTAGAACGCCTCAATAAACCTCTGTTACAATATACTAACCTAGATTCAGAGACCACAGAAGGCAGACAGTTATGACTCATTATTTTTTTCCTCAGAGCTACCCTGACATTAAGACTAAACTTAGACATTTGGAGAAAAGCCCCTTGACCCCTCAGGCAGAAGTCTTAGAGTTGGTTTTTAAGGTGTACCATGCAAGGAATGACAAAACCCATAACCACAAGTGTCAAATGTTAGTACCTGACTGGCCGAGGCCACCAGACCACCCTATCCATGCTGTCTGTGAGGTTTCCTAGCCCACTGGGGCTCAAGAACCGCCAGGCCTGCGTTTCAAATGTAAAATCGGGCACTGGGCCTGGGCATGTCCTAATCCTCATATTGGTCCCACGAGACAGTGTCCAAGGTGCCATAGAGAAGGGCATTGGGCACTTGATTGTCCTTGTGCACATCATGAAATCAAACCCAGAAAATTCCCAAACTGACCTTCTAGGTCTGGCCATGGATGAATGAGGCTGCCCGGGCTCCTTTGACCCGACCACAATCATCATCTGTAACAGGGAGCCATGGGTAAATATCATGGTATCAGGACTGGCCATCTTCTTTCTCTTGGACGCCGGAGCCACATACTTGGTACTGAGGGAGTTTTGGAGACCTGCCTCTCCTTCTAGTTTCCCTATTGTCAGGGTAGGGGGACAGCCTTATCTACCTCAGTAGACCCTACCGTTTAATTGTGTTTTTAGGGGTATTTATCTCATTGATTCATTTTTAATCATGTCAACCTACTCAGTACCTCTTATGGGAAGAATTTTTTTAGCTGAAGTGGGAGCTTCCATTTCATTTGCTCCTTTCATTTGCCTCACTCCAGGCTCGCCAACACCTCCTCTCCTCCTCCTTCTAGCCTCCCAACCTCCCAGCTCCAACATGTACATTTCCTTTGCCAGCCTCTCAGGTGGCCCCCAAGTCTGGGACACCCAAAGCTCCTCTGTTGCTAAACACCGTTCCCCCATTCTTATCCAATTACAGATTCCCCAAGCTCAGTACCCTCTCTCACTCCAGAGGGGGTTTAAGCCTATAATCTCTGACCCACCTCTTCTCCTTTAACA
>JAQHUG010000136.1:1602714-1638308 GCA_028555095.1 Dicrostonyx torquatus
ATGCCATAGTGTCAGATACTGCGGTGGTGGAGGCCCAGGCATTTCCCGCCCATACCACTGATCAGCAGGCTGAATTAATAGCCCTTACCCGTGCCTTCCAGTTAGCAAAAGGACAATCTTTAAATGTTTACACAGACTCCAAATATGTCTTTCATATCCTCCTGTCCTACATGGCTGTCTGGAAAGAGCATGGGCTTCTTATGACAAAAGGAGGATCCATAACTAACTCAGCTTACATTATTATGGACCTGTTAAAAGCCTCCCATCTCCCCAAAGCTATAGGGATTATTCACTGTCAGTCTCATCAGACCAACAGTTCCATTATTTCCAAGGGAAATAATCTGGCTGACCAATGCTGGAACAGCAGCATTCCAGAGCCCAAACCTACCTCAGTCACCTCAGGGGGTTCATACAGTACAGCCCACATTCTCACAGACACCCCGTGACACCTGGTGAATTCTGTCCTACCTACATCAGCTCTTTCATCCTAGTAGCAAAACTCTGGTTCATTTTGTCAAGGTTCACCTCCAACCCACCCCCCAGGACTCATAGTTCTTAAAAGCTATCACTGCCTTTTGTAAAACCTGTTAAAAGTCAGATCCCAAGGCCAAATATCATAGCTTCCCTTTTCCCACTCGCCAGGCCAGGGGCTCCCTTCCAGGAACTGACTGGCAGCTGGATTTTATTCCTGTGCCCCAGTCAGGTGGGTTAAACATCTCCTGGTTTTGGTGGATACCATCTCTGGGTGGATTGAAGTATTTCCCATCACTAACAACAGGGCCCAGACAGTTTCTGATGTTCTTCTCTGAGAAATTATCCCCTGGTTCGGAATCCCAACCTCTCTTCAGTCAGATAAAAGTCCAGAGTTTACCTCCTAGATCTCCCAAACTTTATCTAAGGCTCTTAACATTCCCTGGCATTTTCATATCCCATACCCTCCTCAGTCCTCAGGGAAGGTGGAGTGAACTAACTATTCTTTAAAAAATTGTTCTTGTTAAGATGTCACAGGAGCTTCACCTTGACTGGGTAAAACTTTTGCCTCTGGCTCTTCTCAGGCTCCAGGATCTCCCCAAAAGCCCCCTTTCCGTCTCACCTTTTGAACTCACATACGGGGGCCTGGTTTTAACTCCCAGCCTCTCACCTAAAACCTCACCCCTCCCTGACTACCTACTTACGCTATTTCATCTTTGCTTCCTATTATGGGATTTTACTGAATACTTGCTACCTCAACCATGCACCAACCCCTGCCCATCTCCAGTTAAAATCAGAGAACAGGTCCTTTTATCCCCCCCAGACCAACACTCCTCACCCCTTTCCCCTAAATGGCAGGGCTCCTTTAAAGTAATTCTTGTAACTTCCACAGCTGCCAAGCTCGAGGGACTCCCTCATTGGATTCACCTGTCTCATCTCAAATCTTTTACTCTTCCAGCTTGGGACAACCCCTCCTTGTATATGGAAACTCAAGCAGGGCCCTGCTCCCTTAAGTTCCAGAGGACACCAAGATCAGCTACTTTTTTTTTCCAGTTCCAGAAGAATTAAGTCTCATCACTGTACTCAACTCTTCTATGCCAAAAATTCCATATGCTTTCCTTTCTAATTCTCCCTTTTCCTCTTTCTCCTATCTGCTTTACCAATTTCTCTGTATCTTCAATGTCATACTTAAATTTCCAGTTAACCATTCAGCTGTTGTTATAGGGACCATCATTAAACACAGAGCCAGAAGTACAAGGACTGTCATATGCCCAGGTGGTAAGAAAAAAATAACAGTTCAGGGGACATTCACACCCCCAGATTCAAAAGGAAAACTCACAAAACAGGCTTTAACATAACAGGCTTATTTATCACTGACTGCAGCAGTGTCTCCTGGATATTAAGTTAATACCATGATGCTAAAGAAAACAAGTGCTTCATGTAAAACAACTTCAGGTAAAACATTAAGAGGTCTAATAATCCCCATTTCTTCTCTTCCCTCCTCTCCCACCATACAACTATCTTCTATTCTAACACTATATTATCGTGACTATTGTAGGAGCAGCCATGATAAGCTAAGTAGAAACAGACCACCCAAAGGAAATTCTTTACTTCCAACCATTATCACCTGCCAGTGTAGGATTCGGTCATCAATAAGTTTAATAGAGGCCTGAGTCTCATTATTTTACTCTGAAGCAATACCTGATTGCAGGAAGGACCATAAACTGAGATTACCCGAGCACCACCCAAGAACAGACCATCCAAAGGATGGTTCCAACCATTGTAGATAGGATCACCTGCCAGCACACACTCACCAGGACACCCCTAGACAAATGTCAGCCAATCAAGGGTCCTGAACCTCAGAAACCCCTCACCCCCACCTTTGCTACTATAAAAAGCCCAACTCTAACTGAACTTGGGGCTCTCCATTTATTCCAATACATTGAACATGCGGGGAGACCGAGTTTGCAAACTTGCATAAAATAAAGGCTCTTTGCTTTTACATACGGGACTCGGTTTCCTTATTGGCTTTTGGGGGACTTTGTGGATTTGGGCATAACAACCATAAGCTTTTAATATGTCTAAGATATATCTCTTTTTAAACATTTTCACAAGCTCCAGGGAGCCAAATTGGACCTACCTAAACAGGCCATACTTGCCCAGAATAACTATCATTTAATTTTTCCCTGGTGGCCCAAGGTAAGTATCATTCCTGGTCTTAGGAACCCCTGGGAAACTCACTCCTACACCTTGGGAACCCAGGGAAACCACCCTCCATCTTCCATCTTGAGACTCTCCTTCCTCAATCACCAGGATCTAATTTTTTTTTTCTAAACATAATCTGCCTTGCCAGCTACCCCAGGACGTGGTCAAGCACTCCAACTCTCCAACACCCACAAAGCCAGTAAGAAGCAGCCTCAAGAGACCCAATGCCCCATTCCCACCAATTAGAGCCCCAGACCTCCATTTTTTAAAATAATAAACAAAATGGTGGAAAGATATGGTTCCTGCTGTACAGCGCTGTATCTGGCACTTCCGGGTTCCAGGTCCACGCATGCACCAACAAGCGCTCAGGCAGAGCACATAGCCACCTAGGGTCCTTAGGCCCCTTGTGACGTACATGCAGCATGGTCACATCACCTACACATGATGCAGTTACGTAAGCCCTTGTGCACACGTGTGAGCTCCGTCACCTATGTATGATGTAGCTATGTAAGCCCCTGTGCGCATGTGCTAAGCAGCTTTTAAAAGCTGGACCTGCCCACTCCCATGCTCTCTCCCTGCACCAGCTTCCTCAGGCCTGAGTGCAAGTGTCTTTCTCTTTAATATACTCTTAAAGTGGGTTCCGTTGTATGTTTCATGATCCATTCTTGCTCATGCCAGGTAATTTCACCTATCAGTCTAAGATTTGGTCTTTTTATGGTGTCCCAGATTTTCTGCATGTTTTTTGTTAAGAATTTGTTGGATGTAATATTTTCTTTGACCGATGAATCTATTTCCTATATAGTATCTTCAACGCCTGAGATCCTCTTTTCCATCCCTTGTATTCTGTTGGTTATGTTTGTCTCTGTAGTTCCCGTTCGTTTGCCTAGATTTTCCATATCCAGAATTCCCTATGTTTGTGTTTCTTTATTGCCTCTGTTTCAGTCTTCGAGTCTTGAACTGTTTAAACTGTTTGCTTCACCTGTTTGTTTTTTCCTGGGTTTCTTTGAGAAATTTATTGATTTCTTTCAATTTTTTGTGTCTTTTTCTTCATTTCTTTAAGGGAATTTTTCATACATTTCCTCTTTAAAGGTCTCCATCATCCTCATAAAGTTGATGAGCAGACCCCAGAACCACCCATGCAGACCTGTGTGAGGAAGACACAGGGCCAGGCAGAGATGGGGTAGAAGGATGAGCAGATCCCAGAACCACCCATGCAGACCTGTGTGAGGAAGGCATAGGGCCAGGCAGAGGTGGGGTAGAAGGATGAGCAGACCCCAGAACCACCCATGCAGACCCGTGTGAGGAAGACACAGGGCTGGGCAGAAGTGGGGTAGAGGGATGAGGCACAGGTACATGGGACACTTGTTACTCCTGTGTGAAAGGTGACACTCACTGTGTCTCACATACAACTCAAAATTAACTTCAGATCGATTAAAATTTCCAGACTGAAAGAAAATAAGATAACTTTAAAGACAGCACTGGGGTGCCATTTGACTTTGGGATAGGGACATTGTTTCATTGAGATAAAAAATAAACAGATACATAACAAAAACCCAAAGACTGATACATACGGACTGCCTAAGAATAAAGCAGTCCTGTTAATAGGAGTGATATCATAAAGAGAATTAAGAAGGCAACCCACAAACTACACTGTCATAGCACACTTACTAGAAGGAATTCTGTCCATAACCTATAAAATATTTCCTATGAACGTATTGGTTTTAACTTAGAATGGTCAGTATAGTGTTATTTATATACAGACAAAAAGCACAAACGGGAAGTAACACACATGGTTTCAGAAACGGGAAAGGGAAACGATGGTATATTGCTTGTGACGGTTAATCTTGATATTTTGGTGTGGGCCTCGCTTTCAATGCTTGAGCCATCTCTCTAACCCAGGCATGACTAATCTGGGTTGTTAACTCGATTGAATCTGGGATCAACTAAATTGCAAGCCTCTGGGCACTCCTGTGAAAGAGACTCGTGATCAGAGTGTGCGAAGCAGGAAGATGAACACTAAATCTAGCTGACACCTTCTGGTGGCAGCTCACATGAAAGGGGCTGGTTTTTTGCCTGCTTGCCCACACCTGCTGTTGAGTTCATCTCTACGGTCACTGAGACATTTCTTTACCAGCATTAGAACCGACTTCCTCTGGATTCCAATGTAGACTGAAGACCAGCAGCTCTCCAGGGATCTCCAGGTTCTAGCAGTTCCGTTCCTTTAGAGAACCTTGACCAACACCAAGCCACAGTGGAAAGGACTGAACAATCCATGACATTGCCACGGTCCTTTTAGTTGCTTTAGTGTAGGTAGAGAGTGCCTCAATGGGCCTGGGAGTGCCTCAATGGGCCTGGGTGGTATTGGCTCGGTCTGGGCCACAGGATGAAGGACGTAAAGAGCGATGGGCATTGCGCCAGCTTGCAAGGGTACTGGGCCAGCATGTGGTGGAGGCCATGGTTGTGAGGAGAGAAGAAAGGCCTGAGACCCCAAATAGCTGTGCCCCAGACTAAAAGAAAACCAAGTGCTTGTAGAGAACTGAGTCCTTAACACTAAGAGAATCCAGAGTCCTTACAGGTGAAGTGGGAAAGTGACACCAGGAGTCTGCAGAGCAGGCACACAGGAGGCTGTTCCCACAGAGCAGGAAACCAGAGAGACCTGGCAGGGGCAGAGCTGGGGTCAAGGCAGCTGGAACCTGCAGGTGCAGGCACAAGAGGGAGTATCACACTGCCAGGTGCTGGGAACATCTCTAGAAGACCAAGGTCAGAGGCAGCGAGGCTCTGGGAGTGGTTCCTTAACCTGCAGCTCATAATCCCGACCAAGCAGTGGCTATTAAAGAAAACAAAAAACAAAACCAAACTTTGAGCTTTCTGGGGGCACTTCCTGTGGACACCAACATGTTCTGGGGTGTAGCCATTAAATACAGCCAGTCCCCAGAAGCCCCGATTTCCAACAAAACCGTGGCATCTCTACCTTTTTAAAAGGATGAGGGCTTCTAGTCATGTACATCCACAGGCAGAGTACATAATTTGTAGAGTGACATCACCGTAAGACTTTCCTAACCATCATCCTTTTTGCTCCAAGCAGCAAGCATTGTGCAGTACCAACTTGTGGAGGAGGACACCAGTGATGATGGCATGGTTGGCTGGAGGGTAAAGCCCTGCATCATCAACCTTGGGTCAGGCAATGGAACCTTCTAGAACAACAGACTATACTGAGCCACAGAGACTCTATGCACAGAGAGGAAAAGATGTACTTTACTTTGGGTTCAGTAACAGAGAATCAGTCTTGTTCCATGAGTCATGAGCCAGAAAGGAAGGAAGAGATGATGTGGTATAGTTGTAGGTGATTGTGAGCTTCCCTGCAGGTACAGGGAATTGAACTCTGGTCTTTTGAAACAGCAACAAAGAAGGTAAAATAACCTTTACCCTCTTGGAATTTCCTGGGTTCAGAGAGTTCAGAGCATAAGAAAAAAACTTTCTGGAAATATTCTCTAATGACTTTTGTCTGTCTGTTTGGTCTGTTTAGGTGTGTTTGCACATACCTAGCCTCCAAGGCTTTCTACAGAGGTTTGGGATGGCTGGAGAGTTCTAGATTTTTATTCTCAGCGGATCAAAGCAGAAACATAAAGAAGCCCCTCTTTTTGTGTATGTTTCAGAATATCAATGAAGTGTTTGGCATGAGCAGTGAGTGTTAAACCATGTCACTCCAGCGGAAGACAACAAGGATGAGATGGGACCTGGGATGGGGACGTGAGAACATAGAGTTGTTTACTGCTGAATGCCTCTTAAATGTCAACGCATTTGCAAAGCTCTTGCTGGCGAAGTCACGCGCCATATTAATCAGTGTCCCCCGCTGGGCACTGAGCAGCCTGCACCAAAAGGCCTGGGGAGTTGAGTTGTTGGATGATTCTCTACTTATCTGGGAGCTGCTGAGATGAGGTTCTGGAATTTGCATTTTTTCCGCAACCTCTCCAGGCATTTTTGTGACATTTTCTGTCTAAATGATTTTAAGTACCCCGAAAGAGGCAGCGTTTTGTGACCCGCGTGGAAGTCTCTCTAAACAGAGTGTTAAAAGCTGCAGTTGGCAGGCCTGAGAGATGGTGGGTGGAAAGGGTCTTGCTAACCAGCATGGTGACCTAAAATTAATCCCCAAACTCCCGTAAAGGTGGAAGGAGAGAATCAACTTTGCAAGGATGTCCTCTGACCGCCAAGGGCACGTCACGGCATGTGTGCACACACTGTGCTTCAAACATGCACGCATAAGTAATAATAATTTTAAATGCAATTCGCAAAGATAAAACTTTATAGCATTTCCCAAAATAGTTTGCAAAGAGTGACCCAGCTTGGCTAGTGACCGCGCATTCCAGTGTTGCCCCCTTTCATCCTTAATCTGCTACTCCTTCTCAGGCTTCAAGCCTTGGTTATTTTCTATATCGTGTATTTCGGCTGCCCCACACCTGTGTTTGAAGCTGACCGATCTCGCCTGTTTCTTGCCCTTTTGACAGTGTAAAAAATGGACTCAATCACTCAGTTGGAAGGTGGGGGAAAGGCTCCGAGGCATCATCTCTGCCACCATCTGTTGGGTTCTGTAAGGTTCTGTCTCACTATCCTCATTTAGAGCCCAGCCTTACTCTCATTGGCAAGGAAGAATCTTCTCTTTGTTTATGCTTTAGAAACCACCCCCAACCTGCCTAGGCACTGTGATTCCTGCTCAACTCCACTTTGAATAAGAGGCTGAAGGCGCAGCTCAGGACCAGGAGTTGATTCCTGTGGGCTAAGTTTGGTTCAAGGCAGGTGATCCCAAGTAGCTTGTGTCTTGTGACACTAATTAAGCCGGCCAGACATGGGGCAGGGCAGCTATGTCTGAACTGGGGTGTGGTACTTTGTACTTCTTTCTCTCTGTTGTGAGGAGAAACCTATATTCTACAGGAAACTGCATTCTTCCCACCTAGCTGTGGACATAGTCACTGAACTTCAGTTCCCAGCGAGGTCTTGTGAGAAGCTTCCCTAACTCACATGCGTACTGACAATGAGAGCCTTCGGAATGTAGCCAAAGCATCAACAGACCAATTAAGAAGTATTTCTTGAGGGATGGAGAGATGGCACAGTGGTTAACCACACTGGGTGATCTTATAGAGGACCTGAGTTTGATTCCCAACACATACAAGGTGGCTCACAGCCATCTGCAGCTCCAGCTCTGGGGTATCCGATGCCTTCTTCTGGTTTCCATGGACACTGAACATCCATGGAACATACACATACATACAGGCATAACACGAATATACATGCAATAAAAATAAAATCTTAAAAATAAGTATTTGTTTGAGTACCAAATGGTAAGAGAAGTCTTTAAATTAAGACAGGGTACCTAACCTGTTCTGTTTATATTCAAGAATAGGAAAACAAAGAGAGATAAAATCGATCAGAGATGTACCTCAGAGATAAGTCTTAGTTACGTTTCTTTTGCTGTGATAAAACACCACAACCAAAGAAACGTATAAAGTGTTTAATTTGGCTTATGGTTCCAGAGGGTTAGAGTTCATCCTGGTAGCAGCAAGCAGCAGGCATGGTGGCTGGAACTTCAGCTGAAACTTCACATCTCTGGCGAAGCAAATGGGAAGCAAACAGGCATACTAGGAATGGTTCAGGTCTTTTGAAACCTCAGAGTCCACCTTAACGACATGTCTCCTCTAACAAGGCCACACCTCCTAATCCTTTCCAAACAGTTCCACCAACTGAGGATCAAGTTTTCAAACATCTGAGCCTACAAGGTTCATTCTAATTCAAACTACAAGTGCTAAGATAAGAAGAATAGTTATGGAGTGTCCAACTTGGTTGCTCACCAAATCAACCCAAGACAGTAACTTAAGTATAATTGTTCCAGAGTAGCGATTACAAAATGGGATTAGGTAATTGGAAGGGATAGACATCAAAGGAGGAAAACCTCACCTTAAGGAGCATTACTGTAAATGCCTGTCTCAAGCTTCATGAAATAATGGCTACTTTATTGAATGTATTTGAGAATGTTCATTTAAGTCATAGAAGACTGCAGAATTCAGCCATCACTCTTGTCCCTATAGATAAAGGGTTTCTCCAGTTTGGTTCTAGGGTTAGACATGTGCTATGATTGTGGTCTGTCCACACTGGCATGAAGCTCGTTGCCATAGCAACAGCTGAAGAGAAAGGTGAGCTGGGATACATAAAATAAAGCAAGGATGGAGATGAGATGGTTCGATTTTATATAAGCTAGCAAAGTAGGTCATTAGCCTCCATGTTCCCATCATAGAGCATCAATGCTTCCTTCCATCAAAACCAAAACTACAAAAGGGACAAGAAAACCCTATGGCTGAGTTGGAGGAGTTGCTGTTGCTGAGATGGACACCATGACCAACGCAGCTTGGGGAGAAAAGGGTTTATTTCAGCTTACACTTCCAGGTAACAACAGTTCATCACTGAGGGAAGTCACCCCACAGGGCAGGGACCCGGAGGCAGGAGCTGATGCAGAGGCCGTGGAGGGGTGTTGCTTACTGGCTTGCTCCTCATGACTTGCTCAGCCTGCTTTTGTATATAACCCAGGACTACCTGCCTGGGGGTGGCACCACTCACAGTATCAATCAAACCCTCCCCCATCAATCATTAATTAAGAAAATGCCTTACAGCCTGCTCTGGGGAGGCCTTTTCTCAATTGAGGCTCCTTCCTTTTCAGATGACCCCAGCTTGTGTCACGTTGACATAAACCAGCCAGGATACCACCCCACCACAGTGGACCCAGAAACATGGAGCCAGCTCTCTGAAACAGTGAACCCAAGTCCATCCCTCTTTCTTGAAGTTTTTTTTTTTTTTTTTTTTGGGAATTTATTTGGTCACAAAGATTCAGCCTTACTAGGTCACACTCAGTCAAATCAGTCTTTGATTTTCTCATCTGTCTTGGGCAAGAGTTAAGCATCATACTGGAACAGAGACAGAGGAATAAACAAGATTCACTGAAGAGACACATTCTGAGCACATTAACGGACGACGCTAGACTCGGAACTAACGTATCTATTCCATGTCCTCAAGCGATCTATAGTCTTTCAAGAAAGGAGGGAAGAAAGGACAGATTCAGTGCAGGAGCTATGCACTGTGACAAAGAGCAGCAGAGTGCTGAAGGGCCTGAGGCCAACGGGAAGTGGGCAGGGTGAAGAGAGCATGGATAGGGGCTTTCAAGAGAACCTGGTCCTTGGCAAAGCAGAACAGAAGTCACTAAGATTGGCAGCCAAAGAATGAAGCGATGATCTGAACTGGACAGGGAATCAGGCCTACGTTAGAACAATATTTACATTCCGCATTGCAAAGCCGACTTTCTCTACTAGACCCCGTTGATGGTTTTTAGAAAAATTTCTTTGGCGCGTGTACCCCAGAGGGACACAGTGCTGTTGGCGAGACTATGAGAGTAGCCCAGGAGGAAGTTGATGAGTGTCTGGATAGACACACAGGTTTATAGTAGTTTCACCCGCATGGCTGGTAATTGGCACAGGCCACAAGCTAGGAACTCAGCTTGGGGTTCCACCCAGAGGTCTCAGTTCTCCGCAAGCTTGTCTCCGTGAGGCTCCTTGGGCTTCCTGGCCAGCACGGTGCTGATTTTCAAAATGACATCTGTACAAGCACCCGTGTGCAAGTGCATACAGAATCTTCCCAATTGCCACACACGTTAATGCCATGTTGGCCAAACTTAGATACGTGAACTGTCCCATAGGGGCCCATGCAGGTTGTGAATACCACAGAGCACAGTTCATGAGGGCCATCAAAGTCTGTCCCTGGGATGGAGAGGAAACCGATGATGGGGCGGTTAAGCGTATGTCAACTTTACTGAGTTTGTGAGACATTCTTTTTTGAAAAGAATTTAATATTGCATGTAGGTAAAACGTTTCTTAAAGATTTATTTATTTTTTATTTTGTATGAGTATTTTCCTGCATCTATGCTTGAGTCCCATGTATGTACATGCAGTGCCAGCAGAGGCCAGAAGAGGGCATCAGATCCTCCTGACGCTGGAGTTCCAGATGGGTGGTGGGAACTGAACTCAGGTCCTCTGCAGCAGCAGTCAGGACTCTTAACTGTTGAGCCATCTCTCCAGCCTCTGTGAGGGTATTTCCGGAACCAAAAGACTGAGTAAGGCAGAATGATTTCTTCAATGTGAGTGGATTTCATCCAATCAGTTGAAGAAGTGGATTAAAGCAAAATCCTAAAATAAGAGAAATTTTGCTTTCCCTGACAGAATATATTCAAATTGGGCCTCCAAGCCTTCTGCCTTTGGGTCTGAACTCTAATTAGAATTTAAATAGTTGGAATTTTAGTGTCTTGGTTTTAAACTAGACCATCAGCTCTCCTGGGCGTCTTTGACCTCCATAATTATATGAGCCAATTGCTGATACTAAAACTTCATAATAATTAAACAATTGCTGATAATAAAATTACAAGCAATATGATGCACGATGGGCACACACACATGAATGGAACTTCAGGTTCCTCTACAGGTTCTTTTCCGGGTGTTCACCCTCTGCTCTGCAGTCTCCAGTGTGCCATTTGGCTGACCTTTCCATAGATGTGGATAGGACATGAATGGGTTGGGGGCTGTGGGTGGGACAATATTGCCTAAAAGACATGTGCAGCACCGCAAAAATGTCAGTGTTTATCTTATACCCTGCCTTCCAAAGTATTGAGCTAAAATTTATTATGAATTTTGACGAAGTAGATGTCACCGTTTAGCAATTTTTAAAGAAGAGATCTTGACTGAAAATCTACAGGTACTATGTCACTTTGTGGTTTGAAATTCTGAAGTGTAAAAGTGAAGTCAGGTTGGAGGGAGAAAGCCAGAATGGAGAAGGTTACAAAGCAAAGGGTGCTTCGCTTAACGTGGTCGAACGTGGCTCTGTCATCAGGGTGCTTCCGTCACCATAATAACGTGACTTCTGAGCTCCAGCTAATTGGTCTCTGTGATCCCTTGATTCCCTCAGGGTGACCAAATGCTTCGATAAGATGTTAATATCTGCATGCTGCAAAAGCACTTCAGAAGTAATCTGCCTCGCTACCCAAAGAGATGCTCAGGTAATCCTTTGCCTGAGCTCCAGGCCTGAGCCCTACTCCACACATCTGTAGAAGGGAGGCAGTCCTGGAGGCCTCCATGTGTGTCCTGGGACACTGAAGAAATACATGGAATAGTGTTAAAACATTCACATGTGTAAGTGAAATACGTTGCAGAAATTGTTATATATTTTATGATGTTTTAAATTAAAATAGAATTACATCACTTCCCCTCTCCCTTTTCTCTCCCCATTCCCTCCCAGCAACCATCCATCAAATTCCTCCCATGACACCTCACTCTTAAGTTGATAGCCTCTTTTTTATATTTGTTACACTATATATATCCTCCTAAGTACATTTTTGCTGCTTGTTTATATATGGTCTTAAGACTGACCACTTTGCATCGGGCAACCAATAAGAGGCCTCATCACTTGGAGTGGCTATATGCTCTGGAAGTATATTGCAGAGAGGATAAATGGGCGATCCTTTCTAAAATTACGTACCTCTTAAAAGCAGCTCCTCCAAGGATAATACAGTTAAACCAAAGCAGCGTTGTTGAGCAGTGAACACTAGCTAAGGCTTGATCTTGCTCAGCCCACGGGACTGAGTGAGGAAGCTGAGACCAGTGTTCTCTTGGGTCACCTGACTGTTGGAGTGAGGTTGACCGAGCAGTCTCTCGTGAGTGTCCTCTACCATCTGTGACAGAAGTCCTCCCCACCTCTTCATCCTCAGATCCATTCCTTTGGCCCAAGGTTTCCCTCTGGAAATCTCAGTCATCTTGGGTGACAAGCCATGTGCCTGATGCAGAGTCCCAGAGGTGTGATGGGTAGTGAGAACCTTCTCCATCTTTCGAGATGCATATCCTTCTATCCTGAGTTGGGCTCTCTCTGAGTATTCTCCATCCTATTCCATATCGGGTGCCCTTTTCTCTCCAAGGAATCCAGACTGCTTTTCATGAGCTTGAGAAGAACCATTCTATGAGCCTGTTACCCTTTCCAACAGCCAACTATTCGGGGCCACTGGACTGAAGAGTAAAGATGCTAGTTTCACTATTACATTAGTTTTCTGAGTTCTACTGTAACACATTACTGTAGACCGGGTGGCATACAAAAAAAAAAAACAAAAAATTCTTAATTCTTGATATTGAAAATTTGAACTGATGGTTCCTGGATGGCCAGGTTTCTATGAGGCATCCATTTGGGCTGTTGCCTTATACCTCACATAGTAGAAAGAGAGTGAGGAAAATCTCTGGGGTCTCTTCCATAAGAACACTAATCTCATCCCTACCCCATGATCTCATTTCTTCTCATCAATAAGACTTCATTATCTAGTATTATTGACCAGATTTGGAATTTTTTGACATAAGAATTTGATTGTGAAAGGCAACCCCAGCATTCAGCCCATTATAAACATCTAAATATCTAATCATCATATAATACAGAATTAGAAGGGAAGAGTTCACCAGCAAATAGCAACGTGCACATTTCTTCACCTGGACCACAGTAGAAGAAACTATGGGAAATGCAAAGTACATCAGGTCCCCCCCCACACACACACAGAGGCCTGGCTCTACTTTCCTTAATGGAAACATACAAAGAGAATGCCCACCCCTAGAGAACGTGGGAAAACAGTTATTTGCATTTAGAACTCATGATCCAACCTTGCTATCTGAATATACGTCTGTCATGAAAGATGCAACTTTGGGTCTGACATCATTATAAATCCTTTTCCTGGCAAGTGCATTGGGCATCTTCCCAGCTGTATTTTGAATGTCTCCTTGTGAGACCCAGGAATCTCCTCCAAGCTACTGTCCCTGAGGTATGAGCCTTATGCTTCCATTTACCTGTTGCTTCTTTTCTTTTGAAGCGCAGCCTCTCAGAATGAGAGACTAACAAAGACGAAAATTGTTGCCATCGATCACTTTTAGATAAAGCAGAACCTCTTTGAGCCTCCCAGGATCGATCTGTTCTCCACTCATCTCTGAGAGAGTAGCAGGAAGGAGTCAGAACCAAGGCAGGCAGAGGACTGGATCAATACAAAACGAAGGAGCGTTCTGTGGATGTGAGATCACGTGTTGAGAAGCAGGTGCTCCCAGAACTAGTTCATTCCAGTAACTTGCTTATTGGGTCTTCTTCACAGCTCCCTAGGTGGGCCACAAAACTCAGATTTTCCACTTCAATGTACATTGCTAGTCCCATGTAGAGAATTTAACTGTCATGTGTCACATCGTTTCTATGATTCAGACTGTCAAGAGTATCTCTAGATGGCAGGCCGAAGAGGCAATTGTCTGCACAGCATCCTAAGGTTTAGCTTATGCGCTCCAAAGACAGAGCAGACTGACAATGCCTAGCCATCAGGAAGGTCAAATTATTTAAGTGCCACTACTTATCTCCACCAAGTTAAATGGTTGTGCCCGATTTGTTACTTTATGACTGGAGTTTTAGCTTATGCCCCATTTGTAACATTGTGACTGGAGCGTGGCTCCTGGAAGCCCCAACAAGCTCCACCCCACCCCATCCTCGACACACCTGTTATAGATGGTGAAAAGTAGAGAAGGAAGATGTGTCCAATGTGGCCACACTGGGAAGAGGCAGGCTGTTCCTTTAGAACTACAGCCACGGGGCTTCGGTTTAAACAGCTGGTAAAGGAGAGACTTCTTTCAGCGGTTCTGCCTTACTGGGGTTCGGTCTTGCCCTCAGCAACTCTTCCTTGTCTCAGCTTGGAATCTGTCTGGCAGGGCCGTGTGATATCTTTCCCGCAGCTGGTACCTTCTCTGGCTGTCACCGGGACTTCATCCCTTTCCTCATCCTGGCACGAAATGCCTGGGGGACGTTTGAATTCTCTGGGGGTTCATCGCCTCAATAGTGTGACGGCAGAATGGAGAGGCACAGGTGTGTCCTTTCAGAATCTCTCTGCTCCTGCAAGCACGGTTACAGTTCTCTTCTTTCCGTTTTCCGTCCTCAACTTTGAGGTGTTCTGGTGATCTGTTTTACCTTGTATGAAAGTTCTTAAAATCCGTCACTGTCTGAAATCGATACTATAAACAGAATACAAGTTGGAGCCGAGATGAGAAGACACTTCGTATTAAGTGAGCATGATCAAGAACCTCTTTCTTCATGACCATTTGGCTTTAGCACTTTTGAAAGGGCCAGCACAAGCAATCCTACCACCCTTTAAATGTATGACATGACTTTTCTCTCTTCCTGGTGGGACTTACCAACTCAACACATTTTTCTATTACATACAGAATGATCTGACCCAGAGTCTGAACATAACCATTCGTAGGGCTGTGCTCTTCGGTAATTTTATTATGAAAGCAGAATCAGTTATAAGGTCTTTGACAAGCATACATAGCTGTCATTTTCTGTGTTTTACAACCTTAGTAAAAAACCATAAATACATGATTAAAGTATATTATATACCATAAAATATATTTAATGTAAGTATATTATATATTAAAATCATATATTATTTTTATTAATGTTGTAAATATACACACATATATACATGGACTTTGGATGTATATTATTTATAGATATTTTGCTTAACTCAAAGCATTTATCCTTAAAGGATAAAATGTTCTGGGTTTTTTACTTTATTTTCTTAAATTTTTTGGATTTAGGTGTGTGAATGAGAACTAATGAAAGAGGAAAGGCGTGAAACAAGACTCAGTGGGAACGGTTAAATGTGAAGACACGTGCAAAAACAACATTGGAATTGCTTTAGTCACATGGCTAACCAGAAGTGCATTTGGACGCAAATGTGAACAGCAATCCCTGACAGAACGTAATCAAGAATTTAAGGTTTCTCCTAAGTGGTCAGATCCTAATCCAGTCAATCATGACTTTTTCAGCTTTAAATACGGTGCAGAGAAAAATGACTAAGATTGAACTATAGGGTAATATTCGGTGGAAAGTAATTTCTCCCTCTCAGTTTCTGGGCAACTGCTCCCCTCACGCTCACATAGACACATATATAAAAATAGAAGCTGGAGATCTGCATCGGAGAGACCACAGTGTGACTGGTTATATTTCTGGACCTGGATGACCTCACGGAAGATGATATTTTGCAGGTCCTTCCATTTTCCTGCAGATTGCATCATTTCATCTTTCTTTAAGGTTGGATAAAATCCTATTGGGTGTATAAACCACATTTCCGTATTCCACTCATTGTTTGATGGACAGCTAAGCTGGTCCTGTTTCCTTGCTACCGTGACACGGACAACAGTGTCTCTGTGGTGGCACGTGCAGTGCTTTGGCTAGACGGCTAGGGGTGGGACAGTCGGGTCATTTGGTGACTCTAGTTTTAGTTTACTGAGACTCTGCCACACTGATTTCCACAATGGCCATGCCAGCCTATATCCCATTAGCATTGAGTAAGTGTTCCTCTTTCCCTACACAGCCTCCAACATTTGCTGTCTTTTGTTTTCTTGGCAAAGGATGGAAATGCAGGGATGTGGAACACACTGTAAAATATTTATTGGGCGTTTGCGTTTCCTCTTTTGAGAACTCTATGTTCAGCAACTGGGCCCACTTTTCAACTGGGTTGTTTTTTTGTCGCTCAGCCTTTTGAGTTCTTTGTGTCCTCTAGGTATCTATCGGATGTGCAACCAGTAAAGGGGTTTCCCATTCACACAGCTTCACTCAGTTAATCATTTCCTTTGCTGAATAGGTTTTTCATTTTATAGGGGGTGTGTGTCTCATTTGTTGACAACTGGCCCCATTTCCCAAGAAACTGGAGTCTGGCTCAGAAAGTCCTTGCCCACATCTAGATCTTGAAATGTACTTCCTACTGTCACACTATCGTGTCTATGTTAAGGTTTTTCATCCATTTGGAGTTGCTTCTTTTGTGCAAAGTGGAAGATAGAGCTTAAGCCCAGTGGTACTCAACCTTCCTAATGCCGTGACCCTTTAATCCAGTTCCTCATATTGTGGTGACCTCCCCAACCATAAAATTATTCTCATTGCTACTTCATAACTGTAATTTTGCTGCTGTTATGAATCCTAATGGAAATATCTGATATGCAGAGTGTATTTTCAATGCTATGCTTTGACCTGAGAGAGTTGCGACCCACAGGTTGAGAACCACTGCTCTAGCTACATTCGGGTATCTAGTTTTCATCTTTTATTTTTATAATCTCATTCATTGTAGAAATTTTATCTAATTATATACATTCGTTCTTTATGTGACAAGTATCTGACTTGTTTCACTGAGAGTAACACTTCCACGACCCATCCATGTAATAACACATATCACTCACAATAGCACGTATTCCCTTTTACTGAGCTGTAGGATTGGCAGTTCTCCATTGCTTGTACATTTGAGCCTCATTCACAGATCCAGAATTTGCCAGTCCACTGACTTGCTAAATTTGTCTGTAACTCCCTGCCCCACATCGGGGCGATCTGTAGATATGGACAGGGTAGCAAAATGTGTGAATCACCTGGTACTCACAATTCCACTGTGGACAGAGCAGCCGTTCATTTTTTCCTTTTTTAAAAGGAAAAAGTTCTTGAGAACTTTCTGCAATGGAGTTTGATGATGTTCGTCTCTCCCCCGACTCCTCCAAGACCTGCCCCACTTCTCTACATGGTTTTAAACACATCAAGTCCGATGGGCGCTACTCACTGATTCTGGGGTTTAGCCATCTGTCCGAGCAATCTACCACCGCCACACCCTGAGAGAGAACTGAATCTCCCTCTTTTAGCAGCTATCACTTGCCAATAGCTCCCCAGCTGGGGGTGGGACTTCTTGTCCACCATACACACACACACACACACACACACACACACACACACACACTGGGATCTGACTTTAGCGTGTACAGGTCTTGTGCATGCTTTACTAATTGCTGGGATTTCATATGTGCTGCATCCAGAAAATACTGGGTTTTCATTTGTTTGGTTTTAGTTTTGTTTCTTGTTTTTTGTTTTTTTGTTTTTGTAGTCATCCATTATACCTCAGGCTCTTACATTCTTTTCTCTTCCTCAGTATTTTTATTTTCCTTTTTCTTGGCTAGGTTTAAGGTTTTTGTTGCTGCGAGCTGGGGAGGAAAGGGTTTATTTGGCTTACACTTCCACACTGCTGAAGGAAGTCAGGACAGGAAACCACACAGCAGGGACCTGGAGGCAGAGCTCATGGAGGGTGCTGCTTACTGATTTACTCCTCATGGCTTGCTCAGCCTGCTTTCTTATAGAACTCAGGGCCACCAGCCCTGGGATGGCACCATGCACCATGGGCTGGGCCCTTCCCAACAATCACTAATTAAGAAAATGCCTTTCAGAGGGATCTCATGGAGGCGTTTTTTGCCATTGAGGTTTCCTCCTTTCGGAAAACTCCAGTTTGTGTGTCAGTTTGACATAAGACCAGCCAGCATAGTCGGTGAGGAAATCCATGATTAGCTGATTCCACTGTTTTAATTTTTACAGTCATTTTAATATTTACTTTTCCAAGAATTTCTTATCAATTGTCACCTGCAGGTGCACAGTGATCCCTGTGTCTCGGGAGCAGGGTTGTCAGACAGATGCTGTATTTAGAGCCGAGCATCCTGCATTCTCTCACTCTTTGCCCATTGGTCATTTGTAGGTCTCTGTTAACCACCATCTGCTGCAGAAAGAAACTTCTCAGACGAGGGTTATAGAAGCATTCATCCTCTGTTAAACACACAGCTGTTATGTATTTTTCCTGCTAGAGCGCTCCTACTCTAAACATGTATCCTTTCTCTGGTTTACTTGGGGACATGCTTTTTCACTTTTTGCTCGTAAATTTATGTTTAGTATGGCCCCTAAGCAAGATGCTAGGTTCCTCGGTGTGTTAGGTGCCTAGGTATGAGGGGAGACTGATGAGCCTCATAGACAAAAATACATTGTTAGAAAAGCTTCATTTCACTACAGTTTTGGTGGACTGAGAAAGACAGCTGAGGTCACTGTGGCTCTTCCAGAGGACTTGATTTTGATTCGCAGCACCCACGTGGTAACAACCGTCTGTAACTTCAGGTCCAGGGGATCCAACACTATCTTCTGGGCTCTGTGGGCACCAGACACAGGCATGGTGCACAGACATACATGCAGACAAAAGACTTATACACATAAAATAAAAGACAAATGCAAAATAATTAAACTACTGTCATTATCCCCAACAAGCCATCGCTGAAGTGATGTACCAGGAACTGCCAAATGATCTTACTTTGTTTTTTTTTTTTTTATCATAGTCTTAAGAGATTACGATAGAGGTAACATTTGAAGCCACGTAGTCTGACTCCCATGATCATGGGGCTGCTGTGTTCCTTATAATCTAAATCAGAGTCTCAAGTCAATTCATATCCCTGAACACTTTTATTACAAAACTTAAGAGTAGGTCTAGATGTGGGATTCAGTGGTAGAGAGAGCCCTTACTTACCCAGAATGCACCAGGCCCTGGGTTTGGTCCTGAATACCATACTCGTACACGTGTGTACACGCACACACAGGAAAAAATAAGAAATTCTTGGAAACATAAATACTAAAATGACTGTAAAAATGAGTAGAAGCTATTAATAAAATCAACAGCTGTTTGGAAAGAGGAAAAAAAAGTCATGAATTTCTTGTAAACCTAATCAAGAAGAAAGGAAAGGAAAATAAAAACGCCAACAAAGTCACAAAGGAATCACAGCTCGTGCAGAGGAGGCCGAGGTCATTAGAAGATGCGATGTTTTGCAATATTGAGATTTATCCCCTCCATATTCCCAGGGGGCCCCAGCAACACATATGATGAAGACACAGGGCCCTTAGAGGAGGGACAGTTAAAATGTAATTTTTAATGTGGACTCAGCTAGTGTGACTCGTGTCCCCCTGGAAAGAGGACATGCGAACGGAAAGCTACACGAGAAAGGGAAAACTGTGAAGAGAAGGGGATGGTGGCCATGGGCAAGGCATGGAGACAAGGGATCCTGGAATAGACCCTTCCCCCACCCCCAGGGGAATTAGCTGGACAACACTGCACTTGTCACTCATGAGTGTCCAGACAGTAAGCTTCTGTCGCTCAAGCCCCTCAGTGGCTCCTGTTTGCACCTGGTCTAGAGAAATAACTCTTCATCTCAACGTATTTGTATTTTTGGTCTCAATTGTTTTTTAGATGGGGTCTCACTGCATAGATCTGACTTTCCTAGAACTCCCCATACGTAGATCATACTGGGTTTGAACTCATAGAAATCTCCTACCTCTGCTTCTTGATTACTGGCATTAAAGGCTTGTGCCACCACACCCAGCTCAGTCTAAATTTTTGATTAATTTATCTTTAGTTTCGTGTATGTGTGTGTGTGTGTGCGCGCGTGCACACGCAAGCGCGTGTGCGTGCGCGGTGGGGGGCATTTCAGGAGAGTTTGTGTACCTGAGTGCAGATGTCCACAGAGGCCAGAAGGCTTGGCTCCCCTGAAACTGGAATTATGGGAGGTTTGAGCTGCCTAACATGAGCCCTAGGAACCAAACTCATACAAGGCAGTGTGTGTTTTTGCCCTTTGAGCCACCTCTCCAGCCCCAACATGCTTTTAGTTGTATGCAGAAAAAGCAGTTCTTACTTTGTCATAGCTGACGATAGCGCTGGCTCTGCCAGAAGGGTGGACAATCAAATCCCTCAGACTTTCTTTGACATGCTGCGTTTTGAAACCATTTGAATGTAACCAAGGGAGACAGAACTTCTTTCCTTCAATTCCTGGCATTTTTCTTTCTAGGAGGCCTTGAGAATCCATAGTCATGTAGGTTACTGCTTAAAAGTGGAGTTGGAGGGGCTGGAGAGATGGCCCAGTGGTTGAGGGCACCTATTGCTCTCTCGGTGGACATGAGCCAGGTTCTCAGCACCCAGGTTCTATGACCCACAACAACCTATACCTCTGGTTACAGGCAGGAGGGCTGACACCTCTGGCCTCCCAGGACACCTGCGCTCATGCTCACGCACCACTCTGCCCATGTATATACATAATTTAAAATGATAAAGTGAATCTTTAAGAACAGATTTTGATAAGACAACTGTAGGCCAAAGCAAATGGGAAGCTCAGCATCCACTGGAAAACAGGGAACCTCTTCTAGGTTGGAGGGGAGCAGCCTCCTTAGGGGCTGGGTGCCTCCTGGAGTCACATGCTTTTCCATCAGTGGGTTTTGTTGTTTTGCTTCCTTAAAGCCAAGTGTGAGAATAAATGCCTGTCTAAGAAAAAGAACTCTTTGTTCTTCAAAACATACACTCCCGGAGAAACTCGAGAGCTAGTACAATACCTGCACATGGCCATTCAACCCAAGGAACATGTTGGTCCCCATTTCCTTTGCTCTTATGACCTGCCAAATGGAGCCAACTTGCTGTGACCAACTACACTGGTGATCAAGGCGGTGGCCACCCATACCAAGATTTCCAAGCTAGAAGGAGCGTGGTAACACCTGGCACAGAGAAAAACACCTCCCCATCGGCAGATGTAATCCTCAGATCAGGTCTAGGTCAGATCTTAGAAATTATGGACCTTGTGGTACTTAAAGCCTGTGGGCGTGTGTGAGTCAGAAAAAAGGCTCTGAGAATGACCAGACATATTTTAAGCTGTCTCCACAAGTTTGCTGTGACCCTCCCAGATTCCCTGAGTGAAACTGATCTGGAAGAATTCTGTTGTTCAAAGCAAGCAGAAAGAGCACATTCAGTAAGGATAGCTGCGATTTGCGGTCAAGAAGACCTGACCAAGGCTTGGCTTGCCTCTTCTTGGTTGACCTTAAGAACATAGATCACCTGTCTTGCATCAGGACTGGGTGGGTCATTATGCATCATGTTTACTTCTGAGAGGTTCCGCTACACACGGCCAGGCCATTCTTTTAAGTCTCCTGCAGTGCCTGGCACTTAAGAGCTTAACAAACATTAGGGATGCAAAAGACTGGTGCGGGCAGTTTGGTACACGTTCTTTCTGTTCTTTCTCGTTCTGGTGTGTGAGAGAGCACAAGTACCTGTGGTGACAGGCATGGCAGAAATGAAAACTCAATTGTGACCTTCAATCTGGCCATCAGATTGTTGAAACAGTGGACCACAAAGAAATGGAGATTTCCTTGGGGATTCTGGAAGGAGGAGCTTTGAGTCTGAAGTTCAGGCAATGATGGGTTAATGGTGGGCAGCACCGTAGCTTGGTCACGACTGCTTGGATGTGAATATGCTTAGCCATCCAGTTTAATCTCACGTCTGGACCTAGAAGATGGACTTAGAGTGTTCACTGTATCTATGTCCCACTTGTCAATGTGGCCATACTGGATCAATCTCCTCCTGCTTCCCACTTTTAATCTGACTCTTTGATCGATTTATGGAACTAAGACAGATTTATACAAAAGGAAGCTGTGAACTAATAGTTTGACCTTTGGCACTGGCTTGGTCTGGGATCCTAGCTGGCAACAGATGGATGCTGGACATGGAAGAATAGACTGGAGAATCCTCTCCCCACCTCATGGCCAGAGAGCCAAAGACAGAATAAAGAGATACTCAGGTTTTACTCTCCCTTTGCATGCTCCCTATGACCTAAGGTATTCCCGTAAGACTCCTACATATTCCAGCACATCTCCCAGTAACACCATCCTGGGAACCAGAAATTCCATGCCTATATCTCTGGAGAACATCAATACCCAACATCCAAGCCACAGAAGTGGCATAATTCATCTCAGAAATCTCCATGGGCTGACCCAGTGAGCTAACTCTCACAAGATGAAACTCAGCTCTATGAGGCTGAGCAGGTATACCCATGAAATCATCACAGTGATGAGAGTTGACCCTGGAGAGATGGCTTTGACAGCATCCTGGGTGAGAATGAACTGCATCCTAGTCAAAACACCCTGTAGGGATGAAAAATATGATGTAAATACTGGTCAATCTAATAAGGACAAAGAAGCAAGTCACCAGAGAGAAGGAGATAATGGCCTGCTCATGCCCACACCTTCACCCCACATCAGGTCTGACGCCATGTTTGATGAATGAAATGAGGTGACTGGAGCATGCTCAGTAGAGAAAACTGCAAAGCTCCTGGGGTGTAATGGTTAACCCTTTGGACTCTGTATCCAGAAATCTGAGTCTGTTTTTTAATGGAACCTAGTCCTTGAGGAAGAGACCTGGTCAACCATCCTCATCAACCCTGACCATGTAACCCAGCACAAACAGGCTGCCCATGCATGCTTCAGCCTTGCCAGGGTCATGTTTTATTTTCAGACATGAAGAGAGTTTGGCAAAGCAAGGGAGGACATGACCTATTGAGAAGATGACTGAGGCCACACCAGCTACCTCAAATGACGTGAAGAGGAAGCTAACTAGTTCAGTCTGACCTGACATTTGGAGATGTGGAGACAGCTGACAACAGCTACAGAGGCATAGATTTTAATGTGATAGGAAACTTTTTAATAGCCAGATATGAACTAGCATCTCCTGTAATTCTCGCAGTCACGGCCTGGCAGGCCCATCTGTCACCCACTTTGGAAAGTTTTAACCAAGCCAATCACGTTCATTAGGTTGACACTCTTGACAGAAGGCGTGATCCAAACCTGAATGTGTGGGCCATGCTTTGTTTAATGCAGTCTGGGCTTTCAGAGCGCATTGCACCCAGAGCAGTAGAGCTGGGAGATGACTCTAGCGGTACAGTGCTTGCTGCCCAAGCATGAAGGTATCAGTTTGATCCCCAGAACTCACATTAGGAAAAAAAAAGCGCCAAGGGTAGTGTCACATGCTTCCCATCTCCACTCTGTAGCAGTAAATAAGGCAGGTTCCCTGGGCCAGCTAGTCTCGCCTAATCCACAAGCTCCAGGCCAATAAAAAGTATAAAAAATATCTGAAGTCTATAAAAAAAAAAAAAAGACAGATGGCTCTCAAGGTTTCCTCTGGCTTCCACACTCCTTCCCTCAACACATAAACAAACCCTACTCCATGCACACACATGCAAAAAGCAAGAGAAAACCCAAAACAAAGAGCAGAAATTCCAGAGGCGCTTGTATTCACGAGGGGTGCTGGCACATGGATGCTAAGGGAAGAATTAGGAAATAATTCATGGTACTCATTTTAATAGCATCTTTTAAAACTTAGAAATATGGTCGACAATAAAATTTTCCTAGGTCATTTGGAAACTTAATTTATTTAGCTTATTTTTGTTCTCTGCCCTCCAGTCTTCCACCAGGGCCACGGCAGGAAGCTCAGGTACAGAAGCCGTCTGTGTCTACTCGGCAGTGGCCAGTCTGTTCACACATACTTATAGAATCTTCGAGGGCAGCATTTTTTCTTCCAGAGAGCTAGTGGGCTCAGTAGTAGGTCACTGGAACATAGCCATGAGCTGTTCGTTACAACCTTTTCAACAGCATGAAATCTTCAGTCTCAAAAAACAAACAAACAAACAAAAGTTATAAAAATATTCCTAGTCCTTCTTTCAAATCTAACTCTTAAATGTGGTTTCTTTGGGGACAATGCTACCCATGTATTTATGAACACAGATTAGGGAGAGATGGATCCAAACCATAGACAAACTCTAAACAACGACGTGCCCTTTCCATTGCTTCTGTAAAGTCCCGATGTCATCAAAAGGCCGCCGGCAGCACTGGACATGTGGCTCGATGGGAGAATGTGAACTTAGCTACACAAAGACCTGCTTTGGATCCACAGAGCTATGCAGAGAGAGCATGTGTATTCTATTATTCTCATGGCTCAAACAAATACAAGTGGGTAAGCAAACAGAACTCACTATTGCTTTCACAGCCAAAGGAAATGGGAAAAGTATGGCTTTAAAAACTCCTGGCCCACCAGATTTCAGCATGCTTTTGTGAGTGATAGACATCAGCTGAATGCCTGTGGAATTTAGTCCCAGGAGTGTGGGTCGCTAAAGTAAACAGAGTGACTGAGTTGTGCTCCATTTTGCAGCTAAACACCAGGCGAAGTCTGCCTGCCCTGGTCTTTAGGATGGCATGGTCTAGAAACAGTGCATTATGTGAATACAAACGCAGGGTTTCCATGGGATTGTGTCCTGGACACCAGTCAGATTAGGAGAGCCAACTGAGGCCTCTGCAAAGCCAGAATCAGCCATGAGGCCACAAGAAGATGGCGGGCTTCGAAAACATTCTCTCAAGATTGTGATAAAATGCGCTGTCATTGCTAAAAGGCCATGAAGACCCCTAGTGGTTCCCCCTCTCAACTTGTGGGGAGGGCAGTGTCTAGCCTATTAGACGATTTGAGCTGAATCTACCTGCAGATAAGTAGGGCACCTGTAGGCCAGGAAGCATGTGGGTCGTTTCTCCAGATACAGCTCACAAGAGGACCCGCTGGCCATCTCCCAAGTCTACCAATTGTAATTGAAATGGACATACAAATTCACAAATGTATTCACTTGCCTGTGACAAAGAGGAGGCTACCTCTCAGGTAAATAAGGTGAGTCGGGGGAGATGACAAAATTTAACATCATCCTCAAGCAATTAAAAGAGGCAGTACCTCCCTACAGGTCCCTATTACACTCACCTAATACAGTGGAAAGCAGCTAAGCTACAGACCTTTGCAAAATCAACTGAGGTTTAACTTTAACTGCAGTAGTTGTGTGAGATGCATGCTGAGATGTTGTTCCGAGCCATTTGATGGCTTCCAGCTTTGAGTGTCCCCAAGGAGAAGAAAGAATCCTACCACAGACCCAGGCTGTGGTTCAGGCCACACAACATCTGTAGAGAGGAAGGCTGTCATGTGGAATTTAGAACAAATCCTAAAGGGAGAGTGTCCCTATCAATCCTAAGATTGTGGAGATGTCAACAGTAATGATGCACCTGCTGAAACACAAATCTTGACATAGCCTTGGAATCTGATTTTGACTCCCTGGCATGTGCCGCCTGGTAGCCATTCAAGCAGAAGTTAACACATGAGCTGGGTTCTGTCTGACCCACCAATTAGGAATTCCGAAGGGATCATAAACAGTCAGTTATACGAAAGAAGTAAAGCAAAGCGTTGAAACAGGCATGGGACCAAGAATTCCCTTTTTAAACTACAGCTGAAGGATCCGAGCTCAGTCCCAAAGTGGCCTGTACAACTTCCTCTTTCGCTTGCCGGAGCCAAATCGATCTTTCATGTCTTTGCTCTGCCGTCCCGGAGCTGTCTCTCTGTGCTGTAGCTATTTCTACATTTGTTTTGTTTTGCAGTTCTGCCTAGCACCTGTCATTGTATTTTTAAAACTACAGAATTTCTGTCTCAAAATGAAGTATTTATGTAGGGGTGTGCCGTGCCGGGACTTTCAACATGATTTGGTGCCCAGGAGAAAGGGATATTATCCTGAAAGTTTTAGTACTTCAAGACTTAGAAAATCTGTATTCGTGTATCGGGCAGAATTTTCCCTGCGTAAGGAACAGAAACTCAGTCCAAAACACCACCCCACTTGCTGTCATAGTGGCGTTTCCTTTCTCTGAAGCCATCTCTTCTCTGTCACTGTGTCCCAGATCTCAAAACTGGCTCAGGTCTAGGAAACAGGATAAAGAAAAAAGACTTTCTGTTTGGGGACATCACCCTTAGATCCTGGTTGTCCACACTTGACCGCACTGTGGGTCAGGAGGAGCAGGAAGCTGCTGGCCACCCATCCACCTCTCATTAACTCTAACACTCTGGCAGGTCCAGCTCTCTCGCTGCCACCTGACCTTGCCACTCACCATTGCACTTACCTGTTTCTAATGATGAAGCACCCCCTCCCTCCAACCACTAACGCTCAGCAGGGTGAACCAAAAACCCTTTCCTGGAGATCATGGCTAGAACTGGGAAAAATCCAATAGTAAAACTAAGAGTTTATTTAGCCCAATCATACAAATGTATGTGGCACGATACCAAACGAGAAAAGGTAATGAAGGGGGAGAAAATTAGATATAGCTCCCTGTAGATAGACAGATTTTAAACCTAAGGAACGAGTCATGGTACCTTGTAAATGGAATGTGTCTCTGGGTCGTGGAGATGGGAACGGGGATGCATGAGGACATTTACGTGTTTTGGCATCAAGTGAGCATTTTCATCAGGAGTTTTAGTTACTTTTAAATAAATGGATGTGGTATTAATATCAGGCACAAGAAGGAAGAGACAGAAATCACTTGAAGTATTTAATCAGCATGGCTGGAGCCTGACTTGGCACTTCCTCCCTCTCCCCCCACCCACACTGTTCTTTGCTGTCATTGCATCTAATGATTTTATTCTCAAGTGACAGAACAGCTGCCACAGATCTGAGGTTTCTACCAGTGTGACACACTGTCTAGGAAGCAAGCACGGAGTTATTTGGTCAGGACAGCGTCATTCCCGTTAGTCAGGTAGTTAGTATCCACCCTTGTGTTCCACTGGTAACTTGAATACGCATGTATGGGGAGGACGATATTTAGTTACGTGTCCATCGACGTGTACCTAGGCTTCAGAGTCCACTTAGCCAGTGGCTGACCACCTTGGAGCTGTCTTTGTCTTGTAAGTCTGTGAAATGAAGCTTTCTAGATGTGTGACCTGCACATCAATTATCGCTCCCCACTTCTGGAGATGCAGTGTATCCAGGACGGAGGCAACAACGTGATGTGTCCCTATCCCTCCTTTCTCCTCCCTCTTTGTTTTTTCTGCCTTTCTTGAGCGTGTTGTGTGTGTGACGCATGTGTGTGTGTTTAAGCTCACGTAAGTGAGTGTGGGTGCTTGCTTGCCACAGTGCAGGTTTGGAGAGCAGGGGGAATCCACCTTTCTTTCCTTCTTCCACGCTTATGACTCCTCTTTTAAGATTTATTGATTTTTACATGTATGCAAGTTTTGCCTGGATGTATGCATGAGCACCATGTGTACGCAGTGCCTGCAGAAGCCAGAGGAGGATACTGGATCCCTTAGAACTGAAGTTACAAGTGGTTGTGAGCCTCCATGTAGTTGCTGGACTTGAACCCAGGTCCTCTGCAAGAGCAGCTCTTAACCACTGAGCCATCTCTAGCTCTCTGTCCTTTTTTTTTTTTAATGAAAATGCAATTTGTGTTGGATTAGAGCCCACTCCAGTAGAATCTCATCTTAGTCATACCTAAAACTATTCTAGCTCCAAATAAGGTGCTGGAGCTTAGGATTTCTGTGTATGAATTTGGAAGGTCACTAGGCAACCCATAGAGCATGCCCAACAGAGCCATTTAAACCCCATTTTACATTATGCTAACGCCTGGGTTCTCCTCCAGGCTAATTACAATAGACTCTCCTGCCAAGGGTCTCGGGCTATATGGATATTTCCATGCCTCTCAATACGAGGTTAATGAGCAGCATGGGCTTAGCCAGGCTGAGTTTCAGAGCTGAGGTGTTGGACCAGCTCCCCAAGAGGTCCATGCAGGAAACCGTGAAGAGGGAGAAAACCCAAATATACACTGGGAAGGGATGCTGGAAGGCAATTGATAGCATCTACTTCTGATGTTTCATTTCATCTGCCAGTTTGACTGGACCCACGGACACCCAGACAGTTGGTAAACCATATTTCTGCCTGTGCCTGTAAATGTGCTTCTGAAAGAGGTTACGGACTGGTGGGCTGTGGCGGTGGGGTGAGCTAGCTCAATCCTCCAAGTGCCCAGATAGAACCAAAAGATGGGGGAAGCATGGGTTGTCTTTCTAGAACTGGGAAACTTCCATTCTTGGACTTCAGAGCTCCAGTCTCTACCACCGTTGGTTTCTGGGATTCAATCCACTGGCCCCTAAGAGTCTCAGACCCAGACTCAGTTGAATTTTACCTTGACTTCCCTGAGTCTCCAGTTTGGAAACAGCAGACCATGAAGCCACTTGCCTTATGACCACCTGACTTACAAAACACAATAAACGGCCTCCTTGTGCTGATTATTATTTTGTTCAGTTATGGTTTTGTCTTCTTTCTGTCATCTCACACTGCTGTGAAGCCCATCTGGCGGCCTTCTCAGTTCAGTTACTGTACTGGAAACTGCAAAATGTCTCTTTGTGTCCTTTCTCAAGTCCCCATTTCTCCACAGATGTTCGCTGCTTGGCAAATGTTGCTCTGACACTTGTCCAACTCCTTGACTACGGTTTCTTGTAGTACTTTGGATATATTTATGGTTGTTTATTTGAAGTATGTTAAGTCTAGCCTTCTCTGGGAATGGCTTCTAGTGATACCCGTTTCCCGCATATGCATGCATTGTCTTCCTGAGTTTCTCTGCATGTTTCGTGTGTGTGTGTGTGTGTGTGTATAAAAACAAACATTTGATAAACTTGGGATGGGAGATCTCTCCTGTCCTGGGGTTTCATGTTGCGGCTGCTTGTTTGCGTGTGTGTGTGTGTAGGGGGTCATTCTTCCAAGTCTCTGCTCTCTGCCATGTGGCTGCTGGTATCTCTGTTCCATTAGTGTGATGATCAGCTAAGAATCCAAAGGACAACTCCTTACACACATTGACCCCACTCTTTGTGGAGACTTGTGAATACATTAAAGAATGTCCATCCTCCAGCACATTCTCAGAACTCCATCCAGGCCATCACTTACTGCCTGCCCAAAGACTCCAAGTCATCCAGAGGTGAGATGCTTGGGTCCCTTAAGGTCATCCATAGGGACATTTACAGCCCTGCATTGAACGTGGCTGTCTGAATCCCAAGAATGTGTCAGAGCTTTTCAAACCTCACAGTGACTATGTCCTTCAATTTTTTTTTCCTTTTAAGATTCTGAAACAGTGGCTGGAGAGATGGCTCAGTGATTAAGAGAGCTTCTGTTCCTCCAGAGGAGTTGATTTAGTTCCCAGCACCCATGTTGGGGCTCACAAATGCCTGTGTCTCCAACTCCATGGGATCCAATGCTTTGTTTGTTTGTTTGTTTGTTTCTACAGGCACCTGCACTCATGTGCACAATGCTACACAAAGACAAACACCCATACACATAACTGAAAATAAAATAATACATCATATCTTTAAAAGAGAGAGAGATTGCCAGTCCTTTCTTCTGTCCAAATGCCTTTTCCCCTTAGGCAGCTCCGGATGTTTTTGAAATATGCCTCAGGTATGAAACTGTTTGCACAGAACCAATTCTGAGGGAGATCAAATAAAGACAGCCAAGAAAAGAGCTTTGAAGGGAGCTGCCAATCAGGTCAAGTAGAGACAATCCTGTGAGATGGGGCTTGGGGGAGCTCAGAGGCATTTGCACCTTCCTGGGGCTGCGAGACAAATAGTTTTCAGCTATCACAGTTTGGCTTTCAAGGCCACAGGGAAACAGGGAAAGGGCTGCTGGGATTAAGGAAGTGAAAACCGTTAGGCTCCCCAGTTCACCCACACACTGATGCTTGACCCCACCACAAGCCCCTGGTAGTTTTGCAGTGCCTTGGTTAATTCCAGACTTCGGAGAAATAGATTTTGCTGTTTTTGTGCGTGTTCTGGCTGCTTTTCTAGAGGATCAACTTTTCCTAAGTCCTCAGTCCACCATTCTGAGCTGGATCCGTTAACCTAATACTGAAGAACTGAACTCGGTTTACGCTTCAAGGATTTGGGTTGCTTTTTCAATTATTTCTAAATTTATTAATTAGCTTTTGCAAGTGGAAATCATCTCTGTTCTTGATTGCACATCAAAAAAGAGCTTTCCTTCAAGGCTAGGCCAGAATAGATGGAGAAATAGAGGAAGACATGTCAAGCTCAGCAGTCCCAGACACATCTAAGAGCTGGCAATAGACTGAGCACATGGCAGAGGAAGTGCAAAGTGTACAGCACTGTTGTGTGTAGAGAAAAGTTAGGGCTTTATTTGAATAAATTAGCCAGTACTAAAGAGAAAGAAAAAAGAAAGAAGAAAGGAAGGAAAGAGAAGAAAGAAATTCAAGAAAAGAAGGAAGGAAGGAAGGAAGGAAGGAAGGAAGGAAGGAAGGAAGGAAGGAAGGAAAGAAAGGAAACTCTGTGTTTAGGAAGCACTCTGACAACGAATCTAAATAATTCAAGCTGAACTTCTTCCCTTTATGGGTCTGGAAAGACGGCTCAGCAGTTAAGAGCGCTGGCTCCTCTGGCAGAGCCTGACACTCATGTGACAGCTCACAACCATCTGTACCTCCAATTCTAAAGGGTCTGATGCCCTACACTGTCCTCCACAGGTTCATACACAGTGGTAATGCACACATACACACACACACTTGCACATAAAATAACATTATAAAAATGTCCCCCAGTTCCTATCCCCTAGTCTGTCCTTCCTTCTTTCCACCCTTGCCTTCTTCCCCTACTCTCTTCATCCATGGGCTACCTAGACATCACTAGCTCCAGTAAAATTTTATACAACTTTATTTTATTTACGTTTCTCAGTGCTTGACCTCAAAACTCAGGCATTGTGTATGTTAGACTAATCTCTACTTCTGAGTCATGTCCCAATGTCTTGCTATAAATTATTTAGATTCACTGTCCTATGACTAAAGCTTCAATTATGCATCAATTCAATCATGCAAATTGATTTGGACTTTCAGTACTCAATTTGTCCTTCAAGTAAGAATCTTAAAATCTTTATCTTTAGAAGATATATTCTGAATATATCTGAAAATGATATATTATGATCAAGCAATAATGAGAATTAAAGAGAAAAACCTCAAAAGCTTACAGTTAGAATAGAATCATTCATTTAAAAAATATATTGAATGTCTGTGATGCAAGGACCTGGGGTAGGTATGAGAATTACAAAGTAAATCAGATGAAGAATAAAATGAGGGCAGAAATAATTTAATCACACTCCAACTTTATTTCATAAGAGAAAAACTAACTTTTTCATTAGAAAATTATGTATTAGAATTTTTTTTTAAATTAATGTCCACGAATCTGAAATGTGCCCCATTTGTACTGCCAAGGACATAACACTCTGGAACATCCTAAATAGCCATGTAGGAACTAGGGGGGAAGTCTAATTCAGAACCACAAAAAAATATATGCTTTCATACATCCTGATCATAGAATGCCTTTCTGCAAACATTCTGATAATAAAGTCATGGCTTAAATTTGTATTAAGAACAAAAGCATGTTATTAATCTCCAGTTCATTAGCTTGACTTCTTCTAGTGTCCTAAGAGCCACAATGAAAAACAACTTTAGTTTCCACCAATCTTCTCCTTCCAAAGAACAGAATCCAGTTAGCACCATCTTTCATCACAGGCCCTAGGCAGTCAAACGTGCCCATTCCTCCTAGATTTCATCTCAGTAGGAACCTTCTCCCAAACAAAGAGTTATACACACTGCCTTTGAAGTTCTGAACACTAACAGAACCTGCCTCGGAGAACTCTCTTCCTATGGCCAATAGCATAAGTGTGCAGAGTCAATGGTACTTATCGTTGAGGGAAGAGGATTAGTTTCCATCTTTGTTTTCTGTTGCTGAGATAAAAACCTCCGATTAAATCAACTGAAGGGAGAGATTGGTTGGGCTCATAGTTTCGGGTTACAGTCCATCACGATGGGAAGGTCCTAGTGGTGGAACCTTAAGAGAACTTGTCTCATCAAATCCACCATCAAGACCTGAGAGCTATGGACAAGCGGCATACATGCTTCTCAGACAGCTGCTTCGACTACTACACAGTCTGGGATTCTCTGCACTGGGAACGGTGCCACCCACACTGGGTGGGTCTTCCCACTAGTTAAGGTGGTCCCCCGTACACATGCCCACAAGACCTAATCTACAGAAGCCCACACTGAGAGCTGCTTCCTGGATAACTCTAGGTTGTGACAAGTTGACAAAGCGAGCAGCACTGTCATCTTCCAGGGCTGCAGAGTACAGGTCTCAGCAGGTCAAGGGAACCTTCTACAGGCTTCTGTCAGCACCCGTCTGCACACCTGCTCGCTCACCCTCCTGTTATGAATTAACCTCCCGCGTTCCTAGTGACAACTCCATCAACCTCCTTCCATGACATCACTTCAAATGTGCCCCCTTCTCACCCCCTTAGAATGTTCTATAATTTCTGGTCCTAAGAGGCAGAACTGTCTCTCACTCTTACATTTCCACCAAAGAGCATTTCATTTCTTTGCATCCCTTTAAAGCGTGCTGAGTTTCGCAGCTCATTTAGATTCACTGTCTGTGTTCTCTTCTCCTGTGTTCTCTGAAGCACTCTCCAATCAAGACCAATCTTAGCCCTCGCCACCCTTGGCCGTGCAGCTACCTTCACCGGAGTCATGCATCGTCTCCTCTGACCCGTTAGCTTCCTGGGATTATCATATTTCTTTCTCATAACTATGGCCTGCCAGCCTCAGACTCTTTGACCTATCCCTGTTCCCCAAACCCTTAAGGTTAGAAAGGTCAAGATTTTAGTCCTCACGGCCCCCAAAGCCCCCAATCAGTTAATCCATCCCACCAAAAGATAATTCCAATCAGTTACACGTGCATTTAGGTACTAAAATGTACGGATGACTCCCAGTTCATTTCTGCAGGCCAGACCTCTCCTTGAACTTCACATCCATATATCTGACTAATTATTTGGCATCTCTATTTAGACATCTAATAAATGTCTCAAATGCATGCTCAAAATTTATCATTTCTCATCCTCCCCCGTGACAATATCTGCTCCTCCAGCAGACTTTGGCATCTCAAAAAGTCCACCCCGCTGACTGCTCAGAACCTCGGAGCCATCTTGGATCCTTTGTCGCCAGTCTCATCCCACAGCCCATCCATCAGCTCAGCCTTCAGACCACATCCGGAATCTGATTGCTTCGGCTGAGCTCCACTGGTGCCATAGCGCTCAAGGCTGCTGTTCTGTGTCTCCTGGAATACGGCTGTCCCCATGCTCTCCTTGCAGTTTAGTCCTAACACGGGCTCCAGAGTGATGCTGTAAGATCCTAAGTCAGATAAGGTACATCTTAGCACAAAATCTTCAAGGCCTGCCCATCTGATGCAGAATGAAACTCAACATCCTTAAGTTGCCTATACGGCCCTAAGGATTTGATTGTCTTTCTTGTCTGACCTCAATTCCAGCCACTCTCCACCATGCTCCTTCCCCTCCAACTGTGTTGCTTTCTTTGTGGCAAGCATGCTACTACCTCAGGATTATCACATCTGCTGCTCCTCCTACCTGGAAGTCCATCCTCCCCTTCCGTGTGCCTGGCTCCTCCTCGTTCTCAACCACAATCTTCCAAATGAATGCTTCTTTGAACCTGTAATTCAAAACTTAAGACATCCTGCTGAACAGCCTACATGCTTAAATCCACTAATCTTGCTTTAATTTTTTCAAAGTAATTTATAATTAGATAGATGATTATAGAAAGATAGATAGGTAGAATATAGGTAGATAAATAGATGATGATGATGAAGATAGATAGATAGATAGATAGATGATAGATAGTAGATATAGATGGCAGGGATGATGTAGGTACAATGCACATTGTAAGTATCTAGAATTGTCCAAAGTTATCTATTAGCTGAGTGAAGGTGCATGCATATCTGAAGAGCTGTGCTTCTGTCTCATGGGAACCCTGGAGAGGGAGAGGGCAGAATTGTCCTCAGAAAAAGGCACACTCTACTGAAGGAACAAACAAAGGTTTCCACTTGGGTCTAAAGGGCTCAAATGGGATGTGACTTAGAAACAGAAAAGCCACCTAGATGAGAAGATGATCTGTGCATGGGATCAGAGAATCAGCAGACAGTGAGTTGAGGCCAGCACGTCTGGACAGAACAGTCAGATCAAGGCAGAGCAGGGGCCATAAATGCAACAATAAGGAAATGCTGGGAATTAAAAGAGACATGAGACTTAAATTGCATCAAAACGCAATGAATGTGCACAGTAGCAGATCATACACACCCAAAGAGAGGGAATGCCAGGAAAATTTAACCAGCAGTTGGTTAAGAGAAAAAAGTGGGGGAGGAATATAAGTGGTTAAGAAACCAAGGGGCTTGAAGGAGAAACTCTAATGTGGTAATGAGTGGAGTCTTAAAAGGGAGAAACTGAGAAAAAATCAGAGAAAATGTTTTAAATGTTAATGACCGAGCCTTAAAAACATTACATGTTTCCAGGAAGCGTACTCTATCATGAACAGCATCCTAAAAAGATAGCTAAAACACTAAACCAAAGACAAAAATTGTTCTTTTAAGCTGACCCAGAGAAAGAAAACACTATGGCAACGTCTGTGCAATGTTCCCAGTGACCATTACAGAGGTTAAAATCCACTGGACTTCATAATATGAGAACGGGAAGACAAAAGAAGCCGGCCTCCAAGTCAGCATTCTGTGCAGCGGTGGTGCAGCAGTAAAAGCTTCATAAATTTAGAAAATGGGAAGTCTACTAGCAAGATTTATTTCTGGAAGAACTGTTAAATTATTTCCTTCAAACCCCGGGGGAGACGATTCTACAAGGACAGTGTGGAAAACAAAACCAGACGGGCAGACAAGAAGATGCGAATTCTTTACAGAAATCCTAATGGGCTTTATGTGCATAAATTTATGATGGTGGTTTAAAAATGCTTTGTAAACTCTCTCATAATTCCAATCTCATAATACATATACTCAAGTTGATGTGTGTTTAAAGTCTTAATGGGATGTCAATGCAAATTTCTGAGGCTCATAATGTGACAGGCAGTTTAAGTGGCCTGTTACACGGGTAGCACTGGAGGTGGATGGGTTTTTCTTCCTCCCTGTCACTACACTGCTTCAGATTATGTGACTAATATGGCACCTGTCCATCACTATAGCAAAGTATTTGCTGAAGTCAACTTCTCTGTTGTGGCGACAAAACACCATGACAGAAAGCAGCTCACAAAAGAGAGAGTTTATTTGGGCTTATAGGTCCAGGCGGAGAAGAGACCATCATGGCGGCAGGGAGGCATAGCGGCAAGTGGCAGGCATGGCAACAGGAGTAGAAAGCTGCAAGTTCACCTGTTCAAAGTAGAGAGACAGGGCATTGGAAGTAGGGTAAGGTTATGTGATCTCAAAGTACCCTGGTCCCCAGGGGCACACT
>JAQHUG010000136.1:1642575-1653339 GCA_028555095.1 Dicrostonyx torquatus
AGACAGACAGACAGACAGACAGAGAGAGTTCCCAAATTGCCGGACAGAGAGAATAAGAGGAGATTCTCACAGAACTGAAAGGAGAAAACCTCCCAGCTCAGATATTGCACCCAGCGCAGGTGTCCTCTAGATGTAGAAGGGAGACCAAGATACTCCTGAGGAAAACTGGGGTTTCTGCTGCAGACCTCTCCTGTAAGATATGCCCAGGGTGGGTCTCTGTGCTGGGGGGAAATGTGAATAAATAAGAAGACAATATCAAAGTATAAAACTCACTAGCAAGAGGAAAATACAGACAAATTTGGGTCATTATACTTGAATATAAAATGATAAACTCCAAAACTTCTTGAAGAACTCAAAGGGAGAAAGTTTAAGGATGTAGGGGACTTTTAGGGCACAGAATCTATTCTATAGGACCTTTAAGAATGGGTACATGTAATATTCATTTGCCAAAATCCCATAGGGTGTCTAACACAATACCAACTACAGGCCTCAGTCAATATACTAACGTATGAATATTGGCTCTCCAGCTCTGTGAATGTACCACACCATCCCAGAATTAATAACAGAGAAAAGTGGGAGTGGCTGAGTTTGGCAGGATATGTGAGAACTCACCATACTTCATCTTTTTCTCTGAACTGAAAACCCTTCCACAAATAAATTCTATTAATAATTCTAAAAGAACTCCCAAACAACCAGACAATCCCCAATCCTAGCATCTAATACATTTCAGGTTTTCAGGTTCTCTGTTTCCTGTTCTCGCTCTAGTCTCTGTAGTTCTCAGCCTTAAAATTCAATGTAGTTTCCCCAGATGGCTTTTTTAAATACAGATTTTATTGTTTCAAATTCTATATTAACTGCACTTAAATGGATGCACTATTTCTGTGATAGTCTTACAGTGCTTATAAATCTCTTTTAGCTAATATTTCTGCAAATGAGACTTTCAGTAAAAAGAAATATGGACGCAATTGGCTTAAAGCTTTGAGTCTGTTGGAGTTGGGATCTTGAGGCCGTAAGTCTCTGAATTAATGAGCAACAAAGTAATTTAAGCATCCCATAAAATAAAATAAAATCTCATAGAATCAAAACTACGAGCATTCCTTGAAGAAGGGAGTCATGTTTTACCTTGAACTAAGGTGTCCTTTTTGACTTGCAGGTGGTATGTTTGGGGAAGGTTGCTGGGTGTAACTCCGTCTGGATGCAGAGCAGAAAGCAGAACTGAAGGTCTGGGAAACTCCATCCAGAGCTCTGACCCCCAGTTGCACTGAAGAGACCATCCGGGCAGCATTTATGCTGCCCTTTCGGAAGTGTTAGGTTTCTTTTCTTTCAGCCACACCAGACACAACTCCTGGTGTCAAGCAGTTTGACAGCAAAGACCTTATTTGAAGGTATGGCCAGTGGCATTTGTTGGGACGGTGTTGCTTAGAAAAACAGGTTTAAACACCCACAAATGCCAAAGCCTTGAAGCTGGAGGTGGCTTCTTAACTGTATTTATGGGTAATAATTTGTCTTGGAATCAAGTTGCTGTGCTTGCCAATTATTTTCTCTGTACTCTGAATCTTTTGTTCCACATCCATGATATCAAAGGTTAAGGTGTAGGCTGAGGTTCTCAAATCCCCTGTCACCTTCCCCAAATGGTCCCTATTCCAAAGTCATTATTTCTGCCACTAAGTGGTTTGTCAGGCACATGGAAGGCATTGGTGCTATCCTCCAACCCTTCCTCCTCGCATGATGCGTAGGGTCCTCTTCTAATTCTCTGCAGACTGCGGACGCCCCTTCCCAAACACTGTGGAGCTAGTGAGCACGAGTCGGCAGAACTCATGCTTCGGTCTGACCTTCACTACCAAGGACTTCTATTCTCAGAGACCAGGGCTAACAGACATGGTGGGAGCTCTCTGCCTAGAGAGGGCCTGAGCTGCCTGTCATGGAAAGCTGGAGCAGGTAGAATTTCAAGAGTTCCAGATTCCATAAGAAGGATCAGACCCACTGAGCTGCATCACTTAAATGATCCCACAGCATTCTGTGTAGTTGCTAACCACATCAACCCCCTAGGTTGCCCCAGTCTGTCTTATTGGCCGCCAAGATTCTGCTTCTTAGCCTAGTTAGTGTCTAGTGAACAATAAATACTCAGGTTAAGTTAATTATTATTCATTTGGCTGTTAATTAAGCACCAGAAGGAACCGATGACTTTCTTACATCTCCTACCCTGATCTCAGGAGAACAGGCGAGCATTGTCTCAAGAGAGTCATGGGTAGTGATGCTTGTGGACTGAATTGTGAATCCCCAAGCTCCGGTTCTTAAGAATGTGACTGCTTTGGAAGTGTTAGGACTTTTAAAGGAATAAGCAAGCTAATGAAGGCTTGCTTGGTGCAATACGCCTATGATCCTTATGGGAAGAAGCGAGGACCCACGTACATGTCCATGAAGGATTATTAACGCTGCTTTGAGATCTTCTAGGGGTGATAAGAATTAGGACATTGGTTACTTCCTTTCCTGTAGCCAAAGGGACAAGTTACAAGCGCTACTGGAAGGCAGTCTTTGTGTGTGTGTGTGTGTGTGTGTGTGTGTGTGTGTGCATGCGCGCGCATGCACTCACATGCAGGTGGAGGGTCTGATTTCTAAGGATTAAAACCATATAGCATCCCCCTTGCTATCACTCTCACAGTGTCTCCCTATATTTCCAGAGATCTGCAGCGCTAACGGGGTTTTCTGAGGCACCCAGTTTTCTGAGTTACAGAGCTGAACAGGCTAGCAGTTAACACTGTAGTATTTCTTAGAGAAGCTTGTGTTCTTCCACTCACATTGTAAAAAGACCAGAACTGGTTTCTTCCGTAACTGATTTCAACCCACGCACGCCGCGTGGATTTGCTATTTTAACGATGTTATTTTGACTACCCAGTCTGACGACCTGCAGTATGAACGCTGGGAATGGAAGAGAGGGGATCGCCAGGTTACGCAGCTATGATACGAGCTAAACACAAAACCTTGTTTCTTCTGCAACACAGACTATCTCTCCTGTGGTTCTCCCCTGCTCTTAATGTAGACTGCAAATTTCCTAGCCTAATTTAGGAAGTTCTGCAGATTCTGAATCAGGTTAAGTAACAACCAACCTATTTCCATCCTTTGAGGGTTCCTTCCAGCTCTCCAGGTACATCATTTAAATAAAAGGTCTTTTCCTTCCCCCACTCTACCATGGCACTCTTCCCTCCCACGTTCTAGACCTTCTGTGTCTGGTGTCCTTCATCCTGCCACATAGCTTTCCCTTTCACGGGATCATTCCCTAGTCCCCTGGCTGGGTAAATCCCCTTTCCTCTATGCATCAAAAACATCAGAATCTCTTTTATGTCCCCAAGTACTGGTCACGTCATGTCCCCCTTTCTCCCTCCTTCGTCTACTGGGCTTTAAGAGATGTGAGCACTTAGGTCATGAGACCTTAACAGACAACATGATGATGACAGCCAGTACCCCTGAGGGTTCACATGCCGCTTGTCCAACTGGCTGTCCCAGGGGACAGATCATTTGAACTTCACAGGGTCTCCAGTCATTGGCAAAACACTCTGAGACCCATTAACTTTAATAGCCAACAAGAATTGTGTAGGGGGGAGTAGAGAAATGTGAATAATTCATGGACTCAAAAGCAAGTTCAAGGCTAAGGGGTAGATAAGAATTGAGATGTTCCCATGAGCTTCTAGGGAAACACTGTCACTATGTGACTCAAAATGACAGTCTCCAGTGAACACATCCCAAACTTTCATGGAAAACAGAGGAATAATTCCATAAAGGAATACTGATGAGGGTGAAGGAAGACTGGTGAATTTTTGTCACCAACGAATAAGGTTTAATTGGTGCTTTGAGAAATTACATATAGCCATTATAATCGTCTGTCAGTATCTGCGGGGTTTGCTTCTAGGCCCCCATATGGACACTAAAATGCATGGGTATTTGTCCTTGTATAAACTGCTATAGCATTTTTTTGAGCCCGTCCAGCCTCCTATGAGCCTAAAGCACCATGAGATGATTCATGTAAAAGTTAGCACAATGCAAATGCCATGCCAACAGCTGCTACACTGTGGCTTAAGAAATAATTATTTTTCAAATTTTGCACATATTTAGTACAGGTGTAAGTTCTGAAAATTATTTTTGCTTCCTAATTGGTTGAATCTGTAGATGTACAACTACCCATAGAAGCAGAAGGCTGTCAGGAATTGCTCAGTTAGTCGTCGGAAGGTATCGACTTGAAGCTTATTAGACTGCAAAATCCATTCTTCTAACTTCGTACCTGGGGACGGCAATAGAACAAGGCAACACTCTGCAAATGTTTCCTGGGTGATGAATGTAAAATGAGTAAATATAGTGAGAAGTAAGAAAAACGTGTGGGATGCATAGGAATCTCAAAGAACCTACAGAAGAGTATGGAAATGCAAGGCACGATTCCCAGGATGGAGGATGGTCCTATATTTTCCCTCTGTCTCATTTCCCCAATAGAAATGCCTGGGATGAAACAACATCAGTTGAGAAAAATGCCTCCATCAGATTTTCCTATTACACATCCATGGGACTTTTTTTAAAATTGCTAACTGATGGAGGAGAGCCAAACCCACTATGGAAGGTGTTCCCTCAGGGCAGATGGGCCTGGGTTGCTTTAGTGATCTTTCTGAGCAAGCCAAGGGGAGCAAGCCAGTAAGCAGCACTCGTCCGTGCTCTCTGCTTTAGTTCCTGCCTTCAGGTTCCTGCCTGGAGTTCCACGCTGGTGTACCTTGATGACAGACTGTAACCTATAAGTCAAATAAGCCCTTTCCTTCCCAAGTTGCTTTTGGTCATTATTTTATCACAGCAACATAAAGCAAACTAGGACACCACAAAAAAGCTTTTCTACTCTGTTTTGCTGCCACGTTTCCAGAATATTGCCTCAGTAGATTTGTGCATTTCTTTAGACTCATTTAATTCATTTAGTCTCCTTTTAGACTGAAACTCTCCTAAATAATTTATATCCTTATGGATTTTCCTATTCTGTGAGCCTAAAAGAAAGTTTTATCTCTACAACATCCCCTGTATTAAAAATATTGATTTGCATGGCCAGCTCATTGTTTCATATCTAATACATATTAAACAGTGCATCTTTCCAACAACAATAGCATTAGCTATAGGGCAGATAAAGGGTACTCCACAGGTCCCAAGGAACAGAAGACAAATTAAAGGTGCCTCGTGAATAATTATTCGATGATTAATTGCTGTGGCATTGTTTCACTAATCAATAGCTTCTATCTGAAATCAACAAGACTGAGCTTCCTGACTGTAGATCAGTTAGTGTGATGTAGAGGGCTGGGTCCAGATGAGCCACTGCTGACCCCCAGCTGGGCATAACCATATGGTGCTTGAATTCTGCCCTGTGTGCTCTGCTCTGAGCAGGATGAGAGAGACAGAAGTCAGGTAAAGTATGAGGAATTAAAAAAACAAGGACTTAGAAAGGTAACTGCTAGCGCTGGCCACTGGTCTATGAGCATCCTGTATGCTTGAGTGCACGAGATCCATTTCTGACTTGGTCATTTCCTCCATGCCAAGTCATGTGGAAACCACAGAATGCTTGCAAAATGATTCTCCCCGAATTAATCTGTCTTGGGCAAAGTACAATTTCTCATTTATCAGTGGTTTCTTTGATCTGCCTGCAAGGGATTTATTTTTCTTGTGATTGAAGCTTAAAATATTTGTGTGTGTGTGTGTGTGTGTGTGTGATGCTTTCTTGGGGAATTTAAAAGAAAATCTCTCAGCGATAGTATAAAACTTCGAAATTCTTTTCCTAAACATGTTACAGGATGTTTCAGCCAGACCTCTATATCCTTAGATTCAAGTAAACAGGTTAAAAGAAAAATTGAGTCTGCACTGAATACCTCAAGTCCTTTGAATCTTGTCAGCATTTTAAGCTGCACAGTAGAGCAAGCATACACGGTGTTCACACTGTGAGCCAGGAGTCCTGCTGAAATGAGTTCACATCCATGGGGGCACCTGTATGCTCTGTGCAGAACCTGCACCAGTTTCCAAAGGCGCCTTGACCATATGAAGGTTTGAGTACTTTGTGATAGAGGGGAGCATTGCTGAAACCAACCATTCATCAACATTGAGGGACAACTGCACATGGAGGGAGATGCACAAGACGGCAAGAAATTCACAACGGAATTTGGATGTCTCAAATGTTCTTTCTTGATATTGCATTTCTAGAAACTTGTGCAAGTGGAATAGTTACCTACAGAAGAATTAGGAAGCACAAAAAGGTGCATATGTGCACACACACACACACACAGAGAGAGAGAGAGAGAGAGAGATTGATTTATACTTACTAACTAAAATCGCTTTACGTGCTCAATATTCCTTCCACCCCAATCATCACCTGTAGGGTAGTGACGGCACAGCTGGCAGATGGTCAGCTCTTGTGCAAATTCATTTAGCCAATAGGCTCTTGGGCAACAGCCCATTAGGGCGTGGTTCGAGATACTATAAACGCAGACAAGAAGAGTGCTCAAGCTCTCTTGGTTGGTGGTTGGAGTTCGGTTCCTAGTTTCTATCACCCACAAAGGACCACAACTGTCTACCCTTATTGTGAGGTTTTCCCCCAAATAAATATATACTTGTTATCTTTTATTCTGGGCCTTGTGGACCTCCTTGATTATGCCCACACTCAACTGACTCTAGGACAGTGATGGTGCAGCTAGAAAATGGTCACCTGACTCTGGGAGAAATTAGAGACATCATCTATTTCCTTTCTTCCCATAGCCGGTGGTATTAACTGCAATAGAACTAGAATTCTCTAGAGTGGGAGGGTGAGTGGTTTCCAGATCTAAAAATGCTACGTATGGCTGTGATAGAAATGGTGGATGGGATACTGAGAGGCAGAGCAGGCAAAAGCCAAGCTCCAGGGATTCACCCACAGCTGCACAGAAGACCCACAGAAGTGTCCAAAGTGTAGCTTTGTTCTGTTAAATCCCAGCGGTGAAGACCTGCATAGCCCAGGCTTCCCTTTGTGAAAGAGACTAGGAACGGGGCTTTGAAGCCCTCTGGGCACATGGGTTTAAAATGACAGTCCCTATGTTTCTGATCCATCTTTCTTTCTTTTTCTTTAAAGACTCCAGCTGCCAGGTGATATAGACAGCTATGATTTCCTCTTCTGATCATTTTTTATATTCCTGAAGCCATAGACAAATGCAGGGTGAATTTTTTAAAAAAAATGTTTTCAATTCCCCTTTCTGAGGTGAGGGTAAAAATTTTCAAGGCTGCACAAAATGTCCATTATAGAGACCAGAACCAAAGCAATCTCCTGAGGTTATGGCTTTATGTCAGTATACCATCTGAGTCCTGGATGATGAAAATATATAGTGTCTCATGATAGAAAACTATCAAGCTGATACACCATCCTGTAACTCTTCGGAGCCTCCACCAAGCCATCTGCTATTGTTTCTGATGTGGTTTATGTCCCCCAAGAAGTATGTACTGGAAATTTCAGAAAATCCAATGTTTTCAGCGTAGAGAGCATTTCAGAGGGCAGACGAATACATCCTGGGGTCTCCCTACTGTGATGAAGTCTGTGGAATTCTGGTGCTGATGCAGATAAGCAAACACAGGCCATGATCTTGCAGTGATTTCTCCACGTGGGTTTATAAACATGGATTCTCCAACTGAGGAGAGCCTGGCAGAGTCTGTTGACTATCACAGCAGGCAGGTAAATGAACTAATTTTCTGCACTGGGGCACATCTCCTATTGATGTTCTTCTTTCACAGAGTCAGGAGATCTGGCTGTAAGCATGTCCTTCATTAGTGACCAACCTGGGTAACTAAATTACCACCCCCACCCCCTGTGACTCAGTTTTTCCACCTAGAAAGTTAGAAAATAATATCGACACTTTGGATTTTAAGAAAATCATATGAGTGATGTTGCAAGTCAAAGTGTGGTCCATTCAACATTGGATGTGATGGGATTAAAGGAAAAACATTCGGAATAACTGCCCCCAGGAAATAGAAGTAAGGCTAGATTTGGAGGCAGTAAAACTAGGAAATGGACCACCATGGTATGGTCTGAGTAATATTCCCTCAAGATCCAAATCTTGACGTTCTAACTGCTAATACCCCCGAATGGCACTGGAGAATTTGAGTTAGGGCCTTTAGAGGGGAGATGAAACTAAACCAAGATAGTCAGGACTCTATCCCAACAGTCCTGGTGGCCTCAGAAGATGAGCAGCACTGACAGGCACTCAGGGAGGAAAATCTGCTTGACGGTTACAGCACTTCCTTTATCTGGTGCTCCAACAACAACGAAACAGCAAAAGTGAGTTAAGGAAGGGTTTGTTCTGACTTGAAGTGGCGGAGACGCATAGCAGCATGGGCTTGAGACAGCTGGGGACCCCACGCCTGCAACCAGGAAGCAGGGAGTTAGGGATGCTCAGCTCACGTTCTCGTGTTTACTCAGAGCAGGACCACAGCCCACGCAACATTGTCAACTACATTTAAGGTAGGTTTCCTCCCCCTAAGTAACCCAGTCTAGAAAACCTTCTCAGACATACCACAGGATTGTTTCCCAGCTGACTCTAGATCCTGTATTTTTGACAGCCAGTGCTAAACATCAGAAGCTCACCAGGAGAAGGGGGCCTTTTGCAAAGCAAGGAGAGAGACTTCAGAGAAATTAAAGCTACTACAGCTTGATTTCAGACTTGAAGCCTCCAGAGCTGAGAGATAATACATTTCTGTCTGATAAATTACTTATCCTAGGGCAATTTGTTATAATAACTCTGAAAAATTAGTTCAGGTAAGTAAGTATAAGAAACAGAGGAGTGTAGGCAGATTTATCTCTCCCTCTGCCAGCTCCCAAATCATGACATGGAGACTTATTATTAATTATGAAACCTCAACAGATAGCTTAGACTTATTTCTAACTGGCACTTATAACTTAAATCAACCCATTTCTATTACTTTACTTTCTGCCTTGTGGCTTTAATACCTTCACTCTGCCAATGCTGCTTTCTTGCCTCCTCCATGTCTGGCTGGCAACTCTTTCCCAGTGTCCTCTCTGCCCTGAAAATCCTGTCTAGCTATTGGTGTTTTATTAAACCATCTGAGTGACACATATTCACAGTGTACAGAAAAATTATTCCACAACAGAGGAGAAAGATGAGGAGGTAGCAATAGCTAACCTTGGTGGTAAACATGAACATGTGTGAAGTTTCTATCCGTGACCCCAGAAAGGTGGATGGAAACCTGGTTAAAAGCATAACAGAAAGAGTGCTGGAGAGATGGCTCAGTGGCTAAGGCTGTTCTCAGAGAGGGCCCAGGTTAGATTCCCAGCACACATACAGAAGCTCACAACTGTCTGTAACTCCTGTCCCAGGGGATCTGACACCTTCGGGCCTCCGCAGATAGTTACATGCACACGACACACAGACATACATGCTAAGTATCAGTCCACAATAACCATAGAAACAATAATATGGGAAATTAAAAACATGGGGATGATTGACAACACAGATTGCTGACGCTGTCTCCAAATGTAGGAGCAGACCATGAAACAGCCAAAATTGTAAAGGAAAAGCACTTAGCCAGAATGAAGGATAAACTTCCTGATATTTCAGGACAAACAGTGACTATAAATATACTATAGCCTGGACTAAATACGGCTGAAGCCTGAGGCCATATGAACTTCCAGACAACTGTAACCTGGCAGATGGTGAAGCAGGTGTGAGAGTTGAAACAGTCTGAATTTCAAGAGCTAGATTGAATTGCTGTTCATCACAGGATCGTTTTTAAAGTCTGTTAAATTTTAGGGATAACTACCCATAGAATGAAATTGAAGCATTTGATCCCTAGATGAAGGATAAATGAAAAGGGTTACAAATGAAATAATGACAGAGGAGGGAGGGTGAGTTAGAAAATATGGAGGAAAGAATTCTTAAAGTACAGTGATGATGGACACTAAAATAATCCCACACTAGCTCAGAACTGAGTATAATAAAGGGTTATTTATTTAGGGGTAGACTCACAGATCACAGTCCTCTGCATGAATGTGGAACAGGAACTGAACCCAGAAGCCAGAGGGGAGAGAGACACAGAGAGAGAGAGAGAGAGAGAGAGAGAGAGAGAGAGAGAGAGAGAGAGAGAACCCAAGCTTTACAGCTGCATTTATAGTATAAGAGACCACACCCAAGTGGACTGGTATCTTAAAGGTTATTTATTGGTTGAAGGGGTTCCCACAGCACCTCTCCCTTTGGTCTAAATAAGATAGTTCTAAGCCTAATATAAAACTACACACAATAAGAACAAATATTAAGTATAAAAATTAGAATTATAGTCAACATAAATGATATCAAGTAAAAAACATATGCTAAATGTTTCAATAATTATTTTGTCCTAAGGAGTCTTGTATTAGAAATAGCTTGGCCACTTGGCCATCAAGGGGCCCTGATCCAGTACCAGCAGATCCATCCAGAGTGGTAAGTGTGTCCTCACCTGGCCACCCAGACACTTTAGGAAGGGAGTACAGGTACCCTCCAATCCTCTAAACTTTCTGGCCATTCAGCAGGGCTTCTCCCTGGCTATGGGCTTTCCTACTTATCCCACTTCAGCTTGTCTCCAAGAACACCTTTCCATCTGTGGGGTCCTAAGATATCCCAACTCATCCTGTTTCGGGGCTGAGGCTCTGGGGGACAAACAGGTGAGTGCAAGGCTGCAGTGGTTTCTTTGTTCCATGGAGCCAGCATATACCAAGCCCGCCCTTTTATCTTTAATCCA
>JAQHUG010000136.1:1660203-1686313 GCA_028555095.1 Dicrostonyx torquatus
CAAACCATGGCATCCCCTGGCTAGCAGGTATCAGAGCCCACAGGCAATGACCTCCAAGTGTAAACAATGTATAAGTATCTTGATCAGAAGTAGAAATGTATAGTGAAATATGATAAATATAGCCTAAAATTTTATCAATATATAAAATGTCTTAAGCAAAGGTAGAAGCAAGCATGCATACAATGTGACAAGATAACTTTATACAAATATTGCAAACAGAAATAGGAGCATATTCAATATCATTTGAATTTGTATCAATATACAAGAATCTATACCAATGTAAATTGCCTATAAATAATAACTCACAAGTATTCACTCTATTACTCATTATTATTATTAGTGTGAGTAAGCTCACACTAATCTACCTATTATCCCATCCAATTTCCTGTTTTTTTCAGACCAATCCCTGAGCCTACATAATTTCCACCCCAATCCCCAACCCTCCCTATATCAGCTATAAAGAACCCCTAATTGATGTCCCTAACCCTGAGGACACACTTTGTTGGAAGAGGGACGTCATCTTTTAGAATTACTTCCAGCTGTCATGGCATATCCTGCATGATAGGTCCATCTCAACCAGCAGTCCTGAAGTCGCCATGGATGTTGGACCATTTGGGCCATTATTTCAGGGGGTCTTGTTTAATCAAACAACATTAGTCTGGAAGGAATCCACAGGTTCTCTTCCTCTCTGGAAACAAAAGTAGAACCTCTTTTCCAAAATAACATATCCTTAGTCCCAAATTTTGAAGCCAAAATGCCTTTGAAATATATATGTTGGTTTAGTTTAATAGCCCATACAATGAAATGTCTCTCTGTACTTAACTCATTCACAGTCAAAAAAGTCAAAGAAAACATAATAATAAACATAATCCAGACTCTATGTGTATATTTCATATTTATGTGGCATATTTTCTTTACTCCTTTAATATATGACTGTCTATTCTGTCTCTTTAAAGACTTTATTTTTTAAAAACTGTTTATTTCCATTTATAACTACCTATATTCTTTTTTCTCTCTCTCAAACATATGTACATTTTTAAACATACTGTGACCCATTTAGAGGTTTATTATTGTCCAAATCTGTCTTTATTGCATATCTGCAATTATTTTCTTACCAGGAGCACTTTTTTTTTTCTTTTAAGAAGTGGGTATGGCTAGGACCAACTCTGTGGTCTTACCTCTTGGCTCCACCCAGTCCAACAATGGCAGAGACATGTTTGCTGCCTCTGAGAGCCATGCGCTTTGCCCCATTTCAGGCAGTGGGTCTATGTTGTCATTAAGCAAGTTGTAGCACTCTGCTCACAAACCCCATTTAAATGCTCTGTAGTTGGACCTCACAAAAGAGTCAGAGCTGTTTGTGCTGGCAAATCAAGAAGCTGTCATTTTTAAAGAAGCCACAGTTTTTACTGCACTTCTCTTAAAGGAGCCACAGAGCCTCTACTCACCATAAGCTCATCCAGAAAAAAATAATCGTGGCTATAAGAAACTGTGCTTGGCTCCTGTTTTGTGGAGCAAGAAGCCCTCTTTTTTTTTAATGCTTTTGTAGGTCTTATGTGGATCCATGCCCCAGACAGTAGGCACCAAAAGATTATCAGTGCCCCCAATCAGCAGGAAGTAGCCTAGAAAACTGCACCCACATTCCCAAAAACTGGATTATGGATGTTTGCCCTTGTTTAGAGTGTTACTTACAAGTTGTTATGGATGATGGTCAGAAAAAAAGCTAAATGAAGGAGATTAGATTCAGAGTTCTTGTTTTGAAAAAAAATAAAGGGGAAGTACTGTGGAACAATGGTCTTGTACCCTGTAAAGATTTGTCACTTGTACTGGTTTAATAAAATGCTGATTGGAGAGTAGCCAGGCAGGAGTATAGGTGGAGAGACCAGAATAGGAGAATTCTGGAAAGAGAAAAGGCTCAGTCTGCAGTTGTCACCCAGATGCAGAGGAAGCAAGATGAGAATACCTCACTGATGAAAGGTACCAAGCCATGTGGCTAACACAGACAAGAATTATGGGTTAATGTAAGATGTAAGAGTTGATTAATAAGAAGCCTGAGCTAATAGGCCAACGAATTTATAATTTATAATTAATATAGGCCTCTGTGTGTTTATTTGGGACTGAACAGCTGCGGGACCAGGCAGGACAGAAACCTCTGTCAATAATGCAGGACTGGGTTCATCACTTCTGGGTAGAGCATTTACCAAGCCCAAGCTTGAACTCAAGATAAAAAAGTTTATTCACAGAAATGTGATGTAACTAATAGGTTAGTTGACCACAATTTTTATTTTCTTTAAATAAAACAGAGGTCTCAGGGATAATCAATGTGGGTTTCCTCACCTATAAAATGGGGATAGGAAGATCCAAATAATACAGGGAGTGTTTCCAGAAAATTATGGACTGCTTAAAGACCACATGGTGCACTATCTAAAAGCAAAGAATAAAATAAAAAAAAGAGATATGTTTAATGTTGTTCTGGTTTGTTTTTTATTGCTTTGATAATGACCATGACCAGAGCAACCTGGGGAGAAAAGGGTTTGTTTAGCTTCCACAGCCGATCAAAGTTCATCCTGAAGGGAATCAGGGCAGGAAGCTGGAGGTGGGATTTGGTGCAGAAGTCATGCAGGAACACTGATTTACTGGCTTGCTCCCCATGACCTGCTCAGCCTGCTTTCTTATAGCACTCAGAAGTCACCTGCCTAGGGTCTGTACCACCCACAGTGGGCTGGGCCCTTTTACAACCATCATTAACCAGAAAAATGCCTCACAGACATGCTCATAGGATAAACCGATGGAGGTGGTTCCTCAGTTGAGATGCCCTCTTCCCAGGTTTACATAGGTTTGTGTTTAGTTGACAAACCAATCACATAAATGTAAAGTGAAGAGCCAGAGGCAGGAGTAGAAGGGGAAGTTGGAAGCCAGAGTGACAAACTGAGGATGAGACTGACACTGTCCTCAGTACCAAATGGCTGATGTGTCATGTGCTCTGTGGAGTACCCGAGGATATGAGCTGAGTGGTTCAAGAAAGTCAGTGGCCTAATCAAATAGTAGAGTATGAAACAATCGTCGTATAGCAAGTGCATGAACTGGCGTTTTCCAAAAGTGGACTCCGGTCCATTCCCTATGGAGGGATACCCTATTCAGCCTGTATACAAGGGGAAGAGCTAGGAGGCCTTACCCTCTGTGAGGAGTGGATGGGGGGGGTAGGTATGGGAAACGTGGGGGGAATGGAGGAGGGATGGGATGGGGAACTGGGATTGGTATGTAAAATAAAGATTGTTTTAGCATTGGAGGCACACGCCTTTAATCCCAACACTCAAGAGGCACAGGCAGATCTCTGCGAGTTTGAGGCCAGCCTGGTCTACAGAGTGAGTGCCAGGACAGGCTCTAAAGCTACAGAGAAACCCTGTCTCCCTCACCCCTCAAAAAAAGATTGTTGTGGGGTTTTTTTGTTTGTTTGTTTTTTGTTGTTTTTTTAAAAATGTAGCCATCTGTGCCTGGGCTCTTCGCCTTTCATCTCGTTCAGGTCTCAGTTCAAAGGTCACCTCTTCTGCTCTGCACCCCTTTCCTCATCTTCTTTCCACAGATTTTGTCACTGTCATTACATCCTCGCTGAGCACAGGAGACTCCCCTACAACACACGCACATCACACATCACATACACCACACAACACACACATAACACACACATATATACAACACACACAACACAAACATAACATACACATAGCACACGTACCACAACAGAACACACATACACAATGCACACACACAATACATACACAACACATATATACCACAAAACACGCAACACAATACACGCATAACACACATACAACACAAATGCACACACATGCACATAACACACATACACCATACACATACACACAATACATACACACCACACACACACAACGCAAAACACACACATAACACACATATAACACAAATGCACATGCACACAACACACATAACACATACCACACACACCACACACATACACACAACACATGCATACCACACACATATACATAACATACATACAAAACACATACACACACACATACACATATACACACTAAATCCTCACACCAGACTGTGATAAACTCATAGAAACAATTAGTTGGTTAAGTCATTAAGTTTTAGCTTAGGGAGAAAAACCTGACTTTCAGCCTATGTATTAAATGTGATAGACATTGCCCCAAGACCAGAATTTCAGTTTTTAAAAATTAAACATAATAGAGCAATTCAGTCCTTTTAACCTAAGACCATTAAGTTTAATATCTAACCTAAGAGAGAAAAATGACAGCAGATTTGGACATGGTGAGCTTAAAATACCTACAAATGCGAAAGCACAACTGACTGGGGCAGTTTGACCTGACCTCTCTGCTGTTTCTATGACTCATAAGCGACAAATCTCATGACAAGGTCTCCCAGGACGGTCAGGAGAATTCTCATCTGTGCAGCGTGAGCTTGGCTCTCAGCCCTGCCTTCTCAGGAGAAGTAATGTCTTATGTTCTACAGCTCTGACCAGTTCATGAGAGGAACAGAGGCCACAAATATGGGTTTCAAACTGGCATATACTTTATTCAATTCTTAATAAAATACTTATGTGCACGTGTGTGGGCCTGAATCGCACACATACATGCAGCATACCACATGCATGCAGTGCCCATGGAGCCCAACAGAAGACACCAGATCCCCTGGACATGGAGTTACAGATGGCCGAGAGCTGCCATGTGGGTGCTGGGAATTGAACTCAGGTCCTCTAGAAGAGCAGCCAGTCCTCTTACCCCCTGAGCCATCTCTCCAGCCCCGTGAAATCCCTGATTTCGATGTCTCTCCCCTTCTGACATCACACCCACTGCCCCTCACAATTCTTTTTGATGTAAACCCACAACTGTCATTGCTGAATTCAAGTCGAGTGTGGTTTTGCCTCTTTGGTAACAGCCTCTCATGAAATGCCTTATTGCATTGATGACTGTCTAACTCTGTTTCTTTTTGGCACACAGTGGTTGCTGGTACCTAAAAACTCTGTGTTAGAAACACTGGGCCTGACCAGGGCAGGGAGTGAACTCTACTGACTTCCCCTCCATAGCCCTATTGTGCAGGAAGCCGGCTCTCTCTACACACATGTTTAGAATAATGATAGCAATCAGAAAAGAAAAAAAAACGTGGAAATTGATGAAAAGCTTACTCAATGGCTAGAGGGCTTTTTAAGTAATAAATCAATGGGCCCTGGTTTCTAAACCCAGTGACTCGGGTACCACTTTAGGCAGAATCCGACTTTCGCCACCATCATCAAATGCCTGGGTGTTATTTTCTCAGGAACTTGTAGCCATTCTCTGAACTCTAGACTGTCTTTGGAAATGCATGACCCACTTTTGTGTCGGAGAGCCTGATTACTGTAATAGCCCCGTCTGCACAAAAAGAAAACGACTGCAGTTGAATTAAGTGGCGACGACTTAATGTGAGGAGTGTATGGGGAAGCAAGGGTAACGGCAGATTCAGTGCTGGAAAGAAAGGTTCGTTGTACTGGATTATAATTCAGTGTCTATATTCCGTACAGGCTAATTTCCCCCCTGTAATAGTAAAATAAAGAAAGAATGAAAAGGAAGGCCATTTTCCCCTTTCTAGAGCAAAGGCAAACACCAGCGTGCTTGGGAATTAATTTTAAAACATGGTGTGAATTTTGCCAACAGGCACTTTCGTATTTGTACCAGGTGTTTTATTTGGACTTATTTTTTAATTCAGGTGAAGTCAAAGTGCTTTTGTCTCGTGGCTGGAGGAGAATTAACACTATTCAATGGCGTGTGCTCTAGGAAGTGTTTCTGACTGGTTTGTCTCTCCACTCTGCTGTTCTTGAGAAGAGACAAGAACAGGGGAAGAAAGCCAGGCTCCTGGCATGCTGGGATTGACACTTCCAACCACAGATCAGTAAGGAAACCGCCAGCAGGCATTGCTATGGAGCCACACTGCAGGGTCCAGAAAGCGTTTTCTGGGTGAGAGATATAACGTCCCTAGATCTGCCTCACCCCTGCGGACATTGTCCACAGGCCATGTGCATCTTACCCGCCCAGATATCCCACACCTGAGCTCCAAACCTCTGCATGATCCCCCCACTTCCAAATGTTTCTACTCTGGGTCTCATGCCCATCTCCAGGCAGGGATCAAGGGATGGTAGAATCATTTTAATTACTGCACATTTCTCAGTTCAGTTCCTAGCTCCCAGGCATGTTTACAGCTCAGCATGCAGGAGCTTTGGGATCTGGGAAGGTCTTTGTCCTCGGGTAGAGCTGTGGAAACCCTTTCCCTGGACAGTTGCAACTGCAACAGCTTCTTTTGGTGGAGAAATCTGAGACGCTTTGCTGTGCTAGAAGCAAACACTGGATGCTGCCTATGGGGGGGGGGGATGCTCACCGGAGCTGTAGATGCTGTTAGCTGGCTTCGGAGCATGCACAGGACATAAGCACAATGGAGGGAACCCGCGATGGCAACTGGGGTCAGAGCACTGTGTCTTGGAGTAAATCTCCCCAAGACAAAGAAAGGAAGCATCTGTGTCTTCCACTCCGCCCGCTTCCTCTGCTAGTCGACTTTTCCATTTCTCTAATAAGAGTCCATGATAAATCATCTTTAAATGGGGAAAGATTTGTTTGGGCTCATGGTTTCAGAGGTTTGAGGCCACAGTCTCTGGAGGCTTTGAGTCTGTGACATGTAGTTCATCACAGCAGGAGGGATCAGGTTGGAGCAGCCAGGGAACGAAGAGCTAAAGAAAACATCTTATGACTAGTTTCTAAGCCATGGGCATCTGTTACACCAGCGGTGCTGATGGCCCTGCTGCAAATATCTCCAGAGCCTTCTACAGGCCATGATCTCAGAATACATGAATACGGAAAACAAAGGGGGTGTGTTGCCATGCACCTCTGCAAGGGCAGAGGGTACAAGACTGTCGGATACCCTCTGATATTTTACTTCATAAAAACACATTTGAGTGTCTTATGCCATTTAATATTTTAAAAAGCAAGCCTGGAAGATAAGTGGGTATTGTAATTACCATTCCATTGTACCATCATGGAAGATAGGAGGTGGTCAATGGCTCCACCCCCACAACCCAAGGACACTTGTCCAGCAGTGAAGAGTCTGGAACTGAGTCAAAGTCCTGACCTCTGCTTTGGTGACATCCTTCCTCATTAGTTTCCCTGGGACTTGGAGAGCCCTTCACAGGGTCATTTCTAAGGACATCTTCATTAACAGGTAAAGTATGTTAATAGCCCATAATGAGGTAGGTGATTTGAACCTGAACAAGGAAGTACTTATTTGCAGAGAGACACTTTGCAGGGGCAGCCTCTTTAGAGAGGACAGCTCCTCAAAAACCCTGTCAGCCAAGCTGCTGGCTACAGGGCAATGAAGGAAACAAAGGCCCTGAGCCCTGCCTCGTTGCTGGCGCTGAGTGTCAGCATTGCAGGTTCTTACAAGATGGAAGAGGCTAAAGTTTTAGTTATGGTTTAATGTGGTGATGGCAAGGACCCTGCCTCACTGATATTATTTTAAACCACCCTCTGATGTAGAATGGTAAGAGGTAGCAATTGTTAGCTGGTCCCAGACGTCATGAGCAGAGATTGCAGTGACTCATGGCCTTAAGGACCACTCAGCAAAGGAGTGGGTGCTGAGTTTCCTCTTCAGCTGTGAGCAGAAAACAGGATATGGAGAGAGAGAGAGAGAGAGAGAGAGAGAGAGAGAGAGAGAGAGAGCTTTCTAAAACACATTCCCCCAGAAATGCCATGCTCTGGAGCTCTGACCTCTCTGGGAAACGGTGGTGTATCATCCGTGTCCCCAGTCACTGGGAAGGTGACAATCTCTCTTGACTTTCCTATTTTGGTAGGGGAAGGAGTTGACACAGGACATGGTTGAGAAGACTGTGCAGGGTTAAAGGGGTCCCTGCAGTGTGTGGTGCACCAGGAAGTTTATGTCAAATTTCACATGTTGGGATGAAGCCTAGCAGCTAAACAAAGTGCTGATTTAGTGGGGTCAAAACATCTGCCTGAACTGAACCTCTCCGTAGATGGGAATTTTAAGAGCTGTCTTAAGAGAGGGAAGACTTGGACCGACCGACGGTCAAAACCCTCTCTGGATGTAGCTGCGGGTGCTGAGCAAGCAGCAGAGTTCACTTGGTTCAAGCATCCCATAAAGTACAGCTCTAGACGTTGTGGGCCAAGGGAAGCCCTTATCTCCTGCCAGCTGAGATGTCAGAGAGAATCATGAGTGGGGATAGAAACTGTGGCCAGCATGGAGCTGTGGGTAGAATCCCGAAAGGGTGGGAGAGAGGGCAAGTGCCTCTATTCCAAAGAAGGAACACAGTAGTGACCTTTTATCTGCGCCTTTGTTTCCACAGTTTCAGTGACCTGTGGCCCAATGATCCTAATATTAAGTGGAAAGTTCTAGAGCTAGCCAGTTCATAAATAGGCATTCAGAATTGCCTGTTATTCTGAGAGGCGCTATGAAATCATGCACAATCCTGCCTTATCCCACCCAAAGCATGAATGATCCCTCTTCCCAGCCCACCTGCACTATATATGGTACCCTCTTGCTAATTGCTGTGTCACCATCTCTGCTCTGAGACCGCTGCTGTTTCAAGGTACTTGTGACCCTGTGACCTTTATTGAGTCACCTAACATCACAATGTGTGTGTCTCTCACATTATTTTATCTTATCACACATTGTGTCAATGTATGCATTCTATCACAGGAAGGCTGAGTATAAATCAGCTGAGATATTGAAATAGTTTATATATATGCATATATACATACATAGATCACCTCCACGTAACTCCCGTTTTAGTGCATTGCCATGCCTATTCTACTATTGGGCATCATTCATCTCTCATTGTGCTTAACATAAATTAAATTTTATCATGGCATGTGCATATAAGGAACATATAATAACTTTAGAATTTGGTACCTCTGTGGTTTCTGGCATTCAAATGATTCTTAGAATTCTCCATGGACAAGTGGTAAGGGGAAGTACTGTACAATGAAAACACTTGCTAAAACCCTGTTAATGCATTCAATTTTCCTTTTACTTTGAGATCTCATGCTTGTCAGCATGACAACAATCATATATGTAATCCCTTTGTCAGGGCCTCCATGTTTCCACAGAATTTTTCTTTACAAAGTAACAAAGCATTATTTCTTTGGGGAATGACAAGCAAAACGTGTGAGCATGTTTCTTTAATAACTTAGCTTCAAAGTTGTCCTAGCATTCTACCAATCAGTTTCTTAGAGTTTATCTGCGTATGTTGAATATATCATCATTTAGGCAAAGTAGACAAGTCACTCCCATGCCTAGTATGTATTAGGCAATCATCACCTCTGGGGGGCTGGAGAGCTGGCTCAGTGCTTAGGAATGGTTGCTGCTTTCCCAAAGGAATGGTGTTAATTTCCCAACACCCACATTGGGTGCTGTAACTCCAACCCCAGGGGATCTGTCATCATATTCTGGTCACCTTGGGAACTGCACTCATGTGGAACACACACAATAAATAGCCATTCTCCTCATGCCTAATTCTGCTAATTCATTTTATTTCTACCAGATTTGTGAAAACTATAAAATTCACAACCAAAGGAGAACTATAGGTCAATAACATGAATGATAATTTCATAAACACTTCCTAATTGACCTTAAGATTTAGCAGACCTGAGAAGTTGATTCGAGCAGAAAATCTGGATAGACCAATAACTGTGAAGGGATTGAAGAAAATTATCAACAAAAGCTCAACCCAAAGATCCTAGCTAAGAGAGTTTCAAGATAAAGCTTCCTTTAGCTTCTAAGAGAGCGATGATTCTTTGTGAATTCTAAGTGTAGGGGGAAACCACATATTTTGTGAAAGTACTGTCTATAGTCTTATTTTAGTAAAGCCCAAATGGTACAAGCCAGTCTTGGTGATTGTCACACACAAAATTAAAAAAAAAAAGGCCTAGACCAAAGAATTTTGATTTACTTCTCTTGATACAAGTTCTCACTATATAACTCTGGCTGGCCTGAAGCTTTCTATGTAGAGCAGGCTGGTCTTAAACTCAGAGAGCTCACTCTGTCTCTGCCTCCTGAGTGTTGGGATTAAAGGAGTGTCCCAGAGTTTATTAAAATAACAGTCCAACCGTATTTGAACAGTGATGTATAGCTGCAATCCCAACTACTCAGGATGCTGAGGGGAGAGGATTGGAATTTGAGTTGCTAGTTCAAGACCAGCATATGATCCGGATGATGATGATAAATGGAGGAAAAGTGCTCTCTCAAGTATTACATCCAATGTGATAGTTGCCTTGCTGGTCAAGCAAGGTGATTTACCTATTTATCTAGTGCTGCTGAAGACTGAGCATAGGGCCCTGTGCACTGAGTAATTACACCTTCAACCTCATAACTGCAATGGGTTCTTTGAACTTAACTTTTAGAGTGTGATCTTTATCTACTGCTGTATAGGGAATTAGCCTACCCCAAATCAGCAGTTTGAAACAATAGGCGTTACTAAGTTACAGAGTTGGGTCAGGAACCAGGGGTGGCGAGCTTAGCAGGATGTTCTTGCTCAGGGGTGGTTCAGAGACGGCAGTAGATTCATTGTCCTAGGACTCTGTCACCTGGAGTGTAGACTGGGGCCAGCAGTTGGCTTCCCAGGAGGCTCACTTACCATCAGGTAAGAGCCAACATAGGTAGGAAACTTCTGTTTCTCAGCATACGGGGACTGGTTGAGTGTTCTCACACCAGAGCCCTCACATCCTCTGGAATGAACCCTTGGGAGAATTGTCAACAGAAACTACTATGGCAGATGCGAGCTAGACTAAAATATCATGCCCATTGTATCTCGCTGGTTACATATCTGCGTCATTCAGTAGGAATGGACGCTGCTCACAGGCATGGCTACCAAAGGGCAGGAGTCATTGGAGGCATCTTAAGGGCTGCCTGTCTGTCTCAGGCACTTTCTTACTTGGACAAAAGCCAAGCAGAAGATAGCACCTTAATTAAAATGGCAATACCAAGAGCCACGCGCCCCCACCCCAAAAACAGGGCAAAGTCAAAGTACCTGCTGCAGTCTTATGATTTGGCATGCTCTACAACAGTCAACTAACGCCTGACAAGAAACTGGACCCAGAAGTAAATAGACAAATAGAAAAAACTTTCAACTGCTGTTTCCAAACCACATGGTTGCACGTGGTGACAAGCTCTCTTATGTCAGCTGTGGCTGAAAATGGCACTCGCCATAACACTAAAACTCACCCAGTAACCACTAAAGAATAAGAAAATAGAATTTCTGGTTTGGCTGAGGGAGAGGTCTGAGAAGCCGAGAAGCCGGTTGGTGTGTGTGCTCTTTGACTGTGAGCATGAAAAACTGATTGCACATGAAACAGTGTAGAACTTTTGTGTGTTCACCAGGCAACAGCAACATTTTTATAGTAAGTGATAGGGCTGGAGATATGGCTCAGCCATTAAAGGCAAGGCTCACAATTAAAAATAAAATAAGCGATAAACAGCCAGGCATTAGAATAGAGCCCTGTTTCCAGTACTCGGGAGGCTGAGGTATGAGGGTTGTGAGTTCCAGGCCAATCTGGGATGCAGAATGAGAACCTATCTTAAAACTGTTTCAAAGTGACTTGGTAATGAAATGGTGAGTTTGTGAGTGTGTGACATGGCTGAGCAGTTTTTAAAGGAGGGAGCCAGGGATGTTGCCTTGCCAGGTACTTTAGAAATACAATTTCCAAACTTGATGGGAATACAAAAGATTAGTTAGTACCACAAGTTACACAGCCCTGGGATAGTAAAGTGCGTTCTGAGAGACTACACAGATCTGCACAGATGGTTTGATATAAATATGAATTGCAAACACGAGGGAATTGGGGAGAAAACAGAAGCTAGTAAAAGGTATGTCGTGGAGTCTTTGGTTAGATGAATGGATGATCCAGGGGTTTGACAGGGAGCTCTGAGGACCCAGAGGGCCCAGGGGAGCATCCATGTCCTGGAGAGTGTTTAACTAGAGTAAAGTCCAAAGGTTCCAGTGTCCTCAACTCCCAGCTCTTCCCACACTCTCCCTCATTCTCTCAGAAATTCACAAAGTGAGTAAGCCCAGTGTCAGAGTCCTTCCATAATTTCCCAGGTTTTTCTGTACAAAGTAATTTTAATTTTAAAGTAATTTTGATTTTAATCAAGTTCTGAGGAAGCAGTAATTTCTACTTGTATGGGGCCTGATCTCAGGAAACGGGAGAATTTATTTTCACCTTGTCAACTTCGCTTAAAAGGATTCAGACAGCTAGGCCAGCCTTCCAACATGCAGACATCCACTGAATTGTTTTCTCTCCTGCCAAGTTAGGTTTTCCTTTGTCCATTCCTACTTTATGCCATCGAAGTACTTCGGCAATCTGCAAAGGTGGCGCCTTGGCAAAACTATTGCCAGGCTTCTTAGGTTTGTTTGTTTGTTGTTTTTTGCTTAAATATCCTCAAAAATCCACTGCCAAAGACTCAGAATGAAGAGATGATTGCTAGGTAGGTAGTTTAGATGATGATGGATGGATGGATGGATGGATGGATAGATAGATGATAGATAGATTATAGATAGATAGATGATAGATAGATTATAGATAGATAGATGATAGATAGATAGATGATAGATAGATAGATAGATGATAGATAGATGATTGATAGATAGATGATAGATAGCTAGATGATAGATAGATAGATAGATAGATAGATAGATAGATAGATAGATAGATAGACAGACAGCTAGATGAGTAACCATAAGAACATGACACAATGAACTGGCTGTGGAGACACACGTGCAGTCTAGCACTGGAAGATCTGAAACAGAAGGATCATGCCTTCCCAGCCAGCTTGGCCTACGTAATGAGATCCTGTCTCAAAACAAATTTAAAAAACAAACAAAAAAATGAAGGAAAAGTAAGAGAAGTGAAAACAAACAGTGAGGGAGATGTGCATTATCAGTCTCGACTTGAGAGTGAAGAGGAAAATTCTGTCAGGGGCTTTTCCTTTATGGAGTCCAATTATTCCCATCATGCCTCAGGTCAGGTGACTACCACAGGATGGAAACAAATGTCTTTTCTTTTTCCCTGTGAAAGGGGATCCCAGAGGAGACCCTCGCCAAGGAGCTGACAGGCTATCTCACTTGCGTGGCTCATTCCAGCATGGCTCAGTAACACCTGGTGAAATTCCCCATGGTGCTACCCACAGAGCTCCCACCAGAGACCCCAGAACTCCCATTTTTCCATCCTGTGGTGATTCACTTGATAAGTTCTCAGAAACCTCGAATGCTGAGACCTCAGTGCACAAATACTGCTGCCCCCAAATTCTCTCATGAACCAAGATTGAAGAGCACCATCCTAAATCCTGGTATTTTTTTAAATTCTCCCTGAATTTTTTCTTCAATTCAACACACCGTCATTCTCTCTCATGTGGAAACACTAAAATTCTATAGCCATAGATTTCTTAGATGTTTTTCCTTTTCTTTTCTTTTTCCCCACATATGTTGTCAGACGTATCTCCTGCATGATTTTCCAGAACAATGGGCACATGTCCACTGGTACTCTACAGCTCTTCTCCGGAAATTCCTCCCTCAGCATCTGCTCCCCCCCTGACACCCACTGCCTGATGTTTACACACAGTGCACCAAGAGTCACCCAGGCTCTTTCCCTGCACCCATCCCGCCCTGTGACATCTGCATTGTCAAGCGAGGAACTCAGAGAACTCAGTTAACTCACTGGTATCCCAGAGAATATCTGTGTTTACAAGCTTTATGATGTATTCTTTGTCTTTTCTTCTTTACTTTGTTTTGCTTTATTTTTAAGATTGATTTACTTTTATTTTGCATGTATGAGTGTTGCTTGCACGTGTGACAGTGCGCCATGTGTCCGCAGTGTAGAGGAAGCCAGAAAACAGCACTGGATCCCCAGGAACTAGAGTCACAGATGGTGTGAGCTGCCATGTCAGTGGTAGAAACCAAACCCAGGTTTTCTGCGAGAGCAGCCAGTGCTCTTAACCACTCCAGCCTCTTGGCTTTGCTTTCCTAACCCTCCTGCTCTGTATGTGTGTTTTTCTTCAACTTTGTCAGAGCACGCAAGCGCGCGCGCATGTGTGTGCACACACACACACATACACACATACACACACACACACGCATACACACATACACACACGCATACACGCATACACACACACACACACACACAAAACGTCCACAAGGAGGTTGTTAGAACTTAGATAGTTTGTATATTAGCTTGCGAGTAAACTGTAAAGGTGTCTTTTCTTGTGCCTCAGGCAGGAGGTCAGAGAAGATGAAAATTATGTAGATAAAGAATTTAACCACAAATCCCCTGGGGCCTTGGGCAGAGCAGGATGTGCGTCAAAACACTCCTTCACAGTGGCCAGAGGTGGCTTTGGTGGCAGTAGCTGGTACAATAGACAATTTTATATGTCATTGTTTTCAACCAGTTTTGATGCGCCAAATTATTCTAGTCACAAAGCACATCCCCTTTTTCCTGCTTAAAAATAGAAGAAGGAGGAGGAAGAAAACAAAAACCCAAAATCCCAAATCCCAACACACATTAAAAATTGCCTTGACTAGCCAGAGGGTGGTGGCGCACACCTTTAATCCCAGCATTTGGGAGGCAGAGGCAGGCAGATCTCTGTAAATTTGAGGCCAGCCTGGTCTATAAGAGCTAGTTCCAGGACAGGCACCAAGATCTCTATGAATTTGAGGCCAGCCTGGTCTATAAGAGCTAGCTAGTTCCAGGACACAGAGAAACCCTGTCTGGAAAAACAAAAAACAAAACAAAAAAAGATTGACCCTTCTTTCAGGAAACTCATTAAACATTAATGGGCCTTTGTTTTGAGTGCTGGGAGAAACATACACACACAGCAACACCCCCGATTGGTGACACGCTGAATTCTTGAGATGCTAAATCTTGCTGTCTTCCAGGACATGCTGCACAGTGCTTGTCGCTGATTACAGGAGTTTTCTGAGCTATTTAGCTTTGCAGATAGTAGCAGGGACTAGAACATGTCCCAGAGGAAGACCTCGGGAAAGCGGGGGCCTAAAGACATCAGCAATTACTTGCTAGAATGGGGTTGGAAGGAATGAAAATTCATCAAAATCTTCCAGGCAGAACCAACTCTTCCCATTAACTCTGAAATGAAATTGGTGCCTGGAGATAAGCACCCCTCCCTTGGCAGTCTTCATTAGAGAGGAAAGCGCAGCTCTCCCAGTAATTAGAGATAATTGCTCACGCTGAGCTATTTGAGTGTGATTATATTCGTTAAACCATCTTCACTCCAACCAAGGTACCTGGGAAACCCCAGCTTCTTATGTCATTCATCAGACACAAATATCAAGTTGTTAGCTTCATGGATGACAAAAACAAACCAAACATCCCGCACCTGAGGCTAACTTTGGTAGTCATAAAACATGGGACCCAGACCAGGGCCTTGCAGAGTCTGTCTTCGCATGCCTCTGCTGCTCTGGGGATGTTTTCAAGTAGTTTCCAGCTCTCCACCTTCATCTAAATTCTGTTCACATTTATAGAAAACAATTTCATGTAAGTAGAATTAAAGCCTTTTTTCTATAATGAATATCTGTATATTGCCTAACTCCTTTTTAATTAAGGACTAAGTTGATAGCTTGAATTATAAAGATCATAAAATAAGAAATAATCTTTTAGTAATAGTAAATGCAGAATAATGAGCAAATATATTATACTTTTTTTTGTTTTGTTTTGTTTTAAATGACCTCAGAAACTCACTAAAATCAACATGGGAAAGCCTTTCCTGAATTTCTTACCAATGCTGTACTTATCTCTGGGAGCAAAGACTGAGCAATGAACTAAACAGCTAGCAACGCCTTTTTTTTTTTTTTTTTTTTTTTTTTAGCATTTTGGCGTCTTAGCATTTTCAAATGCAGAGGGGAATCCCAGGATTAATGAGACAGGAAGTCCTGAGGTAGTTGTAACCTACACATCTTCACAGCACAGAGTTAAAGAGGTAAAACAACCTCCAAATGGAAGGAGGGGTGAGGTTGAGTGCTCATCAATTCACGGAGGCCCGTGGACTTACTTTGCAGAGTGGCCTGACATCTGGGATTGTCCTGACATGGGATTTATTGGCTTCCTGGGGTTTCACATTTGGAACATAAATTATGCCATAATCACTCCAATGCCAGCTAGGCATTCTGTGTCCATTCATCAAGCTTTAAGTGTCACAGCCAAACCACAGAATGGTTGCTGAGCCTGTGATCCACAACCCCAGTGCAGCAGAGAGCTCGCCATCTGCCCCAGCATGTCACCCCCATCATTACCGCTCACAGAAGCCTCACAGATAAAACGCAGCATGTTAGTCCTTCCTACCAAAGACCTGCAGTGCAGGAGAGCTTGAGGAAGGGACCATCTCAGGCTTCTAAAGCTGCATGACCAGGAAAGCTACCAAAAATGTGTGGTGACATTTCTAGATGGACTTCTGTCATGTAGTGGGATGAGGAATTTGTCCAAACTGAAGGAAGTTTGAAATATGTTAACTCTGTAAGATGGCAGCGACAGCCACATCCTTGTCACATTTTATTTTTGTCCCTGGAAGATTGTAAAGGTGTGATGTTAAGTCTACTAGGCCGCGAGTGTGAACAATCTCTTGGGCATCTCTGGCTGAGCTACAGTCTTGGTCACACGCCACTCCTGCCTGGATCAGAGCCACTCTTTCATCTCCGCCTCCAGTCTCTCACTTACGTGGCAACCCCGCAGCCTGCTGTCAGACTATCTTCCAAAAATTCCCTTTATTCAGTTTCCTTCTCCTTGTAGTACACAGTGGCTCCCCATTGCTTTTCCTAGACCCTCACCCAGTGTTCCAAAGTGATCTTTATCACCCCTGCTCCACAAGCAAAAGCACCTCCAGACCCAACTGCCACTCCGGGGAAGAGCTCAGAGCACTTGTTTGCTCTGTGGGCCATGGCACCCTTTGTGCATGTGGAATTCCTGCGTCTGTGTGAGGCGTACACACTGGGTCCCTGTTCTGGTTGACCGTATCATAGCCTTCTAGCCTCCTCCAGCAGCCTGGATCACAGCCAGAATTCTGAGTATCTTCATCTCCCCTGTTATCGCCTCTCTCTCGACTCCAGCTGATGTCACATTACACACTCGAGCAAGTGACCCGTGTCGCCTGCTACAAAACTGCAACTCCGCCTGACACACATCCTGTGTCCCTCAGCACAGGTACGATGTCGGGGACATAAAAGTCACTGGTTGTGTAAAGCCCGTGCCTGAGACAGCATGTCGTTTAGTCTATACATCTATTAACTTTCAAGCTTTGTGTTCTATAACGAGTGAACTGGTTTTAACCAACTCTACGAAAGCCTTTCTTGAAAAGATGAGTCGGTGCCATCATGTGAATGTACCCAAATCTTTCACCTTTGCAGTCACCTGCCTTGGGTGTTTATACTGAAATCTACATGTTCAAAAGCAAAGGGAAATGACATCATTGCCACTGTTTCCAGGGATCCTAAAGGAAGTGCATTTCTGTATCCTGTATTCTAATTTTTAGCCTGTGTAGAATTTTTCATCTCCTTAGTATTTCTCTGTGATAGGTGTTTGATTTCCATCTTATTCTGACCCAAGCAACCACAGCATCTCCTTCCTGATTCCCGTGAAGACTATTGCCAAGAGGTGCTCTATGTGAAGGTGTTCTGTCCCGTCCCTCTCTGAGGCAGGGAAGGAAAGTAACAGCACAGAGAATCAGAACCCATTCTCAGCCTGGGGTCCTGAGCCCCTTTGGAAATCCCCACCAGCTCTGCCCTGTTTGCCTCCCTTCCCTCCCATGATCCCTGCAGCTGGCTGCCCTCGGATTTTCTTCATTTTTTTTTTCCTTCAGAGACTGCCCCTGTATCTTAAAATCCCAATTGCCTCTCTTCCATCTGGCCGGAGGGGGGGGTGTCCCTCTCTCAGCCTGTCATCCACCAGTCCAAGAGGGGAAAGAGGCAGAAGATATGACTGAAAGCTCTACACGTGGCCCATGAGCACCATGAGGGTGGTGACAGCCCTCCGGGTGACAGCTCAACATAGTTCCAGAGTATAAGGAATATATAGGACTGGGGAGCCTGGGGCATGCTCCTATCAGGAGGCTTAGTATGTGGCTGTAGTGTCCTATGGCAGAGCATCTAGTCTTCTTAGCAGGGATCTGTGCCAAGGGTCAAGCTAAAGATGAATTCTGGTTTAGAGGCAGCTTTTAGATAAGGTCAGTGCTCCAGACCCAGGGACACTCTCCAGATAAGGGCAGGTGAAGAGCAGGAAGCCTTGCTGGGGAGGGAGGGAGCTTCCATACTGCAGACTTTAGAGAGGAAGCTGCTGGACTATGGCAGACTGCAGACCTCTGACCAGCCAGCAATGTATACCAACACCGATCCAGGCCACCTTCCTGCGGCACAGAGGGGAAGTTATCAATGAGTCCCTCTGATGAGGACAGATTCCACCATCAGCCCCAAAACGTTGTTTTATCTTCACACATGAATTCTTCCCCAATTCCTCATCACATGAACAGAAAGTGAATGTAGATTCTGAGCTGCTTTGTTGACACTTTCATCTGTTTATCCCAGGTGCCTGAAGCCAGTGGACAATCATTTATTTGTAGTTAGATTAGGTCACAGAGCTCAGATTCCATCAACAGAAATATCCCACATCTAAGTCTACATCTTCCTGAAAGGCAACACAGATTCTCTCCAATTACCAGCTGCACAGTGTTGGACCCTGAAGTCCAATCACCAAGGAAGAGTTTCCCCAAGAGACCACTCTCATACCACAGTTGATGTAAAAGCAAGATTTAATTCTGTCATGATAGGGTCTTTCAGCATTCGAGAAGCCAAAAGACCCCAAATAGCTGGTATAGGCTACTTTTAAAGCAAAAAGCCACAGAAACAAGGTGGAGTGGGGGGACTCAGGGGTTGTCTTTTAACTATTACGATTGGCTTATTCAAAGGGATATTAACAATAATTGGTCTGAGCCAGGGCTGGAGGGCGGTTGCCAGATCAGGTGAGGTAAGAGGAAGCATTTGAGGGTTACTTTGACCCCTTCCCAGGAACTGAGTCAAAACATCTGTGGACATCTGTGGGTTATCTTGCCCCAATTCCAATAACTGAGTTCTATCTGGAGAAAACATACAGGGAGATGGAAAATCCCCAACATTCCAGTACGTGCATGTGTAGTTGTTAGGTCCTTGGTTCTCAGGGGAGGAGGGAGCACTAGTGCTGAGAGGCCTCAGAGAGGGCCTCAGAGTTGTCCTAGAGTTCTTCACACAGAACAATGACTGCCCAGCTCTTGAGTGTATATTGTGGGGTGTTATCTGGCAAAGATTCCTGGTAGAAAAGGTTGTTTGGTCTCAGTTTCTCTGAGCCATTAAAAAGGTGGCTAATTCTTCATCTTCTAATCGAAGATAATTCTTCGCTTAATCAGAAAGCCCGTGGAGATAACCTCAGTGGTTAGTGGAGGAGACAGAAGCAAGAGTTCCTCTCTATTATTAATCAACAGCCATGGTTGATAGCGTCTGTGAGGCATAAAGCTCAGGGCTACAGCTTCAATCATTAGACACCCCTAGACGAGGTGGGGGGCAAAATCAGATCACAGAAGAACCTGGGAGCTCTTTCAGGGAATAATTAACCCCCACGAGGTTTAGAAAGACTGGAGCAAGAAGCCAGAATGGCACGGTAGGGGTGACTGAGTTTGAAATCTCACTTCAGTTTGCTGAGCCAAGCCTTGGGTTCAAGTGCAAGTATTGTAAACAAACAAACATAATAAAAAAACTAACTAAAAGATGTTTTGTCCCTTGCTTGACTAAAAGATGTTTTGTCCCCCTACCTGACTAATGTCTTGCACCTGACATTCTCAAACTTCTTTGAGTCTTAACTAGCACACGGTAGTGCAGAGAGCTGGTCCAAGCTCCTGGTTCCTCAAATCTGCCTTCTCTGTTTTTCCTCATTGCTCTGTCCAAAAGATTTCACACAGGCCTGGGAACCTGATGCCCTTATCTCCACAAGGCACCCACGTGCCCTGCCAATACCCACCCCTTGGCTATCTGGGCCTACATGTGCATACAGGTAATATCTGCTTCATGACAATAGGCCCTTAGAAGAACCTACATATGCTTTCTAAGAGGGCTTGGGGCAGTTTGGCAGGGCACTGGTGACCTAGAGAATGTTCTAGAAGGGGCTGTGTCATATTGACCTTAAGCGTCCTTTGCACAGCTTGAGGAAAGCCAGGATAGGAGGGATGGGGCTGGGGATAGGGCAGTTACCCAAATTCAACAGCAGCATGGCAAGAAGAGTGCCCACCAGCCAGAGAACCTAAGCACGTCGGAGGGTCTGAGTGTTAAGACAGGAGGCAAAGGTCCCACATATATCAACTGGAAGACGTTTAGTTCAGTGGTGATCACCAGTGCTGGTTTGAAAAGGAATGGGCCCCATAGGCTCATAGATTTGAGGGCTTAGTCGCCAGGGAGTGGCACTATTAGGAGGTGTGACCATGTTGTAGTAGATATGGCCTTGTTGTAAGAAGTATGACATTGGGGGTGGGCTTTGAGGTTTCAAATGTTCAAGCCAGGCCCATTATCCACCCCCCACCTCTTCCTGTCACCTGTAGATACAGACGCTTCTTCTCCAGCATCATGTCTGCCAGCGCGCTGCCATGTCCCACTATGATGATAATGGACTGAACCCCTAAACTGTAAGCCAGTCCCAATTAAATGTTTTCCTTTATAAGAGTCTTTGTGGTCCTGGTTTCTCTCCACAGCAATGGCACATTGACTAAGTCACAACCCACGGTATTTGCCTCCAGTTGCTTATAATCGGCTGTATTAAATTATTCTCACATGGGGCAATGTGCACCACAACTTTCAGAACCACTCATTCTTTACCCACCACACTGCACTACTTTTGCTGTCAACTTGACACACAACCTGGAGTCCCCTGGGAAGAGGGAATCTCTTTTGAGGAATTGCCTCCATCAGATTGGCCTGTGTCTGTGGGGCATTGCCTTGATTAACTGATATGAAGAACCCAGCTCATTGTGGATGGTACCATCCCTAGAGAGGGGGTCCTGCACTGTGTAAGAAAGCTAACTGGGAAATCCAGAGAGCAAGTCAGTAAGTGGTGTTCCTCCAAGGTCCCTGCTTCCAGACCCTTGCCTTGAGTTTTGACCTTTACTTCCTGAAGTGTGAATCTATTTAGTCTTAACAATAAAAACATGGAGTCAGATATCAAGGGTGAAAGCTGAAAGATCAGAGAAGCAGAGCAGTAGCCACCAGAGATTTCTTACCATATGAGTCCTTAGACCAAATGGGGGTCTTGTCTCTACAAATCCTCAGACAGAATGGAGGACGTCCTGTCTTTATGGATCCTCAGACCGAAAAGGGGGCCAACATCCTGTCTCCACCTCCCTAGTGCTGGGATTAAAGGTGTGTGTCACCACTGCCTAGCCTCTATGGTTAACTACTGGCTAGCTCCATCCTCTGATCTTCAGGCAAGCTTTATTTGTCAGAACACAAACAAAATATCACACAACAACTTCCCCCAGTGATTGACTTGTGATCTAGAAGACCTGAAAGTGTAAGCTGAATAAACTCTTCCTTTCCTTAAGTTGATTTTGGTCATGGTATTATTCACAACAAGAGCAGGTCAACTAGAACACCTCGATAGCCCCATGTCTTGTGAGACACTCCCAATATCCCCCCTGGGACAGGGTCATTTAGTGTGTTTGTTATGCAGTTCCTTGAAGCTGGATATTGGCAAGAAGTGACTTGCAGGAGTGAAGCTGCAAGAAGTCGGCTGAATGGACACCCAGGAGAGAGCTGTAAGACATGGAGCTTTCTCTGGAGAGGCATGAAAGGCTCACCTTCCAGTAGGCACCCGGAAAGGTAGTGCCATAAGTGCCAGTTTGTCATCAGATGGGAGGATTCCTTCAAGCATCAATGACAACCCTGACTGCTGGAATAACAGGAGTCCTCATGTGTTGCTAGAATGTGTGGGATATAAATTTGTCCATCACACAGGGCTAGAGAGATGACTCAGTGGTTAAAAGGACTGGCTACTCTTGCAGAGGACCCAGATTCAGTTCCCAGCACCCACACGATGTCTCACAACCAACTGAAACTCTAGTTCTAAAAAATACAACACCCTCCTCTGGCCTCTGGAGGTACCGTACCCACATGGTATACAAACATATATGTAGGCAAACACTCATACACATAAAATAAATGATAGATGGATCTAATTTGGAAAACAGTTTGATATTATTTAATAAAGTGGGACACACAGATTCTTGGGCCCACCCATTCTACTTTCAACATATATCTTAGAGCTGTGTGTTCATGACTACTCCAGTAAAGAGCTGAAAAGAGGTGGTGATGACACACAGCTATAGTCCCAGCACTCAGGAGGCAGAGGCAGCTGGATCTCATTCTAGTTCAAGGCCAGCCTGGTCTACATAGAGAGTTACAGATCTACATAGTGAGACCCTGCCTCAAAAATTTTTTTGTGAATGCAAGTTTATGTAAAAAGCATTGCTTCATGGGTACTTCCAGTTTGGGGCATGAACTTGGACCACACTTTCTCATTTTTCCTTCTGTAATAGCTGAAAGGGGGTTGATCAGAAGAATGTGGAATGAATCTTATTATCTCACCCATTGAGGGGTGTGGTCAGACATGGAAGCTTGGGCAATGCACACAGCAGCCTATGGTAACTTTTAAATGCAAATCTAGTTAAACAAATCTAGTGGGTTCCACAGCCAACAAAGCTCCTTGCCTTGTCTTGGGTCTTTTCTTCTCCAGGGACCAAATATCTTTCCTAGTGGGTTTGGTTTTGTTGTTAAAATACCAAAATATGATTATAGTTTGGAAATCTGAGAGCAAACAAGGAAAATGAGGCTGCTTCCAGGCTCTCATCGCAGGTAACATAAAATTATGCTAAAAATCAAGCCAACAACTTCAAGTTGGCTTTTGAGCTAATTAAAGGCCTTTCTTCTTTTCATTTTTTGAGGAAGAGTCACACGTAGCTCAGACAACATGCAATCACAGACCTATATAGACTCACTGATGTGAAATTCCTTTCCCTAGATGTGGGCTTGGAATGCAACGGAAAAGGAAAGAGAAAGAAAACTTAACATTTCAAGAATCTGGAGCCTGTGTGTAGGTGTTAGCAGGGTGGATTTGATGAAAATGGGCAGGAAAGTAAATAGGAAGCAATAGAATCTTCTGGAATAAAATGCATTTGAGTCTTAACTGGGTGTCATACCCACTCTGATGTTTAGCTCTATGACTTTGTTAGTTGTCCTTTCTAAGTCCTGGTTTTTCATCTATAAAAGTCAGCCATGTATCAATACCTATTTGATACAGAGCTTGTAAGATTTAATTATGCAAACTATGAGAAACACAGAGTAAACAGAAGCACACATATGACAACTGTTCACTATACATTAGCTGTCGGATGGACCATCAATATTTGGCAAATGTTCTTTGTTTTGTTTTGTCCTAACATTTTTGAGATGAGGTCTCACTATGTTACCCAGGCTGAACTTTAAGGCATCCTCCTGCTTCAGCTGCCTTAGCCTCCTACTTAAAGGGACTATAGGTGCTTGTCACCAAGCCTAGTTTTGTTTATTTTTATTTATTTATTTTTTTAGCATTGTTCATCTTAATAGTGATTAAGATGTGTGAGGGTCAGTAAGTGAAATCGCTTTGCAGTCGGCCATCTGTTCCGGATACATGGAAAATATCCCTCCTCCAGAAGGAAGAGTTCCCTTTAAGAAACATTCAGCTAGGAGGCAGCTGGGAAATTACCGGAGAGGAAAGGGCTCAGTGTGCAGAGCTGGGTCCCATCAACCTCTCTTTCAGATTAATTTTCTATGTCTCAAAAAAGAAAGGAAAACCCAGGAAAGTGGGTGGCGGGGTATTAGAGGCAGCAGTCTAGTGAACAGGCGGCAGAGAGCGGAAGAGCTTTTGCCGCCCGGTGTGAAACAGAAACGGGTGTTACAAAAGTAGCAAGGTCGAACCTAGGTGGCGACACTGAAAAAGGAAAGCATTAATGGGTGGGTGCCTGCGGGAAATGGGGAGTGGTGGAGAGAGCCTTTGTACCAGAGGATGCCACTTTTGTTTCAAATTTAGTCTTTGTTTCCGAAATAAATCTTTACTATTCCCACTAAACGTTAAAAGCCTCGGCTAAGAATGTCCCTTAAGTTTCATTAATGTATCTGAGTGTCTTAGTGAAGCACCTGTCACTCTAATAACCATTACCCGGTAGGATCTGTTTTCGGCAGGCTTTCTCTTGAGAGGCTGGTGCAGTATGTACCAATTCCACAACAACTTGAGGAGTTACGTTGAATATTAATAACTCTGCAAAGTGCATGATGAATTTAGACTAACGGCAAACAGCAGCGCAGACAAAGGCAAGGGATGCATTTCAGCCAGCGCCTTTGTAGGAAACCAAACCGTGGGCATAGCCCTGCTTAGAGGAATGAGTTAAAGCCACAGGGGCCGAGAAGAAGCGCGAGATTCTTTCATTTGAATGTAGTGTGAAAGGGTCCAGATACAAAAGGCGGTAGGCAGTTTGGAAGCATTAGCAGCTTGTGAGGAGGAGCAGTTAAAAAGAGGTTTAAACGCATCCTGCGGTAGATGAGCAAGCGGCATTACTGCGCACGCCTGCGGAGCTGCTGCAGGCTTTCGGGATGTGCTTCTTCAGTGTGGAAACACTACCAGAGCTTTCGTCCCTCTGGAGTTCCAGGGAATTCACTCAGAACTTCTGACCACTCGATTTGGGAGCAGCTTTCACTTCGTTGTCAATGAGCATAGTCATGCTCCTCATTTGTGGGGATCGGCAATTGAACCCAGGGCCTGTGCACACTAGGCAAGCTCTCCACCACAGAGCTATATCCCCAGCACACAAAACGTGCTTTTTAAGAAACAAAATAAAAGCAACTTTTTAGTGTTATTGGATCTTACTATGAATACTGTCATATGGAAGTAAAATAACAAAAGTTATTGAAGTGCCCAAGCCCATAAACAAATAAATATAGACATATTGGAAACCGAACAAAATATATTCAATACTAAACCCAAGGATAATGTATTATTAGAGAAAAACTGTGACAGCCTTTCAAATTCTTTGAAAATTTACTGTTTTTCACAACTTACAACAACTTTCAAAGGACAGCGTAGCCTGTGACTGCCAGGACCTACGGCCCTCACTAGCCACACAAATTCAAACGCATTATCCAGACCGCATAAGCAGATGTAATACCTGTGCACCTACCACATCCACCACAGGTAAATGTTTCCAGCTGCAGAACTGGATATAGGAAGGCCAAGGTGGCAAGCAGCATCCACTTCAGTGAAGGCACAGGAAGGAAAGATGGATTCTCAGAGGGCAGATCATTGTGAAAAGAACAGCCAGAGAGCCAGCAGTTTGGTCTTCTAACCCACCAGTCTCTAGGAATACTTTAAATGAGAGAAACCTGTGTTAATACTACTGGATAAGGAGAAGACCGTTACCATAATCTTTTAGTCAAATTTAAAGCTTTATTAAATACTGGCCAGGTCCATACCAGGGATTCCCAGAGAATGGCCACATTAGTCTAGTGTTTATAAAGGCAAAACCCAGACGGCTACGTGCTTCTTGCCTTCATCCAATCAGGGCATGCACACATCCTGATGTACTTCCTGCCTATGGACCTCCCACTTCTGTGTGATCAAGCATACCCTATGCAGTTGGGGCAACCAGCCTTGTTTATGGAAGTGACATGGCTTGTTATAGGATATGAACATTTCAGGACGTTATCTGTCCCTGGGCAAGTGGGGTTTACAGGTGTTGTCATCTGCTGGCCTGGTCTGTCACCTGGGTACCCTACTCCTTTAAGAAACAAGCCCCGCCCACTCCTATCCCTTCCCCTTCCCCCCTTCAGCCAAGGCAAGTGGATCTCCCCTACCCCCTCTCCAGGCCTGGCTCTCTCTGTGTCCCTCTCCTGAGGAGGTGAAATTACCTGGTGCAAGTGAGAAGGAAACATGGAACACGCAATTAACCTGCTTAGGAGTTTATTAGAGGGGGC
>JAQHUG010000136.1:1688407-1730648 GCA_028555095.1 Dicrostonyx torquatus
GGGGAGCACTCAGCGCATCAGGGATGGGGAAGACGGAACAAGCCTTGGGGAAATAACCATATGCCAACCTGGGAGAGAAAATCGAGTACTGCCCTTTCTGTCAATTGTTTTGTTACTCTGTGTGATATAATATATAGACTGAGTTCCCCATTTGTTCTCTAATAAGTCGTATTAATTACTTTTTTGTTGCTGTTATACAACACCATGACCGAGGGAGCTTAAAAGATTAATTTTGGTTTGTGGTTCCAGAAGAATAAGAATCCCTCAGGGCAGGGAGGCAGGGTAGCAAGCAGGCCTTCTCAACTGCAAGCATGAGATACAGAGAGAGAATGGGAAAAGCTTAAAAGCTCTTACTGGCAAAGGCCACCCCCAGTGACATACTTCCTCCACCAAAGCTGTGCCACTTAAACCTCCCCAAACAGCACCACTGGGACCAAGTCTGCAGAAGACAGTTTTCGTTCAAACCACCGCACACGCTGGCCATCCTTTACGGTGATCAGTTGGGACTTGGCATAGCGACAAGTTGCCCACGCTTTTGCTTTGGTGTTTCCTCCAGCTTATGCAGACAGTAGCCAATCAACATCTTATTTTCAGCTGTGTAGATATTTTTTGTCTGCATGTTTCATCTGTGCACCACATGCATGCAATGCCCGTGGAGGCCAGGAGCGGGCATCAGATCCCCTAGAACCCTTTGTGAGCTGCTGCCACAAAGCTGGGAACTAAACCTGGGTCTTTGGCAAGAGTAACAAGTGCTTCTAACCACTGAGCAGACCTTCCGTCTGTTTTTTCAAACAGAAGCAAACATCGCTGTTTGCAATTCTGTCTTGGAAACAACCCCCCTTACTAGAAGGAAATGAGTTTCTTATTCTCTTGGGAACCAGTATATGCAGATAATTAGAATTCAAACTTCACTGATGCCCTGCAAGGTAGCACACATGAAAGAGAAACCAGAATAACAGGAGTGAAGCCAATAGAACATGCTGCCAACTTGCACCTGGCATTCTAGTCATTGCTCCCGCCAATTTGGGAAGTGCTAAACACCTAGTTATAAAAATGAAACTAGACAGATGAGGCTGGGTAATTAATGACTTCCTTGACATTAATGACGATAATTATAGCTGTCACCGCAAATAGCAGTGTCCCTTGGTGTCTCTATCAGCCATTGCACATTTGATTGAGATCACTAGAAAGGAAGGCTTGTCCCTGGATTCTTAAATAAATAATGCTGCTCCAGATAAAAATATTTTTTTTTATTAGTGTTGGCCTTGGGTTAAAAGCCTCCAAGGAAATGTCAGTGTTTACACCAATAATGCTCATGTTGTATAAATATAGTTTCTTCAAATGTTAAGCAAATTGCTATATTTTAATACTTTGCCTTGTGCTTACACTAAGAAGAATAAATGAACTTTCCTTTGTTTGGTATGAGAAACAGTATTGAAATAAAATTCAAATACAGCCTCCTGGTCTTATCGGAACAACACGATCTCATTATGTCTATGTGAATACATATTTGCTAATCTGTTGATTTGCATATCTCCAGAAGCTGGGTAGACTCTTGTACTGTAGCTGTGTTCTGTCCAGTCTTTTTAGATAAAGGAATCAGGCACGTTTATAACCATCTGTGGCTGCGTGCTGCTCACGGCCTTCTCTAAAACTGGGTCTTTCTTTCTCCCCTGTTAATTTAGATGACACTGAGCCCAGGGCCAACTTATGGAAACTGTATTCCTCAGCAAGGGTAATTTCTCAGTGATGGAGCCTTACAGGGGGGCAGTCAACTTGTACATGGCAGTGGACATAAACTGTGGCTAAGACCCTGAGGGAAAGGACAAGCCTGTGGCCTCCTCTGGTTGGCATATCTGTCTTTTAAAAACGTTGTATTTAATATTTATCCATGCATATAACATGTTTACGTCGGATCCCTTCCCATTCCTTCCCCTCCTCCTCACCCCCACCACTTTTTTTTCCCACTTTCGTGTCACTTCATGTTCTCTCCCTCTGTCTTTCTCTCTGTGTGTGTCTGTGTCTCCCTCTTTCTCTCTCCCCCCACCCTCCCTCCCAGCAGTCATCAATATCCACTAGCTCTTCAGATAGGGCAGGAATTTCATAAACCCTTCTTTCACCCATGCTGGGAGCTTGGCTAACTTGGTCTTGTGGAGGCCTTGTGCCTACAGTCATGGCCGGTGGGAGTTCACGTATGCAACTGCACTGTCCTATCTGGAAAGTTCCGTTTCTCTTCAGACATCTATCTATTCCCTATGGCTCTTACGTTTTTTTCCATGCCCTCTTCCGTGATGAGTCCCAAGCCTTGGGAAAGGGGTTGTGAGAGAGATGTTCCATTTGGGCTAAGCACTCTACGGTCTCCCATTCTCTGCAGATTTACTGCTTGTGGGTCTCTGTATTCATCACCATCTTCTGCAAAAAGAAGCTCCTCTGATGAGGGCCGATTGGTGTGCTAGTCTCTAGGTGTAAAGATGAGAACTCAGTGGACAGGTATTACTATGTCTATTTAGTGGAATAATACTACCCTAGTGCATATGGCTTTATGCAGCCACAGGCTTGTCCAATTAGCATTACCAGGCACGGGGTTCATCTCGTGGAGCAGGTTGGTTACTTCCCTAATATTGGTGCAGGGATTGGACACGTGACTATACCCTGTTAAGCCAGTTGTTACTGTAGCTCCCAGGTCTCACAGCTGGGCAAGACTGTTGAAGTCTTCTCTCCAGATAGTATAAAAAGAGCCTTCCAGCACTGCATTCTTAGCCTCTAGTGATGAAAAAGAGCCTTCCAGCACTGCATTCTTAGCCTCTAGTGATGAATCTTCCAGGTTGGTACCAGCTTGACTTCTCTATGCCCTGTGGCTCGGGCTTGTGGTATTTGCAGTAATAGGGGTCTTACTATTGGGTTCTTGGAGGTGACCAAGAGCAATGGCCACAGCCTGTAATGTTTGGGGGGAATCCGTGGAAGCCAAAGAGAGAACTCATACCTGGCTCTGAGTTTTTCTTTTATGATTTTAATTTTTTCAAGACAGAGTTTCTTTCTGTAGCCCTGGTTGTCCTGGAACTCATTCTGTAGACCAGCCTGGCCTTAAACTCAGAGATCTGCCTGCCTCTGTCTCCCAAGTGCTGGGATTAATATCTTGCATCATCACCACCTGGCAGCCCTGGGTTTTTTTTATTTGATAGCTTATGGTGTCTAGGGGAAGTGTTGTATTCTCTTTACAGACTTTTAAGCTAGTGTGGTAAGATTATATTATACTCAGTTCTCCTGAGGGTATTTTGAGTTGATTAGGAATAGAAGTCTAAAGTGCAGTGTGTCACTTGTTCTTTTAAAACGTTCATTTTGTGATCTAATACAAGAATAACACCACGATTTGAAATGAGATTGTCAACCTTGGTGTCAGTGAAGCAGCAGGATGGAAACAGTGCCCTGAGTCTCTGAAAGACATGTGGTACAAAACCCCCCCCCTCATAGTAAGGCTCTCAGAGGGCCAATGGGGATGGACTTCTTCCCTGAGAGGCAGGGGGGTTGAACTTCCCTGAGAGGCAATAGGGTTGGACTTCCCTGAGAGGCTATGGGGCTGGACTTCTTCCCTGAGAGGCAATGGAGCTGGATTTCTTCCCTGAGAGGCAATGGGGTTGGACTTCCCTGAGAGACAGTGTGTGTGTGTGTGTGTGTGTGTGTGTGTGTGTGTGTGTGTGTGTGTGTGAGAACTGGACTTCCCCAAGGCAATGGGGTTGGACTTCCCTGAGGCAATGGGGTTGGACTTTTCTGTTGCTGTAGAACAGGTGGGAGCTGTACCATTGGCAGGAAACCTACAAAGAGCTCTCATTTGGTCAACAGCTCCCAGGCCCTGAGAAAAGCATGCACCCGAATGTAGCCTGAGTGCTTTGTTTAAACTATTTGAAGACTCCAAAGAAATATTTCTGGCCCAACTTGTTCCTGATATTTTCCTGTAGACTCTGGAGCAATTTGCTTCAGCAGCATAGTCAAAGACTATGAGAAACCATGTGCGTGTGCATAGTTCACTCTCGAGGGAAGAATGTTTACCTGCTATGGTTTGTAATTGACCACTTGATTACTGCTGTTTTAAATCCTCTACATTCCTTATCTCTCTATGCCTGTAGCAGTTGGTTCACTCTTAGTGGTCCACCTAGCACACCCCCGACTTTTGTGGTTGGGTTTTGTACTTTGCAGAACCACTGAAATGTCTGTAATGATGAGGTTTAAGCACTTGATAAAAATCAATGAAATAAATTAATAATACCAAGACAATTAGTTATCCTTGGCAAATAATGTCGGCAGACACTACCAGGTCAATGTCATTGCAGCCGCTCGACATCTTCATGTGTGCCAGAACCAACTGCCAACTGCCCTGAATTCTTCAACCCCAGTCCTCAGATACTTGTCTAATCAATATCTTTTTGTCCCTGCACATATGACTTTGTCAATCCTCCACAAGGAAGAGGGAGTTTTACTTCTCTGCTTGATGGGGGTGGGAGTCGAGTTGCTTTGAACTGCTGGAGCACAGTCAATCGATTCTGATTAGCACTTGACTAGAGAATAAAAGGCCACGAAAATAGTACTTTTCAATGATTTACTTTTCTCTCTCCAGGGATTGGTGGGGGGCTGATTTTAAATACCACTTTAAAACATAGTGGGTTAGGGTGGAAGTCCTATCAACTGTTTTAATGTAGTCCTGTTCTAAAGAGTACATCTGAGAAGCCTGTAAAAGACAATGGAAACTATTGGGCCAGAACAAAAAGGAACGAAGAATGGAAAGAAGGAGGGAGGGAAGGAGGAAGGGAGGGAGAGAGGGACAGAGGAAGGGACGGAGGGGGGAGAGAGGGGAAGAAGAAAGAAAGAAAGAAAAGAAAAAGAGAGAGAAAGAAAGAAAAGAAAAGAAAGAAAGAGAAAAATAAAAAGAAAGGAAGAAAGGAAGACAAAGAACCAAAGAACAAGACAAAGAAGGCGATGGACAGAGGACACAGGCGGGTTCCTCTCCTGCTCTCACTCAGTGTGCTCCAGAAACAGCATCTTTTCTCCCACTCCCAGGCAGGGGAACTGCTTCTGTTTCCAGCCTTTCACACTCCACATTCAGAGCCACTCCTGTACGCGCCATCTCTGGGAGCCTTAGGTGTGCAGTTGCCAGACCCGGTGCTTGTGGCTTTTTCACCTCTACCTCTTGGTTCTTCCTCCTTCCTTTGACTCTCAGCCCAGCCCTGCCCCAGCCTGTCTCTTCTGGGATACTGTAGCCCACTCCCAACTTGTTTCGTTGCTTGTAGATTTTCCACTTTCTGATATGATCTATATTCCACATGGAGGATTTTCTTATTTTTCTCTTCTGTTTTATTGGTGTCATTTATACTCCTAAGGTCCTCAAGAAAATTTTGTGTGACTATCTGGCTCAAATTGTTTCTGCCACCTCTCCTAGCTTTGAAAATTACAGGACAGAGATCAAGGTTTTGAAACATTTATGTCACTGCTTATTGTCTGGCCTATTAAGTTTATAACAGGCAATCTTCTGTACAGAAAAGAATCCTTACTTGAAGTATTCATGCATAATAATTGTAAGGCATTAACAGCAATGTTTGGCAGTTCAAATTCATGTCAAGTGCTCGCATTCTTTCAATAGAAATAAGGTAACTGAGGCGACAATCAGAAGGGACACGCATTTTGATTCCTGTATCAGGTTCTCTCCTAGCACATCCTCCAATAATCTAAACCCACAGTGTCTCACCTTTTCATTCTGTCTTGGACATCTTGACCATCAGTGATACCGAAGAAGCCCAATGCTTATTGATCATTTCCATCTATTAACGAATGGACCTAGAGAGTATCTGTCCACACGTTTTCCTCTTTCCATTTAGTTTCAGATTTATATGTATGGGTGTTTGTCTGCATCTACATCTAAGCACCACATTCATGCAGCCATAACAGAGTGTTTGATTCCCCGGAAATGGAGGTAAGGTCAGTTGGGATCTGCCTTGTCGTTGCTGGGAAACGAACCCAGGTCCTCTGCAAGTGGCTGCCTTGCTTCTAGATTTGTCTTCTGGGCCTCAACACTTCCCAAGAGGCCTCACTTCTGGACACTGTTGCACTGGAGAATGTTTCCAACCCAAATTTCAGGGCACAGAGCAATACTACAGCAAAACATGGCTCTCAGCTTACCTAAGCTCACGTACAAGGGGTGCACTTGCTCTCCACATCTCCTGCATACTTTCAGAACTTCCCTTTAATCCATCCCTAAAAATTCCTTAGGATAAATATTTTCCTATTATTTTTCTCATAACAAAGTATAGTTTTCATTTTTAAGACTTTTACTTTTTACCTTCCTCTTGAAAAATATATTTCATAAGGAGGTATCTTTACTGAGTAGTTTTGAGCCACACCACCTCTTTATTGGTATAGTGATTTTTCTTCTTCTTTCCTTAAAAAGCAATATGAATGTTCACTTGCTATTTTATATCAGTATATACTAGCCATCTGCATAGCAAAACAACCTCAACTGATTAAATAGATTTCATGACTCTGAGAAATAATGACTTGGGTTGGACTCAACTGGACATCTATTCTGCTTTGTACTGGGCTCCATCTTGAAACTGTAGTCAACTTTGGGTCTGTTGGGTGATTTATTAGTCAAAAATACTGTAAGGCTAAGCTCAATGTTAGCATGACGCTGGACTACAGAGTTACAGGGCAAGATTGGACATATGAGCCTGATTATTTAGGACCATCCACACAGTCAGTATTGAAACATTTGTGCATTATCACATCATAAATTAGCTGGCAGAAATAAGTAATTAGTTGAAAGATCCACACAATTCTTCATAGGTGGGACTGAGACATGACAGGTTTCTGTGAGTGGTGGTGTATAGGAGGTGTGTGATGCTATACCTGCATGGTCTGTCGTGACGTGTCCTTAATCGTCTAAGCAATGTTGCTTTTGTCCTTGAACTTTGGTCTCTCTTGCAATGTTTGTCTCATCAGTATCAACGGTAAGTCAGTGAAGGTCTTCTCCCACTTTTTTTTTTCTTTCTGATCATCCCCATGGTGACCAGGAAACAGCGGGAGCCTCATCAGTCTCTTCACACAACCCCATGCAAAGCTAGTCTCTTTCACAAGGATGGCAAGGTATCATTGAAGGCCTTCAAGAACTCTATGATGTCAGCACCAAATTTATATGCTGGGGAAATAATTCCATAAAGGTTAGGACATGCCCGGGTTGGCCATCACTTTCATCTCTGATGTAAACATTCCCAAATCTGTGCATTCTACTGCTGCTCTTTGTCATTGTCGTATAACATACATACAACACACAGGTCACAAAAGTCCAGTTGAATGAGGGTTGACAAGTGTCTATACTACCCAAGATCAAGTTACAGAAATTTGCATTTGCCCAGAAAGTTTCCTTTGGTTTCCTTCCATCTAGTCTTCCTCATGCTAAGGCAACTTTCCGCCCTCCATCTGCAGACCTTCCTTTGCTTCTTCTTCAATCCATGTAAATGGAATCTGTTTCCTTTCCCACCCCCACGATGCTGTCCAGATATATCCACCTGGGCATACACCGTTTGTGGTTCCAATAAGTGAATACACACCAATTTTCAACCTACTCCTGTTGATGGAGAGGTGGCTTAGTTTTAGTGTTTTGCTAGAATTGAAAAGGCTGTGATAAACATGCCTGTGGTAAGCTATTTGCTTCTGTTGCCTTTACAAGGAACAATTGCCTCTAGTTCAGCTCTCAAAGACTTCTTTGGTCTTCAGTAAAATGAAACAAACATATTCTAAATGGTTAGCATTGGCTTGAATCTTAAGCACTTTGCTATAAATTTCAAAAGAAGGACTTAGTGTCTTATATGAAAAATACACTCACAGAAAAAGTATTGTGTACTCAACAGGCACAACCCCCACTGCCGATCTGAATGAAGATTACTGTGGTATCGCACATCCACAAGTGTCCTTGATCTTGCAGGAGATAAGAACATTCCTGCTTCAATATTTTCCATAAAAAAGAACAAAGCAATCTTGTTTATCATCTCTTTAAGTTTTGTGAAGAAGCCCATGAATGGACAGGTAGTCAATACAGTAGCTAATAGCATTATATTTAAAATGGTATTTGTGGCAGTAGGGAAACCCTGCCGAGGTTTGTGGAGGTGATTGTACAATCATATAGAAACTGGAACTCAGTCCGTGGCTAGGTCTGTGGAAAGGGCCTTGCAGGAAAAACCCTGTGAAAGAGGTGTGATGGGAGGAAAATCAAACTGATTTTTCTGGAGTGGTGGCACTGCACTGTAAAGGATGGGACTGGAGCTCAGTAATCTCTAGGGTAGGCAGTGGAGGAGCTAGAGCAACTGATATTTATTTATTCGCTCACTTACTCATATATTCGAGACAAGATCTCATGCTGTAGCTCTGGCCAGCCTGGAACTTGCTATCTACCCAGGCTGAAGTTTGAGCAACTTGTGAAGCAATTGTTGGCATGCGGTGTGGGACCCTGTGGACTGGATGGGTCCTAAGGACACTGAGGAATGAAGGCACTGTGTAGTTCTGATAATACCTCAAATGCATTCTGATGCCCTTAAGTCAGGATAGATCCAGAAGTTGCCTTAGGTCTTCCACAATCAGTCACAATGGTGGGACAATTCCCCTTTCAGAAGTTAAGGGAGCCGGGAGGTGGTGGCACATGCCTTTAATCCCAGCATTTGGGATTAAAAGCAGGCAGATCTCTGTGAGTTCGAGGCCAGCCTGGTCTACAGAGCTAGTTCCAGGACAGCTACAGTTAATGCTGTTACATAGAGAGGAGAGAGAGAGAGAGAGAGAGAGAGAGAAGGGAGGAGGAAAGGAAGGAAGGAAGGAAGGAAAGATAGGTAGGTAGATAAGGAAAGGACCAGTATTGGACACAGGTGAGGGTGAGCATTGGAGACAATGCATGAATAGGAGAATTAAGACCAAGAAAGATAAACTCTCAAGGTTTCCAGAAGCAAATCATGAATGAATGATTTCTTGTCATTTAGAATGGAGTAAGAATTTCTCTTGTATTAAACGAACATAAATGGGATGAGATGTTGATCCTGTGGCTGTCATCTAAGCTAGAAAAATGTAATGGCTCTCCGGATGAGACACATCATCAGTTTGTGGCTTAACATTAGTTCAGAATTAAAGGACACGGGCTGAAGTTTGGAGCTGATGGTTATGTAAAACAGAGAATGAAACCATTAGTTATCATTTCTATTACCCACTCTGGGACAGGTGACCCTGGCACCTCTTCACTACTCCCAGGAAATAGCTAAACATCTAAACTGGGTTAAGGCCTTCCGTGTTGCTTGAATGATTTGAAATTTTATGGAAATACGTCTTAGTTCAATGTTTTGTTTTTTAACTTTTGCTTGCTTATGGGATCCAGGTGCTGAGGGATTACAGGTCAAATCAAGAGCAACAGCTACTGACATGCCTGGTTTGCCTTCTATTGCTGCGATGAATGCCATAACCAAAATGACTTGGCGAGGAGAGGGTTTATTTGGCTGATACACCCTAAGTTATAGTTATCAAGGGAAGTCAGGGCAGGAACCTAGAGGCAGAAACTGAAGCAGAAGCCATGGAGGAAGGCTCTTATTGGCTCACTGTCCATGGGCTTGTTCAGGGCTTTCTATAGGCCTCTGGACCACCAGCCTAGGTGTGGCACCATCCACAGTGCGCTTAGCCCTCCCACATCAATCATTAATCAGAAAAACAATGCCCCGCAGAATTGCCTAGAGGCCGATCTGATGAAGGCATTTTCTAAATTGAGGTTCTCTCTACCCAGATGATCCTATCTTATGTCAACATGACAAAAAACTAACCAGCATATTGTAAAAAGATCATGTTTACATTTTTTATGCACACAGTCAAGATTGAGGAGAGGTTAAGAAGGTATTTTCATTGGTTTATTCTGACAAGGACATTTGGGGATGCATTTCATACAAAGATGGCGTCTTAGGGTTTCTATTGCTGTGATCACACCATAATCACAAGCAACTCTTATAAAAGCAAAAAATTAACTGGGATGGCTTACATCTTCAGAGGTTTAGTTCATTAACATCATGGTCCAACATGCTAGCATGGCGGCAGACATGGTGCTGGAGAATTAGCTGTAACGTCCTACATCTTGACTTGCAGGCAACAGGAAGTAGTTTGTCTTACTGGGAGTAGCTTGTGCATAGGAGACCTCAAAGCCCACCTCCACAGTGACAGGTGTCCTCCAACAAGATCACAGCTACTCCAACAAAGCCACATCCTCCATTAGTGTCACTCCCTTTAGGGGCCATTTTCTTTCAAACCACCACAGATGGGTAGGCCCCTCCCACAGGCTTCCAGGTGTTCCTTCCTTCCCAAACCCTTCTGAGTATCACCATGACAACTAAGCAGTCAACATAACAGGGTAAGTCCTCCCTTTAGAAGCCAATAACACGAAATGAAATTCAATGCAGGGTTCTTGTGTTTCACTGAAAGAGCTGATGTGGCCCAGACTCAATCTATTGGTTTGCTGCAAGCATTATTTTCGGCCCACATTCCTCTGTGTCTTTTTATGGTATAATTCATTTTAAAATGAGATTTCTCTTCCATCCACACTAGATGTTCCTTGCTAACCAAATAGGCTCTTAATGTGAGTTTCTTTTCTTTTCTTTCTTTCTTTCTTTTTTCTTTTTTCTTTTTTTTTTTGTACGGAGCAGGGGGAATGAAGTTCGCTTTGCAGGATAGCTGAGGTAATGGAAAAAGGTCAAAGCTCAAATGATAACTTGTTTGGGGTCAGAGACGGAAACACCACATGGGCAGTGAAGAAGCAAAGGACGTTGTGCAATGTGTGCTCTGCTGTTTCCATCAAGCTTTGAGGGGAAAACGTTCTGTTCTACTACACATCCGGTTCAGGGGGACCTGTAATTACCATACAGGAAAAAAGTCTAAATTCAAATCAGACGAGGAGATGAATATCTAAGCCACTAGTAGAAATTAATCTGCTTCCTCTTTAATGAGCAGAATTTGTCAAGGTGGCTCCCTGCTGTAAAGTCAACAGTGGAAAAAAACAGAGCTGCACCTCGGTAGATCCAGCTAGCTCACGAACAGCAGCATAGGTTAAAAACGTGTTGCCTCGGGAAACTTATTTCCATAAGCACTGTGCTGAGCCAGCTCACAGGAAATCAGATCGGCTGACCTTTGGTGGCTGGAAGGTGCCCCCTTCCCTCTGCCTGCTGAGAACCTGGAATTCACTTTCCTCTGGTCTAACATGGGGAATAGTAAGCACACAATTGTGAGGAAGTGCAGAATAACATTTGTTGAACATCGGGTAGAGTAATAATTGTTCATACAGGTTTTTGCACATTACTTAAAACATAAAGCAGTTGTCTAAGAAGAAAGTGCTGCCGCCACTTAATGCTAACTAGGTGGCCACCGTATTGCACGATCATTTTTTTTAGCTGTTAGAAATAGAAAGATATGCATGCCTTTTTTTTTTGCATGCCTCTTAAAAAAATGGATTGCCATGTTTATCCTAATTGCATGGCATCCATACTTGGCAAACCACCTATTTATAATAAAGGAAGGATTACGTAATATAAGGTGAGGATGATCTTTCATCTGTGGCATTGACAATGGCTGAGTCATTATTGTATTATGCTTGTGTACAATGACTTGTTGTAAATGATCTCAGCACCTAAGATGTGTGCACTAACTCATGTGCTACAGAAGTCACCCTGAAACAAGACTTCAGGCAGTTTCTAAGTATATAACTTGAAATCAACCACCGACTAACATTAGAAGCACTTAGGAGATACCTTAGGTTATGTCTGTGGGGCATTTTTGGAGAGTTTTCACAGAGGAAGGAAGACCCATCAGTAGTAGTTTGAAAGAAAATGGCCCCCATGGTCTAGACTTGAGTGGCACTGCCCCATGGTCTAGGCTTGAGTGGCTCCATCCCATGGTCTAGGCTTGAGTGGCACCATCCCATGTTCTAGGTTTGAGTAATAATGTCCCATGGTCTAGGCTTGAGTGGCACCATCCCATGGTCTAGGCTTGAGTGGCACCGTCCCATGGTCTAGGCTTGTTGGCTCCATCCCATGATCTAGGCTTGAGTGGCACCATCCCATGTTCTAGGTTTGAGTGATAATGTCCCATGGTCTAGACTTGAGTGGCACTGGTCTAGACTGAATAAGAAAGCCTGGTGAGCACTGGTGTTTTCATTCCTTTGCTTTCCCATGAGTGTCATGCTTCTGTTGCCATGATGGATGGAACCCTCTCAACTGTGAACCAGAAGAGACTTCCTTTCCTTAGTTGCATTTGGTCAGGTATTCAATAGCTGCAACCAGTATAAAAACTAAAATGCTGAGGACATTTAACACCACAGAGAGAGGCAGACCAAGTGTGGTTAGTTTCCCCTTACAGAGCTGATTTACACTCACAACACTGAGTGTATCCTGAACAGTGTGTACAAGGGTAGGCACACCAGAGGCCGTTTCTGTTCTATGTAAACAACCCTTGCACCAAATCTGTGTCCATGGCTTTAATATCATAGCTCCCATTTTTCACATGAGGAGATTAACCAATGATTCCAAATCATTCAAACTGACACACGGCCGAAGGTGTCCTCCTGCCTTGCTAGGGAATACAACAACACAGGAATTTGTAGTAATTTGGGAGTCCTAATTAATTTTGAGAAGTGTCAGGGAGGTAGAAATCACTCAAATTAAAAAGCATGAATAAATCTCTGGGTGGGAAGATTTGGGCCAAGAGGGCTGACAGATCTCCTATAGACATGAATATTCAATTGGTTGACGTTGGTAGAGAGCCTGTGTGTGCCATTCTAGGTGTGGGAAGAGGATATCAGACATGGAATAGCATGTTTTTCCTTAAGAAGAAATCTGATATAATTAGGGATCTTTAGCAGACAAGTTAAATACTTAAGAAAGTTTGCAAAAAGGCCAGGCATATTAGTGCATAAAAGGCAGAGGCAGGGGGATGGTAGGTTTGAGGCCAGCTTGGGTTACATAGTCAGAGACTGTCTTAAAAAGAGGGACTTTTTCAGTTCTGGGAAACACAGCTCAGCAGTTAAGAGTGTTTAGAGCTGTCACAGGGGACCAGGGCTCATTCAGCACTGACACAGTCTCTCACAATCACCTGGAACTCCCAGGTCCAGAGGATCGGACACCCACTAGTATTCATGGGCACCTGCACCCAACTATCACACAAAACCTCACTCGGGCACACATCCAAACTACAAATAAAAAATATTGGCTTAAAGCATACGCTTGTGTGGTAGGGTAGGAGGTTTTCTAAAGGAAACTATTTTGGGATTTTGACAGGTGTTTTCAACACCTATTTTCATCAGGTGTTGCTGAACCTGAGCTGCCTGCAGGAGAAGAGAGGGATGCTGGGGCCTGGCAAGTGGAAACATCGAAGCAACAACTTCAAGAATGGCGCTACTCTGGAGCAAGAGGAAGAGACTCAAACCAGACGATTTGGTTCCACTTTTTCCAGTCTGCTGAAAAAAAAAAAAAAGCAGACGTCAAAAAAGGATCCAAGTTTTCATTCCTTCCATCGCTGCCTTCAGTCACCTTTGAAATCAGGCTAGGTGAGCCACTGCATCTGGCGTGGGACCATCAAACATAGTCCATCCTTTCATCCGTCCAAAAACTGCATGGCATGCTGTCCTACTCCATCTCGGAAACCCTAAGAGACAGATCCCCAGGCCACCAAGCCAGAAGGGTTAGGAGCGGCTAGCTGACTCACATCAATAGTTCTTTGTTTTACAAGGCAATCCATTCATACAAAATTCTTTCTTTTCAACAGTTTGGTAGTGGTGGCTCCCAGGTACCACAGAAGCAAAACTGTATACTAAGGGCCCACTGCCTCAGGTTAGGTGCTCTGGAGTGATGGGGATGCCTGGATTAACTGCATCCAACTGTTACAATAAAGGTCCAGTACTTCAGGAACGCAGGGCAGGACAACTAATGAATGCTGGAATGGGGCAAGTTACAAGAATGGAGTGTTTCCGGTGTCGGTGAACAAGTTCACCAGAGGATAGCTTGTCTCATGGAAGACAGAGTAGCCAAGTGACTACAACAAAACAAAACAAAATGAAAAGGCAGTGTGCCACCATAGTTTCCTCTGCATGCATTGTCCTTCAGCCTAGAAGACCACTCAGATATAATAGCCAACGCCTCTTGTACCGTTAACTATAATGTCACAGGACCGAGGAGCTTGTGGGTGTAACTGGAGCTGAGAAATGGAAGGTTCTGGAGACAGATTAAATGGAGGGCACAAGTTATCACTGACATTTCTAGCGGGAATGAGAGTGACACATCCTGGCTTTTAGTTTGCTTTAAAAAGATATAATGCTTTAGAAATGCCACGGAGGATAGTTTGAAGGGTATAATTCTTCAAGTAGAATCTCCCTTATGATTAAAGTATGATTTGTTTTTTAAAAATCTGCTTGCTTAGATCAAGGCTTTATTGTGCTAAGTAGGACATAGCTAAGTTAGGGAGGTAAAACCCAGGTCTGCTGGGGTACTTTAATATCTAGTTTCTCCTCTTGGTGCTGGTATAGGGCATCCCTGCTTGAGCATCTGCTGGTCTGTGAAGCTGATAAATTTAGGTTGGTTTTCCATCATCCACAACGTAAGTTTTCCCAGGTTCCAAAGTGCTGGGCCCAAACAACTCAAGCCTATTGAGTCCTCTGTCCCTTCCCTTTCACTCTCCAGGAAAAGGCAGATGTGGTGGCTCATGCCCTTAATACTCAGGACACTGAGACAGGAGGAGTGGCAGGTGCAAAGTCAGCCTAGACTTCATAGAAACACCCAATCCCTCTGTTAAGTCCATGTTAGGAAAAATCCTAAGACGAGCCGCTCCGCCGGTGCAAAGAAATCTAACCAGGCCAAATCAAATCGAATTAAAATGCCCATGTTTTATTAAATGCAGCACTCTCAGGTGGCTGAGAATATGGCAGGGGAGACAGAAAACCAGTGAGCACAAGCAAAAACCCGGGACCACGTGTTCCTCCGCTGGGCACCCACTTAAATACCCTGTGGGAGTGGAGGACCTGGCATGCTGGGATTTGGAGTCCAGACCAAAGCAATTCCCAGGCCAGGGTGTTGGGATGGATGCCAGTCCAGTTCCAGTTGAGCTGATGTCCTCTTCTGGTCTCCTCGTGCGGTGTGTGCCCATGCTGCATATCCATGCAGGTTTTAGGGGGACTTGGATTTCTCCTTGCTTTGAGTTATCTTCACTAATTCAGCACTCTGAGACCCATTTACAAAGCAGAATGAGGTTCATTGAAGCCTTCAGCTGAATGAGTGCAGTTCTCAGAACAAGGGTAGCGATACACAGGATAGGCCGTACTTGTTTTTCAAGGGATTTCAAATTCAGTCCAGTGTTGACTTCCGATAGCAAACATCCTGCCAAGCTGCATGACAAATCTAGAGAATGCAAACTAATTTACCAAAGCTTCCGGTGGCCACGTGAAGGGATGGAAGAAGTGTGCCTAGCTAAGGCTCTGACACACTTAGTAGGGCAGCCGTGATGCCTGGGGAGCCGCGGGTTTCATTTTTCGGTTTTAAACTGTCTTGGAAACCTTTTGGAATTTATGATCTCAATTCTACGCAGTCAGCATAATGATTGCTGTTCGCTTTTCACTTTCTTTCTTTTTAAAGGAGGTAAGAGGCTGTAGGGAGCACAGTATCAAACTTCTCAACCATGTAAGTTGGGGAAAGGATGCCGGGCCTACCGTTTGGAAATGCACGGGTGGGTAGGCAGTGCTGCAGTCAGAGAGCTGCACGGTGAATTCGCTTTCTTTTCTGATCCATGGCGGACAGACTAGGTGTGTGGGGGGGGAATTGTAGCCGAAGACCACAAATGACCTAGGACTCAAGCAGACCACATGGAAACTGGTGGAAACCTTCAGCCACTTTAAAAAAAGTAAAAAAAAAAAAAGTATCTGTCTATAAGGCTGCTTGTCTGTTTGGTAGCTGAACGTCACTACAGTTGGGCATCGTTCAATTGCAGCTATCATATCCCATAGGATTTTAGGCTGTAATTCCTTTAAGGCTCCAATACTACTATATCCAAGTCATCTTGGAAACTTTGCCCTTAGTGTTGTAGGGAAAGGATGCATAGGGGTGCAACATGATCTACAGAATTACCCAGATAAAATACTATTTTCTGGACCAAGACTAAGTTTCCTCTCTCTCTCTCTCTCTCTGTCTCTGTCTCTGTCTCTGTCTCTCTCTCTCTCTCTCTCTCTCTTTATTTTCCAATGCTGGGAATTGAATTTATGACCTTTTACATACTAAACAAGTACTAAACCACTCAGCTATGTCCCCAGCCCTAAGGTTCAGTTCTCTACCCTAAGATGTAACTCCTTCATCTTAAAGGTTTCTTGGAATCTCAGAGCTTCTGTCTTGCCTTCCCCAACTGTCAATCAACCTCTCACCAGTAGGTACACTCTGGTCTGCCCGATCCATTTTTTGTTTTCGTTTTGACAATGATCTTTAGTCTGTTTCAACCCATATTTTGAAACTCACTTTACCAGACTCTCCCCACCCTTCAAAGACATTTTGGTACCTTGGGAAGTGGAGAGCCAACACCTGGTAACGTGCTGACCCCTTTTCCTTTCAATATTAACTCTTTCATTCACGGATCCCAGGGCCTGAGATCTGGAATGGAGCCTACAGCTTATTGACAAAAGAGAATGGAGAGACTGCAGAAGACAGGAGCTCTTGATGGTTATCTAAAGCCCAGTGGTGTCGTGAGATGGTTTCCCAGCTATCATAAGACAGAGTTCTGCTCTGTTAATTATATTTCTGGTTGAGTCTTCATCTCTGGAAACCAAAGTCTAGAGACTTCGTGCCTGGCGTCTCCTGGGTCTGTAGCATAGACAGACCTCAGAGCATCACATTTCCCACCTACTCTGAGGACAAAGAGCATATCTCCCTTTTGGAATGCCTCTTTGATGTTGTTTGAATAGAGATGATTCTTGGGTTTTCTAATGGGAGCCATCCCATTTCCCTTAGCAAACCTGTACCACTCTTGAACTTGGGTCCATCTATAACTGCAAATGTCATCACATATTATTCTCATTTTAATACTATTATAATTTTACACTTAGAATGCAAAATGATGGTGGCACGCATGGAATTGTTTCATATGCTATCATGTATCAGAGCCTGGCTCTATACTAGGAAAACCAAAAAGGCTGGGCTGGTGTGAGGGATGCTGGCACCATGGTGATCACACACTCTTGAGTCCCAGAACTAGGAGGCAGGAGAGAACCAGAGGAAGACCCAAAGAGAAAGGATCATTCTTGTCTATGTGACCAGATGTTACCAGGTGAGGGCAGAAACCTAATGTCCTAAGACCCTTGGCTATTTCTACAGCCTAAAAAATCCAGATTTTAACATGAAATATATCTTTTTGAAATATTGATGATTCACTTTAAAAAGAAAGATGTGTGTGGACAAAAGCTCAGGAGAAGTCAGAAGATACTAAATGAGACAATCCTGAACTAAAATCCCAGGGAGGCCTCTAGCCAGCTGTGCAGGGGTGATAGAACAGAGTCTACCCCATTGCTCCTGTGTACCATGGATTCCCACTTCAGAAGTGATGGAACTGGGCCCTCCCCATCACTCCTGTGTTCCATGGACCTTGGATGCAGAAGTGATGGAACTGGGTCCTTCCCACTGCTCCTGTGTACCATGGACCCCCATTGCAGAGGTAATGAAATGGGGTCCTCCCCATCGCTCCTGTGTGCCATCAACCTTGGATGCAGAGGTGATGGAACCGGTCCTCCCCACCACTCTTATGTACCATGAACTTTGGATGCAGAGATGATGGAGCCCAGTCCTCCCCACCTTCCCTGTGCAGCATGGACCTCCTCTGAAGACAATACCTTGCTCACAATGTTAGATCAGCTAAGGGTCAGATGAGTTTAGTTCTTTATTATAGGGTCTATGAGAACCAAGAAAGAACTTTGAATTTGATCTACCGGCCGACTCTGCAACTTCAAAAGCCAGTAATTGGTTTGACATTTTTAAAATAAGGAAACAGCAAGACTCATGCACTCTAAATTGGTCAAAATTACCAGCAAGCCTGTCGTGGGCATCTCCCTATGCTGCTTTTCTCCCACTCACAGGTCCTGCTTTGCTCACACGTTTCAGATGATTCTTGCGGTAATAGTGTATGATTTGAACGAGACCATTTTTATATGACAGAGAGAAGTCTGTGCACAAGAAAGGACTTTTGCTTGTATAATTGGTCACCACCTCATGAAGAACAAATGCTGTTTACAACAGGAGAAAACTACACAAATGTCTTATGTATGTGGATACTCACATTTTAATAACCAAACAATACACACACACACACACACACTGATATAGGTGACTATGTTTGCTTTATAAAAACCAGAATTCACCCAACTTCCCCATAAGCGTTAATATGAACCTGAAAAGAAACAGCCCATTGCCAGTTCTCTGATCAGCTAGCTCATCGTGAACCACAAAGTTAGCGTCAGAGTCTGCCTGCCACAGAAAAGAACCTGAACATAACCGACTTCCCGTGTGTTCTAGTTGCTTTCGGCTGCTGTAATAAACACCAGGACAAAAAGCAACTTGGGGAGGAGAGAGTTTGTTTCTTTTATAGTCTGTTCATTGGGGAAGTCAGGACAGGAGCTCAGGGCAGGAGCCTGGAGGCAGAACCTGGAACAGAGGCCTTGGAGGAGTGCTGCTTACTGGCTTGCTTAGTCTTAAGCAACCTGGGACCACCAGCACAACGATGGTGCCGCCCACGGGAGGCGGGGTCTTCCTGTATTAATCAACATTAATCGAAACAGCCCTCCAGGCCAATCGAATGGGGAAACTCCTCAGATTAGGTTTCCTCTTCCCAGATGTGTCAAAGGTGACCGCAGTAGCCAGCTGTGACATTACATTTCCATCCAGCTGTGTCAATAGCATGCCGAAGTCATTTTCTCGGACTCCTCTGGGCCGGGGTACCACGTGCATGACCTCTCATCCCGCTCCTCATGGTATGCAGACTCGCCCATGTTCAAACCCGGGCCCTTAGGTCCGTATCTCATGAGCGTGAAGGTGGGATTGTGTCAAACATGCTCTCTGCCATGTGGCTTCTGTGTCATTGAGCAAGTAAGAAATTTGTTATCTCAGTTCTGAACCTGCACCTCTGGATCTTTGCATCCTGACTGATCTGCCATTCCTTCAGGCCTCCTTGCCAGGGCCAGTACCACCATGCCCAGCTTTGGTGGTAAGATGGGAGTGTGGGAGCACTTCACTTCAGTGGATTTTTAAAACTTATGTCAAATATCCTTGTTAGGAAAAATCCTAAGACGGGATGTTCCACGGGGCAAAGAAATCCAATCAGACCAGATTAAAACACATTAAATACCTGTGTTTAATAGACAGCGGTCCAGGTGGTTGGGGGCATGGCAGGGGAAAGACAGAGAGCGCACACACACACACACAAACCCAAACCACATGTTTTTCTTTCCAGCACAAGCCTAAATAGCCTGGGGAAGTGGTCCTGACCCTTCCAGGGAGGGGTCAGCACTTGGCAGGCTGGGAGTTGGAGTCCAAGCCAGGGAAACTTCCATGCCAGGGGCTTCCAATCATCCCAGACTTCTTGGATATAGGGGTGTTAGAGGACTGGGGTGACACCCCCCAGCTTAACATTACAATCCTACTTTCTGGTCACGTTACACTTGTCACTTGCCTTCTCTTAGAGTCAGTTTCCTTTTGGGAAGCCAAAGAGATCAAAGTTGCCCTTCCACTTCAGAGAGTCGTGGTGAGAAAACACAGTTTACACATGTGAAGTCGTGTGACTTCTCACACAGGACCCAGAAGTCCCTATTAGCATGCTATTCTTGGCCTTTGAGACCTTAACTGCTGATTGGAAAGTAAGGGAGCCAAGCTGACACACATATGACAGGGCATACTTTCATTTAAAATGACAGAGATAAAAACATAACATGGTCCAGCAAGCACACACACACATTCCTTTCACACCCCCAGTGTGTTTCTCTCCCTCATGCCATGCAGGCATTTTTCATTTCTCAGCTGGATGCTCATGACAACACTCACGGGCATCCCTGCCTCTGGGCTGGCTTGCCAGCCACCCATCCATTATCCGACAACTCCAGTCATTGCAAAAGGCAAAGCTGGTTATGCCTCAGCCCTACTGGAAACCTGGCCGTGCACTCCCACCTGGTGGTTTGTCACATGACTGAGGTCCCTCTTGCTGCTAAGTGTTCCCTTTGGACTCCATCGTCAAACAGTTCATGCTCTATTTCCACACCTTTATTTCAAAACTACAGATTCCCCACATGAAAAGAAGCATGTTGTATCTGTGTCTGACACACTTGGCTAAATATGCTGAGCTCCAGTTTCAACCATTTTCTTGAAAACAACGATTTTGTTCTTTCCTAGGACTGAACAGGACTCCACTGTGAGTGAGCATGTGTGTGTGGTATGTGTGCACGCATGTAAAAATGTAAAACATATTTGTTTTTAGCTCATTCATCCTTTGATGGTATCTAGGCTGAGTCTGGGCAAGATAATGTAGTTGTGTAGAATCTATTGTTTGGTGACTGATTCTTTGGGTGTGGGTCATATGGATAGCTTTTGGATCATATGGAAGTTCTGGTTTTAGTGTTTTTGAGAAACCTTCAATAGTGATTTGAATGAGAAATATTCCCCATAGGCTCAGGTGTTAGAACGCTTGGTTACCAGTTGATGGCGCTGTTTGGGGAGGTTGTGAATCTTTAAAGCAGTGTTCTTAACCTTCCTAAAGCTGCGACCCTTTAATACAGTGTCTCATCTTGTGGTGATTCCCCAACCACAGAATTATTTTCATTGCTACTTCATAACCATAATTTTGCCACTGTTATAATTTATAATGTAAATATCTGTGTTTGTTGATGATCTTAGGAGACCCTTCGCCCCCAGAGGGGTCAGGATCCACAGGTTGAGAACCACTACTGTAGGAGGTAGAACATTGCTGAAGGAAGTACATCATCAGAGGTGGGCTTCGAAGGTTTAAAGTCTTTCCCCACTTGAGTTTGCTCTCTCTGCTTCCTCTGTGTGGTTGAAGATGTGAGCTCTCAGTTTCCTGCTCCTACCGCCATGCTGGCTGCTATGCTTCCCCCACCATCGTAGACTCCATCTCTGGAAACATAAGCCAAAACAAACTTTTCTATAAGTCATTTTTGGTCATAGTGTTTTTATCACAACATTAAAATATAGCTGTTACAGAACTTATCAATTTACACAGAGGCCAGAGTCATTTATGCTCCTATAAGCAATAAATGAGGGTTCCTTTTTCTTGCTACATAATTAGGGTGTTTTTGCTGTTGCTGTTTGTTTTCGTAGTCCCCCTGACTGGGGTGAGATGGAATCTCATCTGGTTTTGATTTTCATTTCCCTTGCAGTCAAGGATGTGAAACATTTCTTCATACATTTATTGATAATAATTTGTTCCTTTCTGCTTTTGAAAGAGTTCAATCCATTTGACCATTTACCAACCAAAATGATTTATTAGTGTTCAATTCTTCATGTGTTATACCCATTGACTCCCTCTGGGATAAGTAACTAGGAAAATTTTCCTCCTGTTCTGTAGGCTGCCTTTTCAGTCGGGTAGCCATTCCCTTGACTGTGCAGACACTGTTAAATTCCTGTGATCGTATTTGTCAGTTCTTGCTGTTGATATTTGACTCCTAGCCAGGATGTTGCCTGTGTCCGTATCTGGATGTGTTTTCTTTATATTTCCCTCTAGCCGTGCTAGAGTGTCAGGTCTTAGATTAAGGTCCTGGGCTCATTTCGAATTTGATTTTTTTTAAAATGACTTCTTTGATTTTTTGAGTTGGTAACATAATTACATCATCCCCCCCCCCACACACACTCTTGCATTGACTTTTGTACAGGGTAAGAAACATGAAACTAGATGCATTTTCATTCTACATGTGGAACTGATTTTTCCCCCAGAACCATGCATTGAAGAGTCTGTTTTCTCCTCAATAAATGTTTTTGACATTTTTGTCAAAATTGAAACACTACAGCTGTATGTGTTTGTTTACTTCTGGGTCCTGTATTCAATTCCCAAATCTGCCCACATGTCAGATTTTGTGCTAGGAGCATGCTGTTTTTATTGCTGACTGTGTTATAGCTTGAAATCAAGTATTATGCTTCCTTCATCTTACTCTTCTTGCTTAAGGCTATTTAAAATCATTTGCACTTCCTTATGAAGATTAAGTTTGTTTCTCTAGCTATGTGTCGAATAGTGTCTCTCCATGTAGTTTGGTCAGACTCCAGAGGGCTGGTGCACCACCATACTTGGTAGAAACATTTTCCTAATTTGACTTTCGGAAGGCTTTGCTTACAAGTTCCTTGTTTAGTTTATGCGAGTAGCTGGATATTATAAAGATGGCCGACTGCATGCTGGAAAGGCAGAGAACTCATTATCGCTCAGTCAGAGGAGCTGTGAGCCTCAGTGCAAGGGAACAGTGATGCACCCCAGGCTGGGGATGAAAGGCTGGAGCTCAGGAGAGCAGTTGGTATGTACACATCCATGTCCAAAGGCCTAAGAAGCTGCATTCTGGCGCATGGGCATGACTGCCACAATAGACACGCTCATTTGGAAAGCACAGCCCTGGCTTCCTCTTTATTCTAACCATCAGATAGCTCCCAGCCTATTGGATGGTGCCACCCAAATTTAAGGAGGGTCTTTTCCTTTCCCTTGCAGACCTGCATGCCAGTCCTCTCTGGAAGCGCCCTCACAGATACATCCATGAGTCTGCTTTACTAACACTCCTGAGACATCTTCCCATCCTGGGTTGGCACTGAGATTAGCCTTCATAGGAGGCCATTACAAATGCTGAGGGGTTAGATAGTTTCAGGACTTCTGAATAAAGTGAGTGGGTCACTTATTCATTCTGCTTAGCACCCAGAGGTCAAATGACTTACACATGCAAATCCATGGCATAAATAAATGATCTGGGATTAAGTACTGATAAGAGTGGAAAATTCTAGCTCAGAGGAAAGCCAGGACTGGCAGTGGAAGGCTGAAGGATGCTAGCTTAACCCATATGGTCTGAATGGTTTGCAAAGACAGTGTGTTCCTGTATTTCTTTTAAGGTGCAATTTAATGGTGTCTTCAACATTGTTAATTTTCTTTGGTATTATTTTAGATTGATTTATTTCTTTCATGTGCACCAGTGTTTTGCCTGCATGTATGTCTGTGTACTACTTGTGTGACTGGTGCCTTCAGAGGTCAAAAGAGGATAATATTTTTTCTGGGAGCTGCCCTATGGGGGCTGGGAATTGAACCCGGGTGAAGCACTGAGCCATCTCTTTGGCTGATTTAATATTCTTTTTAATGGACTCTGGAGAGAAGGCTAGAATGGGAGCTCTCCCAGATGCTAGGGCTTTTCAAGCAGAGATGGAAGTCTGTCAATGGTGGGAAGATCTCCAAACCTGTGCTCTTGTCTCTCACATCTGGGCCAGCATCTTCTTCCTCACAGGCAGCCTTGCCCATTCAGTCTGAGGAATGAGCATTGACCCTGTTTTGGTGCTGGTGGGAATATGGAGAAGCAGATCAAATTTGAAAACAAATCTTGAACCCTTCCAAACCTGGGTATTCCAGGTCTGAGCTTGACCATAAGACTTGGTGTTTCTCTGTTTCTGGTTTGGGTTTGGTCCCACAATGGATTTTTGTCACCTTAGATTTATTATAAACACAAACACTGCCATTTTTCTAAATTTCCTTCTGTCATTTTAGATGGAAATGGCTACATGCTTCATTTTTAGTGGGTCTTAACTTATTTTTAAAACTTCTAGAAGGAAGCATAAATCAGAACAGCAGGTAAGCAGACCACCCAAAGCCCCAGTAAGCCTGTACCCATTTGGCAATCAAAGAATATTCCATATCTTTCTAGATGAGGAGGACATCTGTAATTGTCCATCTGTAATTCCAGAAAGTATTATTTTAATTTTCTAATCTGCATGGTAGGGAAGAGGAGAGCTGGAAGGAAAGTGGGCTTTTTGTTTGTTCCATTTTGTGTAAAAGAATCTTAGTTCCTTACATGAGACTATTAATAAAGCCGCATCCTCAGCATCCAGCAGGAAATCATGCTAACTTGCAGAAGCTTTGGGATGCTGTCTGGTACCCAGGAATTGGGTGCGTTCAATAAATTCTCAGTTACCTTCTACCTATCCAATGCCAGGTCCAAGAGCACTTTGAACAATGCACAGCATGTCAAAAGAAAAGACCGTCTTGCAGTGATTCCTTTGGACTATAAAAATGAAGGTAGCTTGATACTATGCAGGCTGTCATGGTGGCCATGTACTCATGAGCACAGCAGCTCCTGTAGCCAGAAGACACTGTCCGTGCTCTAACATGGAGTGGGAAGGGGTTCATGGTGCCCCACCCCTAACTGACAGCTCCTGGGGGAGGAAGCTAATTTTTAAGGGTGTGGTTGCTGGTTGGTAGAACATGCTCCATTGGATGGCCCCACACCCAGGAGTATGTGGGCAGGACAATTTGGACTCCATGGGCTATTAAAGACAAACTTTTTAAAAAGGAGACCAGTAAGTGTGGTGGTAGGCATGTGGGGGCAGATCTGGGAGGAGTAAGGGAATGAGTTAGAGGTGTTAGAAATGAATGCTATCAAATAACAATGCATTTAACAATGAAAGTCTCAAAGAACTGATAAAAATGTTTTGTTTTTTTAAATGAAAGTGGCTGCTGGTATTTTTTTTCCACTTTAAATATGTACTAACATGTCTTGGACTGTGTTAAAGGCTTACTTTTCCTCTAGAATGATCTGGATGTACCGGATAGCATTCCATTGGCACTCAGCTTACATAGGCTCTCCTTCCCCTCCCTGACAGCCTTCTAATTTTGGTCCACGGTGAGCCACCATCCAAGAATCTGTTTATGGTTATAGAAACTGTAAAAAAAATTAAGTAAATAAAACTCACCTTCTTTGTGCATCACTAGTCCAACATTATGGCACTGGGAAGCCCATCCGAAGACCATAACATGCATGGACCCTCTCTGGTCCTCTTAAGTTTTCTCTTGCTCAGCAATGAAGGTGGCATTTACCCTACTCTGTGTCCACTCATTTTAGGCTTTTCAGATGAATCTCAGCTTTGCATGCAGGTTGAGGGTCCCCAAATCAAAATCCCAAATAAACTTGGTGAGTTTTGTCATAATGCCCCAAGTGTAAAAGTCCACACTAAATTAAAAACCTTTCCAGTGGGCAATACTTCAGACACCACGCCTTGTCACAGAAGAGACACGGAGAACCTGAAGGTGTGTCTTTCTGCTGCCTTAACATGTTAGGTGTGAAGTAGGACTTGCAGAACACTTCCTGAACTGGAATGCCCATGGCTTTCGGAAGCACTGGCCTTCATACTTACCTTTGTCTGTGATGACCTAAGTTTCCATGGCCCCTGATATCCTAGGACATCTAACTTCAGAGGAAGCCTGTGAAATCCAGTGCTGTCTACTGTTTCTGCAGCGGATGCAAAGATAACCTATTCCCAGAAATAACTTCCTCATCTGCATCATCAATCATATCTCTGCATCAGTGATACCGCAGAACAGTCTCTCCATGTTGCTCGCTGGGTCTTTTCTCTGGCATGCACAGCCATTCTCAGAAGGCAGTCCATGGGCTCCAAAGGCACAGAGCCTTTGACGTGGTGGTAATAGTTTTGTGCCAGATACTGAGCTGAGTCTCTTAGTTAGTGTCATAGTCAGTGTCCTATTGCTGACAAGAGACATCATGACCAAGGAAACTCATCAAACATTTAATTGGGAATCGCTTACAGATGGGTCACCTCCGGGGGAATCTGGCTCTATATCACAGCGAGGCCGGCAGTGGATGGTGCCTGAATCTCTCTGGCTCCTAGACACCCAGAGCACCAGGAGAAACAGATCTGCGACTCCTGACAAAAGAACAGACACCTCCCAAACCAAATACCAGGAGACAGCCCAGAAGACAACCTATTAAAACATGAATTTATTGAAGAATGGATTTCAGAGATTATTTTCAGCAAAACCTTTAGGAGAAAAGTTCTGGGTAAAAAAAAAGGTAATGTATCGTCTTCTCACTAGGGAGAACTATTCCATAAAACACAAACAAGAAGAAATGAAACATGTACAAGTGGCAAGGAAAAAGAATCAACCTCAAGCTTGGAGTGAGAGGTGGAGATGGGAACAGTTTCCAAAGCTAGATAAACAGATATATATATATAGATATATAGCTAGATAGATGTATAGCTAGCTATGGCAGAAGGAAGTTGAGCAACTTGGGCAAGGGGACAAAGCACAAGCTCCACTCATCGCCATCCAGCCCACGCTAGGAATAAAACACAGAGCAGGGCAGGCCTTTTCCTCCAGGACAGTTCTGCTGTCACTTTGGGTCTAACTAAGTGCTCTGGACCTCATTTAGCATCCTTCTTTGACATGGCTTTCTAACGGCCTTCTCTACACCAGCGTTTACATACGCCGTCATTGACCGTCCACTCCACCACAGTGAGACTTCTAAACCAATGGGGGAAGTGAACTTCCCCTTCTGCTGTCCTCATGTTCGAGTACAGGGGATAAGCAGGATGGGGGTACTGGTCTGCAGTTCCAAGCAAGTCAATGACCACACTCTTATTTTCTAATGGGAACCATTAGAGGGGTGACCTAGAAGTCTCTTCAAGCCCAAGATGGACAGCTACGGATCTCTCAGGGAAGGTGCTTCCCTGATTATTGCCAGGTGTTTGGGAGGAGTAAGTCTGAAAACCAAAGAGATTGTCGGAAGAGACAGTTTGCAGGCTGTCCTGGTTTGAAAATAATTTCCGTGTTGTCCTAGCCTCGGGTTTGTGTGCCAAAAGCTTGGTCCCCAAGGTGGTAGTGTTGAGATGGTGGTGGGAGTGATGTTTTGTGGCTAGTTATGACACTGGGGACATTGCCTGCCACAGAGATTAATGTAGGACCCTAATTAGTTCCTGCAAGTTGTCATTTTAAAATGCAACCCTAGTGTCTGAATCCTACTCCCTGCCCTATCAGGGCTGTTTTCTCTGGGAGATGCTTTAATGTTGAATAAGTCAGCTTATACCTTGACTTTAGATGGCCTCGAGCTGAGCACTCATCTTCACTTCTCTCAGATAATACACCCCAAGTGCATTCGTAAACAAGCACTTGTGTGTGTGTGTGTGTGTGTGTGTGTGTGTGTGTGCGTGTGTGGTATGCATTTGTGTGTATGTGGGTATTTGTATGTATGTGTTCATCAAGTGCCTTCATTCTCATGTGCTCATGTGTGTGTGCATGTGTATGTGTGTATGTTGGTGTATGCATGTGTGTATGTGTGTATATATATGTACGCATGCGTGTGCATCTCTGTGCATACATGTGCGTGTGTGTGAACTCAGGGCATTGGTGCTCTGCCTGATCTTCAACAAAACCTCCTTCTCCCTTTTGGCAGCTTTTCTCTCTTTACACAGTTCTCTCCTTCCTCATAACTATCTCCTTTAGCAGGTCTTTCTCTTTACACAATTTTCTTTTTCTTTTTTTCTTTCTTTCCTGTCTCTGTTATTTGGTTGTTTCATTTCCATAGAAACTCCGCTCTGGAACATATCATCAGGAAGATCTAGTTCAGCTCATCTCACAGGTGAGCAGACTAAGGCCCAGAGAGCACAAGCTGCATTCTATTCCAATGAGACACAGAACGGGAAGAGGGGGATGCTCACAGAATGACCCGACTCAGGGCACTGGCTGGGTTTCTAAGACTTGACGTCAGTGAAGCTTCTTGGGGTGGCAAGCTCTTCCTGCACCCCAGAGCGCCCCAGAAGCCCCGTAATGTGGGCAATTGTGAAAGGCTCTGTGGTCCCCCAGGAACAGGCTGCCTTTGCCTCTGACATTTTCAGATTTTTGGGTCTGATCAAGCACAGCATGTTTCTTGCTCTACTTCCTGGCAGTTTGGTGTCATCCAGAAAAGTCTCTCTTCTAACCTAACCTGATTCCCTATCATGTTGCACAGTCGTTTTTTGGCAAACAGTCTCCTGCTTACCCAGCAGCAGGATGCCTCACTCTGCCTCTCCTGGGTGTCGCTTGGTACCATCTGATTGTCCATGAGTAGAAAGTCATGGCTGGGCTGTGTTTGGAATCTTGCTACACTACTTCTATCTCCACAGGAACCGGGCCAGGACCCATCCACATCTGCATACAATGCCTGCCAAGTCATAACATGCTGAAGAAGCCATGTGCAGAACTTAGGGCCAATAGAGACAGCTCCTTAGGGACTACTGGATATTGTGGCCCAGGACTTCTCCCTAAACAGACAAAGTAAGGCAAATTCAAGTGGCCTTGGAACTATGAAATATTAGCATAGAATGGAAACTGAGAAATGATCTAGGTGGATCCAGTGGGTACCAGATTTTAAGATCTATCAAAATCACCTTGGCATGGGTACTGCTAAAAATTCAGAACCCCACTCCCTCCCAAGAGGGATGGTGATTTACTTGTGTGTGATAGAGCTCAGGACAATGACTCTCCAGTAAGCACTGTGGTTCAGTCATAGCTCTCCAGGCATGCCTCCCAACACTGGAAAGATGGGCGCTGAAAGTGAGGCTCTGCCCAGGGGAGAAAAGCTATAGCTCCCCACCTTGTAGACAGGAACTGATAACTGTTGCTGCATCCCAACATGCCCTGCTTCCCCTTTGGTTTCTGGGATACTTCCTATGTGTGTCCTGCCCCACTCAATGACCAGTGAAAAGTGCCCCCAGTAGAGTGCCTGGGGCAAAAGGGGAAGCATACTGGCTCAGGTTGGGGTGATACATGTTAGGGACTGTCTGGATAGTGACCCTGCCATTACCGAGACAGAGCATCCAGTCAAATTCTATGGATGAAGAGCCCCCAGCCATCTGTCAGCCTATTAAATGTGCAGCCAGTCTGCCACCTAATAAAACACAGCACAAACATCTGTTTCAGGTAATTTTTTTTTCTCCAGCCTAGCCAACCCTTCTCCACCTTCCTCTTCCTTTGTCACCTGTATTTTACTCCTCACTGTGGTATGTGGCAAAATATAAGAAGAGGATTTAACCCAGAAGTTGCATTCTTGGCTGATATCAAACTTGTTTGACTCCTTTGGTTAACAACTTTGCAGTGTGTATTTGTGCAAGCACAAAGGCAACAAAGATGTCAAACCTTGCCTCTCTGGCGTCTCCAGCTCTCAAAGCGATGTCAAGGACTGTCACATACATGTGAGTGCCACCGGAGGCATTTACACTTTTCTGGTAGAAATGGCTTTTTTAAAGGTGGTTTTATCTTTCAATTGTCGTTCTTCTTTAAATTTTAAATAGCCATTTGACTCTCCCCTGCCTGGCGTGCAATTTCAAGTCATTTCCTCTTGCAGGTTTGCCAAAAATCTCACGAATGAGAAGATGTTTTATATCTTCAGTCGAAGTTTTCTTCCACACACGGACATTAATCACCGAACACCAAGAAAAGGCAGAGAGACGAGCCAAAGCCACCAGCATAAATTACAGTTCAAGGCACTCAGATAGAGCAAAGTCAACATCTCTGTGAGCCACCTCAGATCCCTTTTGGAATTGGATGGCGGCATAAATCTCACGTTATAAATAAATGAGACATCTCTACACTGCGTTACACTAACGCCATAAAACACACACCGCATTTTCCCCTCTCCTAAGTAAGCATGAATTTGGACCAGAAGGAAAAATGACTAACGATACACACAGCTTTGTGAAGTGAAGGTGACTTTGACAAAGGAATCAAGGAGTCAGAAATTCAAATAACTGTAACGCCTAAGAGCCAATTAAAAAGCCAGATCCCACTTATGGGAAAATGCCCAGGACAGCTGATTCGCTCGAGTCACACTTTCAAGAACGTCACTCCTACTGTGAGATTTCTAGTGCAGGAAAAGCCATGGCAGAAAATCTGGTGATGAAATAAAACTCAGCCCTAGGGGGTACGGGAAACCCTACACATGCATCGTACAAATTTATTCCAGAGTCACTCCCAGAGCTGTGCCTGGTGGAGACTGAGGCTGTCTTGCTGCAGAAGTGTGGGTGTGCATGTGGGTGTGTGTGTGGGCGTGTTCATGTGCACAAGTGCATGTGATAGAGACATTCAAAAAAGGTGCTAAGTAAATGCTGCAGGACTAAATGTTGAGACACAGAGAGTCCATGCCTATGTATAAGATACTTCCAAATTTTATGAGTTTGGGCCAAATTTATCATTTTATCATACTTTAGCCATTGAGAGTGATTTTATTGTCATTTTATAGGAGACATGTTATTTTACTCATAAAAATATGGTGTACATTTATTGGAACTAATAGAAAAATCATAAGTCTGCAGATGCCACAATAGTGCAATAATCCCAGGCAAAGGAATAAGACCAGATGGCTAACATGAAATATATTGACATCAATAAATACAAAAACACAACAAAGTCACTGATGAATGAAATCCTGCATCCTTTATGTGATACTATAAATGCAAATCACAATCTTGCTTCATAGAAAATGCTGGGACCTGAAAAGGCAGCCATAATAGAAAAGAGATTTGATGGATGATCACTGCATTCTCGACAGGGTACATATACCAGTAAATCTGGAAAAAGAGCAGCTAGCAAGGCACAATATGCTGGGAAGGAATTCATAGATGTGAAGCTGAACTGAACAGAGACAGAACAAAAATGATCATTGGAAGAAGGCTTTAAACCAACTAGCAAATAAAAAGATTCTAAAGCCATGCTCATGTAAAGACTAACAGTTACAACTGGGAATAAATGAAAAACCAGAGGCCACTACCTTGATACTGTTATCACAATCATGATCTGCTGGTTTTAAGTTACAACTTACGTTGACTCATAATTATATATATGAAGTTAGGGCAATAGCATGAATCAATTTACTTTTTTAGATATCTTTTATCTGTGTACGTGTTTTGCTTACCTGTATGTGTATGTGTATATATATATATATATAAAATATATATATACACATACATATATATATGCACCATGTGCATGTGGTACCCATAGAGGCCAGAAGAGGGCATCAGATCCTCTGTAACTGGAGTTATAGGTGATTATGAGCCTCCATGTGGGTGCTGGGTACCAATCAGAACTCTTAACCACTCAGCCTTTCTCCAACTCCCTGAATCTATTTCTTATGCACTATGATGTGGGCTGGCTTCACCATTTGGAGAGGCAAGTCCAGTACTGTCCGATTCCCTACCACACCTTACACTGTAGGGCAGCCTTGCTTAGTGACTATAATAAATAGATGCCTACTGGGTATAGGGTGACCACAAGTATCAAGAGTGTAGGGGTGACATATATTATGAGCCAACAAATCTAGTATTTTTGGAGAACTATAATGTTGCCCGATATATTACAAGAAGTGTGTTCATCATTTTAATAACCTTTTATCAAGAAGGATCTTAACTATCTAGAAGCCAAGAAATCCCATTTTTGAGTCAAATGCCTGAAGTCTGTTTAGCACACTACAATTGGTTGACTTTGTTTTTTTTCCAAAAGGAAAGAGAATCCTGACTGGTTTTCTGTTGGGGCAGGTTGGTTCCCAGAGCAGAAAGCACTTGGATGCATAAGTGACTATGAAGAGGCCCTGTGTGACCTTGAGAGTGGCCATGATGGCAAAAAGCCCTGCCTGGATCAGGATGTAAATAATGGTGCATTGAACAGTGCTAACTAGTGAACTGACCTAATAGCAATTAGAAAGATTGCCATAATTGGCCCAGTAGTGTTCCGGGAGGCAACTGGTAAACTCCTCAGGAAGTTATTTCTAATTTGCTTTGTAGCTGTAGCCTCCAGCCACCTCTACAAGAAGAAGGTGAGTGCTCTCTGCAAATCGTTAGCTGGAAATCCCAAAGCAATAAGAAGAAAACCAAGACTGCATCTCAGAACCACAATTCAGTTCCTTCATGCCCACCATCAAATCTGTGTCTCCTTTGGACTCTACACAAATTGAGTGCAATGGGCAATTTAATGCAAACTGAATAATGATAGATATTTCTGTCCCTGGCATACCAATTGTAATTATATGGTATATGTCACTTAATCCACTCTGACTTGTAAGACAATGAAACATATGATTTAGAGTTTCCTAGTAAAATGAATCACTAGGGCAGGCAAGATGACCGAGCAGGTAAAAGTGTTTGCTACACAAACCTGTCAACCCGGGTCACTGGAAACTCGTTATCTTCTGCTAAGATTACAACATTGTGAGGTGCCAGGGTGTTGTGGTTTAAAAGAAAATGATCCCCAAAGGGAGTGGCACTATTAGGAAGTATGGCCTTGTATAGTAGGTGTCTTCTTGTTGGAGAAAATGTGTCACAATGGAGGCCGGCTTTGAGGTCTCATAAACGCTCAAGATAAAGCCCAGTGTGACAGACCATTTCCTGTTGCCTGCAAGATGTAGGACTCTCACCTACTTCTCCAGCACCATGTCTACTGCATGCCACCATGTCGTATGCTGATAATAATGCACTGAACCTCCGAAAATTTAAGTGAGTCACCCCAATGAAACATTTTCCTTTCTAAGAGTTGCTGTGGTCATGGTGTCTCTTCACAGCAACAGAAACCCCAACTAAGACCTAGAGCAACCTGTGAGATTAGTACAGTGGATCTGACCTTGTGGCATGGAACACAGGGACAACCCCAGCACTTGTCACGACAGGACAATCAAGGCAGCAGCAGCCCAAGCTGCTTCTGAAACCTTTTATTCCATCTGTCCCTTGGTGACGTTCAGTATTTCATTATTTTTAAGTCTTGAATAGTTGGCAAGCTTTTCTTTAACTGAATGAAATTATATAAATAAAAGAATCTGCCTGCCTCAAAGCCCGCTTAAGAACAAAGAGCTGAAGTATACAGACGGGTTCGAGAGCTGTCTGCATTCATACCAAAACCCACTGCTGAAGATGCCCTTCATGTCAGGAAATCTGAAGTCTTTTGAAGAAAAACTGAGTTTATGAAACAAACAACAAACAAAAGCACCAGCTGGTTCCTGAAAAGCAATTTTGTTGACTTGAAAGCTCATTAAGTCAACGAAATATACCTCACCAGGTTCAAAAAGTGAGCCTTTATTTGCTCAATTATCCTTACACTCAGGTCTTTAAAAGTGGAAATTATCAATTTTTTTTTTAGCATTGAAAAATCCACTTCACTTTCGAAAGCCTAAGTCCCCACTGCCTCTCATCCCGTTCTGTGTGTGGATGGCATTTGCTTTGCTTTTCTAAGAGTCTTGGGAAAGCAAAGGAGAGGATGTGAGTGGATTGACTAGAAGTCCCACAAAACACTGACGAGTTTTCATTTCCCTGTGCCACTGTCTCTAGAACTACAAGGCAAGAAATGTTTTTAGTGTCCCTGAATAGCTTTTGACATCCTAAGAGACTGGGTGCTTACTAACCTTGTGGCTCAATGACCTAAACTGGACAATCCCAGGAACCAACGAAAGAAATGACCTGGTTATTTCTGGTTATCAAACGTTCTGGAAGCATCTGGGGTTCAGGTTGTGGTGCTGAGTTAACACTCAGGAGACCAAGGGAGACTCTGAGCAGCCCTCACATTCAGTTCCAAAGACTGGTCAGGATCAGCGATCTGTCCCCACAGTCCACATGGGGACTCGGTATACCCCAGGTCCTCCTCTGCTTTCCTATTGAACTATTCACTGGCAGTGCATTTTAGGGTCTCAGCTTCATGAAATGCACACTCCGATGAGGAAGTCATTACCGCCACAGTTAAGTGGTACAAATCAAAAGAAAATCAGATGTAAATACAGAGTGACCTCACTGGGTGTTCAAAGGGAAATCCAAGGAGGGAGGGCCCAGGGCCCACTCACCATTTGTGTAGTAGCTGCCCTCCCTCAAGATGCGAAGAACTAACCAAGTAAAATGAATAATAACCAAATGCAAGACTATTCAAGTATGCACTTGGACTGTAAACACTCAAAAACACGAGGAAGCTGGAGAAGACTGGTAATCGTTCTGAACAGAACTATGTGGCGATCTTGTTTACGTGGCCTCCGATCCTTCCAGCACAGGAGCCTTGTGGCGGCTGTTTGTCCTAAGGGCTAGGAATGTAATTGTATGCTTCCAGGAGGAGAAAATGGTTTTCTACCCTCAAAAGGCACAGTCCCTTATGCAGAGAGGAGATGGCTGTAGCCTAGGAAGAGACAGGTGCAGAGTGGTCATGAGAGAGTTACTGGACCTTGTTAGGGCCTTGCCTGGGAGCCAGATGGGTTAGGCAGTTGGGTTTCCTGGAACTCCAGAGAAAATAGAGTTCTCCAAGAGGAGAAAGGGCGTCGCTTTTGGGTCACTGGTGATGGAACTGTGGTCCTGACTTCCTTCAGTCACTGCTGTGGTTCCAGCCTTACCCTGACTGACCCTAAGCTCCTGCTGCTGTGGTAGTGTCTAATCCCGAGCAGTTCAAAGGGCAAGCATGGTATCCATCATGGCAGCTTAATGTGCTGCCGGTCCTGTCTTTAAAATTTGGATGTAGTGGCAGCATGGAAGCTTAGGGACCGCTCAGGGGCAGGTGTGCAGACACATAAACTGCCTCCCACAATACATCGGTCAGGATTACACAGGGCATTTAGGTGACCTTCATGGGGTCCTTGACACACAATCATCTAGTTGATTCAAAAAAAAGTTGTAAAGGATACATATATATATATAATGAATATACATATTCATATATATGGAATATATTCATACTTATAGGGATATATGTATATGCATATATACATAATGTCTTACAACATGTGTATATATATATATATATATATATATATATATATGACAGGGGCAGAGAGATTGGCTGATTTTCTTGGTCCTGCAATTTGTGTTAATCTTATTGGGATTTGACAAGAAAAAAGATGAAACAAGGAAGAGAAAACTTTATCCAGACTTTTCTTGGTTAAATAGCTTTTTAGATCCTCAAGCTAATTGTTTTATGACTTTTTTCTTCATGAAACATTGTTCTGTTAAAATCTCTTGAAAATTGGTTCAATATTCCTGTTTATGTTCACAAAGTTGGTGAGAAGTCTACCCAGAATATTACAGTTGCCTGTCCACAGCGGGGATGGGTCTGGGTTGAGAGTGTTCGCTTGCTAGTGGTAGTGGAGGCTTTCAATCAGAATCGTAGGGAAGGTATCAACTCATAAAGTCCACAACAGTTTGATTTTTAGGAGCCCAAAGGCCAGAAGTTTTCTTGTTTATCTTTCTCAGAATTCTCCCTTTCACACACACACACACACACATACACACACATGCACGCACACACATGCGCGCACACACACACATCATCCATACCTCAATCACCACACACTGATGATGACACAGAGGGTTTGGACAGATGTGACTCTGGGGCCTCTGTGCTCAGCGGATCTTATGTTTTCTGGTCTCAGCAACCACTCTCTTCTATTAGAGGCCACGCATAAACTTCTTATGACATGTTCAATACTAAACCTTAGCTTGTTCATCCAAAGACTGTTCAGGAAATTTAAAATCACCCTATTTAATTCTTTAAAAGATGTCCCCTTCCGTTTTATGAGGATGGAACAAAACTAAAGATGAATGGCAAGGTTGTAATAAGATTTCTTTGAAAGAAACCTGAAGTTTTCTCCCAGTTCTGTCCTTAGGGCCATGTGGTTTATGACTGTGTTTATATGTTAAACACCCACAGATGCAAAGCCCCTGCCTAGATTAAGGCAGCATGGCAAAATGGGATGTCACAACCTGTCCTTGGCCCAGCTAACTGGTGACTGAGTTAGCTTCTAGGCCTCCATTTCCCCAGCTGTACCTGTGAGTAATGGCGCTCCCCAAACTGCAGTGCTCTCCTGAGGCTACTTGGGACAATGCTCAGGAAACAACCCTGGGAAGGGCTGAAGGGGATTGGAGGGGAGGTGGCTAACAGGGAGGAGGGCAAAGCCTGACATCTAGTGGCCATTGTGACAGCTGCCCCTCATGGAGCTGTGGATTGCCCTAGAGGTTCCCAGACTGGGGTTGAAGTCACAAAGGCCTGAGCATCTGATCCCTCTCCTAGATACAGGGGACTATGGGTTTGACTATGGGTCAGTCGAACCCATAGAAGATCAGCTTGTAAGACACCCCAACACGATTGACTCACAATGTCCTCGGAGCTGTGTTCCTTTCAGAAGGTAGAGGAAATAGCATGTTTTCTTAGCCCTTCCAGTTTCTGGAGGCTTCCGCTGTCTCTGATTCTGATTCTCCTGACTCAGCAGAGACTCGGGCTGCATTAAGACCATCTGGATAACCCCACATCAAATCCCGGTCTCACTATCACTCACTTGTCACAGCCACAAAGGCCCCTTTGCCATGTGCTGTGGCATGCCGGTGATGTGCTGGAAGCAGGCTGTCCAATGTGGTGGCAAACAGATGGGGGGGTGGCTCTAGCAAGTAGGGACCAGTGCTTGGCGCTCAGATCAGTGTGGGCACAGCTGTAGAAGGCAATGGAAACCTCTTCTCACAGAGCTCAGGCCTACAAGCCGGCACCTGTCCCCATTTGCTTCTCTCTGGCTTGGCATAACTAACCCTCCTGGGGGATTTGGCCAAAGCTTGTGCCATGTTCTTTGGACAGTCCACGTCTAAAATCATAAATAATCTTCTGCTCGCTATCAAGTCAGCCTTCCGCTGATGTTTTGCTGCAGGTGTGGTCTCAGTAAAGGAACGATGTCACTGGATGGAGGCTTTGGAAGTTTAAAGAGTCCTGCTATTTCCGGTTCTCTCTGCTTCGTGCTTTATACTAAAGGCTGAGAACACTCAGCTTCCTGCTCCACTTGTTCTGCCTGCTGTTTGCCGCCATGCCTCCCCACCATGACGGACTCTGGACCCTCTGGAACTGAAAACCAAATAAACCCCTCTTTCTATAAACTGCCTTGCTTATGGCGTTTTTATCACAGCAATTGAAAAGTAACGGCTACATGGGTGTATGGGGAAATGCTCAGGATTACCAATTACAGAGAAATACAAATTAAAACCACAGCAAATTAACACTACAAAATCAGTGTTGTAGGCAAGGGTATAGACTAAATGGCATCCTTATTCTGTCTTCTAGAATGAAAATTAATCAGGTGTCACAGAAATCAGTATATAGACATTTAAAATAACAAAATCAAGATACAGGGTTGCCAAATGAACCAGTTGAGGTGTCTTGAATACGAGTCTCCCAAAAGCTCCTGTGTTGAAGGCTTATCCCCTGGCTGGTGGCACTATTGAAAAGTGGCTGTATCACGGAAAACTGATTTCATCAATGACTTAATCCATTATCATATGGTATAGCGTATTAAGGAAGAAGAGACCTGGTCAGTCGTCCTCATCAGCTTAGACCCTGAAACCCAGTATGGACAAGTTCAACAGAACCGCCATATATGGGCTACTCATGCAGGCTTCATCATCTCTAGGCATAAATTCCAAATTTTGATAGGGTATTAAGACCCGAAACCTGAGTGGAAGAAGTAGAGGCCTGGGGTGTCACTTTTAAGGGTAACCTTGTCTCTGTCTCCTTCCTAGTTCTCTTGTGCCCCCAGGCCACCATGAGGTAAATATCTCTATCATACCATCTATGCCAGGATGGGCCTTGCCAGAGCCGAGAAACACTGGTTCCAAAATCATGGCCTAAAATCATGTCATCATCTCCATCATGATATATAAGTTATTTATATCCAAGTAAATAACATCACCAAGCCAACTGTGAAAAATGCCCCTAGAAAATGATATCAGCATCTTTTAGAGATGTCTGTGTTCATTAGAGCATCCTTTTCGATAGCCTCAGTGCCGGAGCAACCTCAGTGTCCAACCAAGGAACAAACCAAAAGATATAGTACAAATGCACAGTGGACTGTCTTTTGTATTATCCAGGGTTCTCAAGAGGACAGAACTGATAGAATGAATACACAGACAGACAGAGACACAGGCGCGCGCGCGCGCACACACACACACACACACACACACACACACACCACATGAAATTTGTTAGAGCAGTTCCCAGGCTGTCTCCCAACAGAAAAGCCAAGAATAGGTCATTCCATGAGGGTGGACGTCCTGACATCCCAGTGTGGTGGTGGAGTCCTGGAGGATTCAGTCTGGGTCCTGAAGAAGTCGGTTCTAACCCCAGCAAAGGGATGCCTCAGCAGCAGGGCAGAAGAACCCTCCAGCAAGAGTGAGGGCAGGCAGGAGAAAGCAGAAGCTTCCTTCGTTTCCTTTATGTGGGCTGCCACCAGAAGACAGGGCCCACATTTTGGGTGGATCTTCCCACCTCAAACGGTCCAATTTAGAAAATCCCTTGTAGTCCTGCCCAGCTGTTTGGGTTTTAGTTGACCGCAGATGTGCTCAGGTTGGCAATCAAGATTAGCCATCACATCTTAGCCAAGGCAACTTTTAAGTAGATGGAAAGTTTGTGTACATGACAACATGGTCAAACCTGGAGAAATACTAGGCTAAGCAAAACAAACCAAGAATGGAAAGGCAAGTACCACATGATTCTCTTCATATATGAAATAAAAAAAATTGAACTCATTCAGGCAGATGAGATAATTGGTGGTTTAGGGAGCTTCTGGTGGGGTGGGGGCAGAAGGATGGTGAGAATATGCTGCAAAGTTTGGGTTAGAAAGGGAGATTTTGGGGGAAGATTGATCACACAGCATGGCTACTATAATGAATAACAATATATTGTGTATTTGAAAGCTGCCAAGAGATTTTAAATGCTTTCACCACAAAAAGTATGAGGTGCTAGAAACATTCTTTCACTTGAGTCAGTCATTCCATATTTACACACACCAAACATCTTGCATCATAATCTACATAATGACTATTTCTTGACTATAAATGTGAAAAGGGAAAATTGCATTTTAAGGAATTTGTGGCCATAGAGAGGAGATATTACAATAAGAAAAATGGTTCATAATGTAATTTTGGAAAATTATGTAATGAAAGTTTTAAAAGCGAAGCGTTCTGAAGCTGTGGAGGTGAAGGTAGGGAGGTGGGTCAGTCAGGAAGCCCTGAAAGGCAAGCAGAAGACTGGAGAGCAATTTTGAAAGCTTCATTGTGGACTTTGAAACTTATCCCAAGGGCAACCGGGAACACCTGAAGAACTTTAAATAGAAATGCCACCTTGAAGGAGATGGAATGGAGACACTTTCAGGAAAATAGAATCAACTGGAAGGTACTGTGCTAAATGAGACAAGACAGACTCTGAAAGTCTAATGACTCGGGATTTCCCATCTATGTAGAACTCACATTAGATGGGGAAGGGGTGGAGTAGGGAGGGAGAAAGAGGGGGTGGATATCATGAATGTCATGAAGATATTCATGGACATCATGAAGAACTCTTAGGAGAAGCTAGAGATATAAAATACATGTGAAAGAAAGCAGAATGTGGGATTGACTGGGGAAGGAAGGAAATCAGATGGGGTGTAGGACACAAGAGAGGAAATGGATAAGAATGGAAGAGGGGAATAGATAGGAATAAAATATAATGGTACATACACACACAGTTGCTACAATAAAAATCATGCTGTATGCTAACCTAAAAATTTGACTTTAGCCTTGTTTTAGTCAGGGTTTCTGTTGCTGGCAAAGTTCAGCCCTGTCTTAGTCAGGGTTCCTGTTGCTGTGAAGATGCCATGACCACAGCAACTCATACAAAGAAAACATCGAATTGAGGCTGGTTTACAGCTCAGAGGTTCAGTCCATTATCATCATGGCAGGGAGCCTGGTGGTGTACAGGCAGACATGGTGCTGGAGAAGTAGCTGAGGGTCCTACATCTTGCAGGAAACAGGAGGTTGACTAAGACACTGGGTGGTATCCTGAAACCTCAAAGCCCACCCCCATGGTGACACACTTCCTCTAACAAGACCATACCCACTCCAACAAAGCCATACCTCCCAATAGTGCCATTCCCTATGAGATTATGGGGGCCAATTACATTCACACTACCACAAGCTATAATCGCAGTCACTCTGGAGGCTGATGGGGGTTTGTCATCTGTTTGAGGGAAGCCTGGGCTGCACAGTGAGGTTTAGTTCAGTCTAGGTTATGGTGTAAGGCCCTATCTCCAAAGTAAAACTAACAACAACAACAAAATAGTTTATGATATGTGTAAAACTTAAGCAAGACATGATTGGAGGTTGCTATAGAAACCCTGAGGAAAGATGGTGACTGAATTAAGTAAATGCTCGGTGGCTAATGATAGAGGTCCATATTACAGTGTTCCTTCCTTTGACATCTATGTGACTTGAAAAGTCCTTATTCTATTCCTCGGATTCCTTACTTACAAAATGAGATTAGTGCTGTAGCTAACTCGAGCTTCTTCCCCAATGCTGTTCTGAGGATAGAATAGGAAAAGAGTAAGTGAAGACTGCATGTTGGTTTCCCAGCCACCCAAGCCCAAATAATCACACAGAAACTATATTAATTACAACACTGTTTGGCCAATGGCTCAGGCATATTCATCGGTAGCTCTTATATCTTAAATTAACCCATTTCTATTAATCTATGCATCACCATGAGGCTGTGGTCTACTGGTAAGGTTCCTGCATTTTTCTCCTCCAGCAGCTACATGGTGTCTCCTTGACTCTGCCTGCTCTCTCTATATATCTCTTCAGCCTTGCTATATTCTGCTCTGCCATAGGCCAAAGCATTTCTTTATTAACTAATGGTAATAAAACATATTCACAGCATACAGAGGTGAATCCCACATCAGAAACACATCAATGTGCTCACTACAGAACATGGTCCATCATAAAAGTCCTGTGGAGTTTAATGGTTCTTATTGGATGGTCATTTTCAGTGGGAATAGAGATAACTGGGATATATCAAAAGACACTAATACCAGAAATAACAATACACTAATCAAAATGTGATGAGACTGACCAGGAGGTCCATACTAAAGTTCTTGTGTCCAGATAGGCAGCTGACTCAGGGATGCCATTGTGGATGATGGTGGATCAGGTAGGCAGAGATGCCACTATGGATGATGGTGGATCAGGTAGGCAGTTGGCTCAGGGATGCCATTATGGATAACAGTGGACCAAGCACAGGATGAGAGTCTCTCTCTGTGTGTGTGTGTGTGTGTGTGTGTGAGAGAGAGAGAGAGAGAGAGAGAGAGAGAGAGAGAGAGAGAGGCTGGTGGTCTCACTGAAAAGTTTCTGTGCTCCAATAATTCTCTCCACTGCCACAATAATCCAAATCAGACCAAATCAAACCAAATTAGAAAAATTCCAGGTTTAATAGATACAAATACTCCTGGATGGCTTTCCAGTCTCCCAGACAGGAGATGGGAAAGGAAGACCTGAAAACCACATGTTTGTTCTTCGGGGGGCAGTTTAAATACCCTGTGGGAGTGGTCTTGAGCATCTCTGGGGAGGGCCATCATTTGGAAGACTTTCTTGGGGCAGAATGAGTCTGGACTGAGGCAACTCCCAGTGAAGGGGTCTTGAGGTGGAGTCTCCAACTGAACATTCTAGACTCTTTGGATATATGGATGCCAGGAATTGAGGTGTGGCTTCCATCCAAACATTCCAGACTCTTTGGGTATGTGGATGCCAGGGGCTGGAGTGACGCTTCCATCCAAACATCCCAGACTCTTTGGGTATAGAGAGGCCAATTCACACCTGGATGCTTCCCATGAGCATAGGACGATATGGGAAGGGGGAAAGTTGGGAGTTGTTGGGCTTATGCTCAGTAGGAGCTGTGGTTGGAGAGATATCCAGTTAACTGCCATCTGAGACCTCAGGCATCTATTCCTTGAGAGAGCTGAGAAGGCAGGTTGCTAGGAGAAAAAATAGATTGTTATTATCAGCCCTATGAATGGGGCTAGCCATGGGAAGGGTGACTAACTGCCAGAAAGAATGGAACAGAGAAACACCCTGGTTGTACAGGAGAGGCAAAGGTGAATTGTGAGATGAGAGTAGATATGCCCTTTAAAGCCAGATTTTAGTTGCAGGGTAGGTTCCCACTTAAGCCTAGAGAGGTGGTACCAGTGGTGAAGTCCCAGGAGCTGGTGCAGATGCTGACATTATCGGGGGGGGGGGCTCTCTGTAAGTTGGTCTTGGCCCAGATAGCAGGAGTGGCCTGTAAAATATGCTCAAAAATGTATGGAGTCAAAATAGGCTCTGGAGACTTTTAGTTTTTACCAAACCAGATTTCCTGATACAGCAGCAGA
>JAQHUG010000136.1:1733323-1744904 GCA_028555095.1 Dicrostonyx torquatus
GCATCTATATCTTCAAGTGATTCAAGTATGCTCTTGTCTGGTGACACATTCCTTTCTTGGCCAGTTGTCTAGAGCGAGAGCATTCTCACAAGGACTACCATAGTCTGTATCAGTCACTTTTCTGATGCTGTGATAAAATGCATGAGCAAGGATATTTAAAGAAGAAAGAGTTTATTTGGGTTTACAGTTCCAGAGGAGTAGAGGCCATGGTGCTGAATCAAAAGCCTGGCAACAGGAGCAGGATGCTAAGGCTAACACATTGAGCCACAATCAAGAGGTAGAGAGAGCAAGCTAGAAATGATGTGAGCCTTTAAGCTCTCTAGGCTCACCTCCAGTGACACACTTCCTCCAACAAGGGCACACCCTCCCAGCCTCTCCAAACAGTGCCACAAGCCAAGCATTCAAATACCTAAAAAATGTGGGATAAATATCATTCAAACAACCACAAAGGCCGATGCTTAGAATATTCCTTTTCACGAATTTATTTGTTCTTTCAACAAATACTCTTTTCATCATGCTAGGACACCAGACATGAGTGAGCTTCATGTTCATTCTACCTGAGAAGCTTGCATAGTGTCTCTCTCTCTCTCTCTCTCTCTCTCTCTCTCTCTCTCTCTCTCTCTCTCTCTCTCCTTTTAGTTTTTCAAGACAGGGTTTCTCTGTGTAATAGCTCTGACTCTCCTGGAGCACACTTTGTAGACCGGGCTGGCCTCAAACTCACAGAGATCTGCCTGCCTCTGTCTCCCCAGTGCTGGGATTAAAGGTATGTGTCACAATTGCCTGGCTACATATTCTTATTTTAAAAAGATGAGCAAGATTAACAAGCTTCAAAGTTGATTACATAATCTGGATTTAGGCTCCATGGAAACTGTGACCATCACTAATAATCTCTTTGCTAAAGTAGTCAATGCTGTGTCCTCATTGTGTGGCTTGCTTGGCCTGTCAGTGCCATTTGGAGTGGCTGTTTGTCCCCACTTTTGTGAATCTCTTTTCCTCACTGCCTAGTTTAGCTTCTTTCTTGTTGACTATAGACCTCCTTAGTCTTGTTTGATGGCCCCATATTATGTTTAAACACAGAAGTGCCCTGGAGTTTCGTAATTGGATTTCTTCTGTCTATATCCCTGGCAATCTCATCAAACTCCTGGCTTCAAATGCCATGTGTGTATGCAGAACTCATTTGCATTCCGATCACAGGCCTGAGAGTTCTGCCCGACTTTCAGGTCATCTAAACAATTTCACATTGGCATTTGCTTTAGGATGATGATTTGGCACCTTAAAACATAACATGTCTGAAATGTCACCTCATGCTCCCCCAGGAAGCAGCTCTTCCCACGCCCTTTCCACTTGGTCTTTTTGGCAGCTCAAGGCAAACCACTTGCCCTTGTCTTTTCCTGCCCGTGTCTTCTCCAGCCCCACAGGAGCACTATCAGACAGTCTTTAATGGTGACTAGACTGGGCTCTGGTGCCTCATTTCGCCCACAAGTCATCTTCTCTCCAAGTCGGTTAGCCTCCTGTCACTGAAAAGACAAGCCTAAGAAAAGACTTGTGTGATAGCCGGGTCAGCAGTTTCAGTCCTCACGGCTTCCAAACATGCTAGGTACTTGTTTGTCCCCTCTGGCTGGAAGAATTTACCCCAGGTAGATTCCCAGTTCTTTCCCTTTGTTCCTCAGCTCTCTGCAGCAGCATGGGTTGGAGAAGAGGGACAGGCTTCCTTGGACCAGCCCATGATTACCTGGATCACTTTGAGATCTAGAAGGTCTCAAGATCTAGCCCTTCAAATGCCTGAATACTCCTGATGACATCATAACAACCCCTGGGGGCAGAGGGGTACCAACTTTAGCAGCTTCTGACTTTCTTACTTTAATATGCCCCTCCCTTTCCAGCAAAGCTCAGAGGAAGCGCTGTGACTCCCCTCAGGCCCTGAGTGTAGAATGCGGAGCTGCTGGAAAGTAGGCGATGTTGGCTAGTGAGCACCCCTCCCCCACTGCCACCCTGCTAGGCTCTGAGAGAAAACTGACTCCAGCCATAGGCCTGTCCAGAAAGACAGCCCTCCACCTCAGACGTGGACCCCGAGAAATTCTACTCGAATACATTTCGAAGTAAGATGTAGTAGTTTGTGCCCATAATCCTAGTAGTCGGGATGCTTAGATAGGCTCACCACATGTTCAAGGCCATCCTGGGCTATTTATTGAGTTCCTTGATAGCGTGAGCTACAGAGACCCTGTCCCGAATAACCAAAACTCTAGAGTGAGAGGTGGGGGCAGGGAGAGAAAGAGCCTGGGTGAGTGGGATACAGTCTCTAGCTGAGAAGAAACAAGCCAACTTATACATCTGAAGAGAAAAAAAAAATGATAGAAAAACGTGAGGAGCCCATTTATCAAAACCTACAACCGCAAGAGCTTATGGATCCAAGGTGAGCATTTTCTCTTCAGAGGGTGCGGGAGCCCCCTGACCAGCAGGGAAGAACGACCACCAGTGGAGGATTCTTCTCGTATCACGCCTTTATTGGAGTATCTTGATTGAGGGGAGAGCAGGAGGCAAAGAGGCCGAGGACTAATCGGCAGCGTTTATATAGGGAATATGGACACTGGTCATGCCTGGATTGGCTGCTTGCTTATCTTGCGCCGCCCCAGCCACGGGATTGGCTATGAACACCATGTGTCACTGCATGCGTGAGAGGCTCCGCCTAGAGCCTTGCCTGTATGGAGTTGTTTTTCTTTGGCAAGATGGCGGCCGCAAATTAGCTCCCTGCAAGAGGGGTTAGACATGGAACATTCTGCTACTTAGAGACACTTCAAAGGTGATCTGACTAGGGATCAATGTATTTTCTCAGCCCCCCTAAAACCTATCCACTCGAAACATGAATAAATATGAAGGGGATGCGAGAACTAGATTTAGGCTTAAAATGTACCAGCTCCAGGCCGGACTGCTTTACGTAAATTAGTTCACATAATCTTTGCAACTCTAGAATTAGGTACTCTTCTTCTTAGTTTAGACAGTAGGAGGCTAGGTAAACCGGCTCTGTTTAATGACTAAAGGCAAAAAAAGGCCTTCTCGCCGCCGAGCCTTCTGCTATGCCAGGCACTGGAAACAGGTTAGAAGAATCCGGGCAATCTCCTGAAGAGGAGGTGGCTGCAGGCAAGGCTGATTCACTACTGAATATTCTGCTCTTCTCATCCCGAGCCTGCTTCCTCTCTTTTGCTCCAATTGCCTGTTTCGGAGTTTGTGGGTTGCAGCCACTAGAGGGCAGACGCGGCATGAAAGTCACCCAGATGCCCAAGGTCCTGGCCCTTGCTTTGTTGTCCCGCTCTTGGGTTTGCTTAAGGCTGTGGCCAGTGCCAGCTTACATCTTTGGCCCCTTATCAGGCCACAAATCCCTGCTATGTCACCAAATGTTTTCGTTTATTCCTAAGGCATCTTCAGTTTACAAGATGGCTTTTCAAATCCAGAGGGGTGATTTTTTTGTGTCACCCATAGCGTTTTTAGGTCTCACAGACTTGCGGAATTTGTGGAAGGTCTTAATCACTGGTGGCAAAATGAGTTCATGGGGAAAGAAACAAAGGCAGAAAGTGGCTTTTGTGGTATCTGGTCCTGCAGTGCTAACCCTAACCCCCGACAGCTGCTCGGGGACTAACGATTAATCTGACTAAAGGCCCCCAGGCATGTGTTACAGCAAACGATCAGGGTCGCGAGTTGCCTGAAGGGGTTAACTGGGATTACTGTCACATCTTAAACACAAAACTAAACTCAACAACAGAAGTTGGGGTGTGCATTTCTTACATTTCTGGACTCTTCACCGCACACCACCACAGTCACCATGATCCAAAACCTCTGAGGAAAATCAAAGTCAGACTAGAGATATAGCTCAGCCTGAAAAGTGCTTGTCGTGGGAGCATGAAGACTTAAGTTTGATCCCTACCACTCACAGTAAAAGTTGGGCATGCTGGTGTGTGCTTTTAATCCCAGAACTGAGGCGACAGAGGTAGGAGGAGCCCTGGAGCTCACTGTCCAGGCAGCCTGATTTACTTGAGTGAACTCTAAATCAATAAGAGACTCTGCCCGCCCACCCTCCCTACCAAAAAAAGATGGCTGGCACCCCCACATGCTTGCCAACGCACACACACAAGCATGTGAACTCCCTTCACACACCATGTGCATGCACATACACAAAACTAAGGGAAAAGAGATGTCACTTACAAGCATATTTGGGTGAGTTCAGGCTGTCGATTACTAGAGGGAAGTTTCCCTTGGTTTGTCTCTGTGACTTCACTGATCTAGGGGTGAAGAAAGCCCTAATCTCCCTCAGTTTGTCAACTTATGGATGACAGAGTTGGAAGGATACTTTGAGACCTGCTGCTAAAGGAAGCTCACTACACCATGAAAACGACCCTCTACAGACTTCCTGGTGAGACGCTCTACCTGCCTGCACTATGACATCTTAACAAGACAGCGGACTAACACTGGTCTAAAACCTCGCACCCTTCCTGTTCTACAGCCGCAGCACCAAACCCATCCCACTCCGTGCTACGCAGAACCCAGGCCCCGCTTCCCGATAACGGTGTTCTCTCAGAAAGGCGGTCATTTTCTCCCATCCTTTCAGCATCACCCAGCAGACATTGAGTGTGTCATTCAATGGGTGGTGATAGGCACTTTCTATGCACAAGAATTGTTCTACAGGCAAGGCTTCAAAGAAAACGAAAAGCCAAAGCCTATATCTTTGTGAAATTAAATAATCTGCTGGAATTCTAATAGAGTCAGAACTAGCTCCCCAAAATCCCAATAGGTGATGTGGCAGTTGTACTTTATCACGACTATAAAATTCTGTAAGGTCTCCAGAGGGGACAGAGAAAAGTATTCAAATTAGAAGGATCAAGGAAATCTTCGTGAAGGAGTTGGGATTTAACAAGCCTTTGAGAGATCAAAGGAATGTTTGACAGACAGAAGGTGATACCAGAAGAAAAAATACAGACAACACACTGCACATATCTGTAGTTTTGTGAAGCTGACCAGTGCGGCTGGCCCCACAACAGAGAAGTAGAATCCTATAAAGGGCGGTGGTGGGGACATGTGGTTTCCTGAGATGCCAGGAAAGGAGTGGGTAGGCTCATCTTCTCAAAGAGTGCAGTCCGTTCTGACATATGGAGCATTAAGTGAAGATGTAGCTTCCCCCTGGGTGAACTTACACTAGAACCTCCTGGTCCTGAGAGATTTACTTCATGAATGTCTGCCAGGAATAGCTCCTGACGTCCCTCACCACCGTTCATTAAGCTCTTTTCTTCTGCTACATAAAACTGCCACCTCGCTTTCTAAAACCTTGACTCATTTCCTGGAAGACAACTAGGCAGTTCACATTCGGTAACTAAATATATCACCCCCTGCCCATCTTTCGGGGCTCTCCTCCTACTCTCCTCCAAAGCCCACAGATATCCCGGCCTCCCCGCTTGTCAGACATCTTGGTATATTCTTTGTATCAAACTGTGCTTGTTAAAAATTAGCCATTCTCCCTTCCATCTGACGGGGCTCCTCACTGCCTCTGGCTCTACATGAAGGAAAATCCGCAGCCAGTGCTTGCCTGGAAGCAAAGCTCAGAAACACCTCCGAGGTTCAGCCCAGAATCCCACAAAGCAGATGGTAATTTTAGGGTGGGAAAACGTATGACAAACAAAAATGAGTCACAGGAACTCTTCTAAGCCGTGACCCAGGAACCCCCAGGAAGACGAGCACACAATGATAGATTAATTTATTCACCACGTGCTCTTCCCCTAGCCGTGCGGAGGTGACAGCACATTGAACAACACAGAATTTCCCTAGGAGCCTGACTCACAGCGTCTTGGTTACTTATCTACTGTTGTGATGAGACACCATGACCAAGGCAACTCAGAGAATAGTTTATTGGGACTCACAGCTCCAGAGGGTTAGAGCCCACTACCATGACTGTGGGGAGCATGGTGGCAGGCATGTCGCTGGAGCAGTAACTGAGAGCCTACATCCTTACCTGCAAGCAGGAGGCAGAGAGAGCTAACTGGGAATGGCATGGGACACACCCAGCCCCAGGGACTCGCCTTCTCCAACAAAGTCACACCTCTGAATCCTTCCTAAACAGCCCAACAAATGGGGAGCCAAGTATTCAGACAAATGAGTCTTTGGGGGCCATTCTCATTCAAACCACCATATGCGGGGTCTCAGCAGTTCAGAGCTTACTGAGTGCCTTCCCCGAGTTGATGCTGCATCCAAATTTCCCAAGGACACAGACGCTGAGACTTCGCCATACTTTCTTGGGATCGGTTCCCACAGGATCTTTTGTGAAATTCCTGTAATAGTTAGGAGGTTTTGGTAAAAACTCAACTGACTTGGAAAAAAAAAATTCACCTAGTCTTAAAATTGAGACTTTTTTGGTCTGAGGTACAGCTATAGTCTGAACTATGTCATCCTTCCAACTCACACATCGAGGTCAGACTATGCGTAACACCTCACTGTGAGGACTACTGTAAGACCTCAGACTATGACTTCACCCAGAGAGAAGCTTCCAAAGTAACATGAGACAATTGGGAAGGCTCACAATCTAACACGTAGCTAGTGTCCTTATAAAGAGACGCCATGAGAGAGTCCAGTGAGTATGCTCTAGTCCCCCAGGACTCCCGAGTCCCCCAATTTTCTTGAACCCCTCGTCTCCCCCCGCTCCATTGTAGCTAGCTCTCCCTGTGAGTATACTAGACATCAAGAAGCAGCTCATCCGCTCTTACCTCTGTTAGATGAGATGCAAGCTGTAAGATTGTCAGTGCGCTGCTGAGAACCTTCCGAAGTCCTCCAGAAATGCTAACCATCGATAGCCCATCATCAGAGCCGTCATTGTCATCTTCTGCTGAGAAGATGAAAGCTCGGGTCCCCCAAACTTCCGTTTTGTCTCATAAAAGCTTATTTCCATATCCTGTCCTGAAGACCCCTGCTCCACGGGTCACATGTCTCCTGTGTACATCCCCCTGAATTCCATCACAGACCTGTCCGAATTGCCTCTGCTCCCACACGCTTAGCCCTCTCCTCAGCCTCCAGCTTTGACATTGTTGCTTCCCTTCTGTCCTTTGTTATCCGGATGTTGTGGTTTAGCATCTTCATCCCATGAAACCCTGTGGCCTGACCTCCCCATGCATGGATCACATACACGCTTGTGTGGCACCACCTCTAGGCTCCCTGTGCCAGCACATGAGTAGGTAAGCCCTGGACCCAACTTGTATTCGGGATAATTCTGCGCAGCTCCTAAGACCGGCTTTTCTGAAATTTTCCTTAGGGGATGCTGTTCAAAATCAGGAGATGTTGATAAAGTATCTGGTTTGATCTAAAGCCTACATCCCTGCACCCTTCCAGAAGCCTAAAGTTATGGCTAGAAATCTATATATGCTGTCTGGAAGAATGCCATCTCTTCAAGTAGATGAAAAATACCAGCAGGGGAACTAACCCATTTCCTAAAGGCCTGATTTTAAGCCGTGTTCATTGTCTTTAGTGTGGAATGGTGACAGACATGGAAGTACTGCCCAGGACACTGAAGTGAAGTGCTGCCCGAGCCTCCAGCCTGTCTGTTGCCCTGCGGGTTTCAGATTCAAGACTGTGACCTCAACTCTTGTCTGAGTCCTCAGCTACCTGCTTGGCAGATGTCAGACCCGCCACTCCATAACCATGTGCACCAATCCCTTAAAACAAGCCCATGATCAGTGTCTGTTCTGGAGAAGTCTGATTGCGTTTCTCTTGAGATGTTCCGTTTGTCTGTGGCCGTTTGTTTCCCTCCCAGGGAGTCAGGTGAGGTGATGCGATCGATTCCACATCCAGAGTTCTAGGGGAAACTTCAGTTTCTTTCACATAATAAACTCATGCCGTTTTCAGAGCACATTTCCAAATGTAATGACTGAGAAATGCTCACAAAATATTATCAGGCACAAAATCTATAAACACGTGGTGCCTCGTGACAGGTAGTCTGGTACTGGCATTCAGGCTGATTTCAAACTTCATTTGACTAAGGCATGTGTTGAATGCTGAATTTTGTTTTACACTGTTAAAAACAAAACTGGTGGCAAGCGTGGACATCGCCATAACAGGAGCACAGAAACGGGTGGCAAGCGTGGACATTGCCATAACAGGAGCACAGAAACTGGTGGCAAAAAGCAGACATTGCCATAACGGGAACACAGAAACTGGTGGCAAATGTGGACATAGCCGTAACAGGAGCACAGAAACTGGTGGCAAGTTTGGACATTGCTGTAACAGGAGCACAGAGGAAACCTTTTTGTCAGCTTGACTCCAGAGGCATCTGAGAACTGGAACGTCAACTGTGGAAATGTGTCCATCAGACTGGCCCATGGGCAAATTCGTGGGGTGGTTTATGATTAATTACTCTTGATTAATGATTGGTGTGGGAAGGTGCAGCTCGCTGCGAGTGGTTACCACCCCTGGGCAGGTGGGCCTGGACTGTATAGGAAAGGTTGGGCAGGCTAGACAGCACTGTTCGACTTCGGTCTGTGCTTCAGTTCCCGCCTCCAGGTTACTGCTTGAGTTCTGCCCTTGCTTCCCTCAGGGATGGACTATAAACTGTAAGACAAATGAGCCCTTTCCTCCCTGTGGTAGTTTAAATGTTTGGGACCCCCATAAGTTCACAGGAAATGATACTATTAGGAGGTGTGACCTTGTTGGTGGAGGAAGTGTGGTCTTGTTGGAGGAACCTGGATGACACACACATTTAATTCAGACCTCGGTGCCAGAGGGCACCCCTTTAATCTAGGCCACACCTTCTGTGGGAAGTGTGTCACTGTGGGGGCGGGTTTGGAGGTCCTTTTCTCAACTTGTCCTCAGTGTGACAGTCAGTTGACTTGCTGTTGCCTCTGAATCAAGATGTAGGACACTGGGCTATTTCTCCAGCACTGTGGCTCCCTGCATGCAGCCATGCTCCACACCATGATGGACCAAACCTCTGAACCGTAAGCAAGCCCCTCAATTAAATGTTTTCTTTACAAGAGTCACCGCGTCTCATCACAGCAATAGTGAATACTAAGACACACCCAAAGGTGTTTTTGGTCGTGGTCTTTTCAGCAACAGAGACCTGACTAGCACAGGGAACAATCACAGGACTCACGTATCTGCGAGAACCAAGTGCAAAGGTATCAAACACAAAGGTCACGAATACGGCATTCTGTTAATATTTAAGATTGACACCTAAGGCTGTGACCCAGGGTTGCAGTGCTGACATCTCATTGGCCCTGGCTGAGAATACCCCAAATAAGATGAAGGATGAAGCTAGCAGCAACTGATCCAGAAGAAAGAGCTAAGAAATGGCTCTCCAGGGTTCTTGAGCCCTCTGAGAACTAAGAAAAGTGAATCAACACTTACTCAGACGTATTCTCTTTAAAGAGAGATGCTGTAAGTGAAATTGAAATGTGCTGAACCTGGAGACACAACATCAGAAAATGGGAAAGAGATTGAGAAATACATTTAAACTTTTTGAGAAACTTTACCAATCAAGTGCTATATAAGGAAAGAAAGATTTCTGGGGCATTGGGGGGACGCTTTTTCACCAAGCCATGAGATCTTCAGAAACAGGCACCCTGGACATTTAAGTTATTTTCATCACTTCAATTGAAAAGGCAATTTCTCTCATCTTATATGGGAGGCTTTGATGCATGGTGGGTAGCTTCAGGGTGAATCGGAATGCGGCTTTCAGAGCAGTGAGAAAAATCATGCCGTGCGGAGATTGCAAGCTTCCTCCAGGAAATCCTTTGAAAATAAGCGATGAAAATGCACAGGGCTCCTCTGAACTCTTGTAGGCACCATATTCAAAGGAGCAGGGCCACTTTCCCAGGATCACCTGCTATCAGCTTCTGAAGTGTTAGCTGGGAGATGAGAAGCAAACCAACCAGAATATATACATCTGCAATGCGCGGCTAACAAAATGCACAGATGGTTCCAGGATTCTGTGACTAACTGTGCCCACAAGATCCTCCTGATTGAGCTTAATGGATAGGCCGGTCCTTCCTCTTGAGCCGGGTGTGTGTGTGTGTGTGTGTGTGTGTGTGTGTGTGTGTTACGCCGATCTGATGATCAACATAGCATACAGTAAGCTCTATGATCTTGAGAGACGAGCAAGAGAGGATGAGACATTCTTACTGCGTTCTTTATTTGAGTTGGCTTTCTGTTGCTGTGATAAAGACCAGGACCAGTAGCAGCATGGGAAGGAAAGGGCTTATTGTATCTTACAGTTCACAGTCCACTTCCTGAGGAAAACCAGGGCAGGAAGGAACTCAGGGCAGGAAGCGGGAGGCAGGAACGGAAGCACAGATCATGGAGGAACACTGCTCACCGGCTCCCTGTGACTTGCTCAGCCTGCTTTTGTATACAGCCCAGGACCACCTGCCCTCCTCCACCAATCAACAATCAAGAAAATGTCCCACATATGTGCCCACACGTCACTCTGATGGAGGCAGTTCCTTAATTGAGGTTCCATCCTCCCAAACAGCTCCAGCTTGTGTCCAGCTCACTTATAGCCAGCACGCTGGTTTCTATGCCCATGCTCCTGGCTCCTGCTATGTAAGGGTGGCCTTTGCACAGGTAAATACTCCCACCTGGTCCTTCTTGGCTTTTAAGTGGCTGGAAGGAAACAGCCAAGCACCAACTGTTTGGTTACCTGGGAAGAACCCGTGTTTCCTTGGACACTCTATTTTCTACAGGGTTATTAATGACTTCCGCAATCAGAGCCCTGTGTGTCCTTCTGTAAGGAAGCTACCCTTCTCTTGGGCAAGGAAATATCTCATTCTGGAACTCAAGGATAAATTTGAACCACGTATCCAGTAGCTGCAGAGTGGTGAACATTGTTAACAAATTATTCAGGCCAATTATATATTACTGATATTTGCATTTTGATATTTGCATATTATATTCCACAACTTTAACAGTAAGGCTTGCTGGCTTTACTATAATATTAGTGGCTGAATGCATTGAAAGTTAAAACCTAAAAGATAGACTCTTTTGAGAGGATTAACAGGAATAGGTGTTTCATATCTGACATATACCCCAATCTTTCAGGTGACTACTTTTATTCCCTTTAATCATGCTTTTCAAAAGAATTATGGCCACATTTCTAGTTTTTATGTTACAGCTGGTACTCAGTGACTCTTCACTTGGCCATTCCTAAAAGCAGCTGCAAATTTCCAGAGGGCACGGAGGGGACAGCATCACAGTGAATTGTTTGGAAAGAAAGGAAGAAAGAAAGAAAGAAAGAAAGAAAGGAGGGAGGGAGGGAGGGAGGGAGGGAGGGAGGGAGGAAGAACAGCAATAGAAAGGACGATGAGGGAAGGCTAGCAGGCAGACTGAGCACACTTGTTTAAATACATTGGTTTCTTTCAGATTCAACCCTGTGGTGAGATCCCACAAGAATTTTAATTTTTTTTAATCCATCAATGTTTTTGGTGCAAGCCACGCAGCAGACTGGCACATCCCTTTCATTTATTAATTGTAGATTAATAAACCCAAAGTTTAAAAAGCTTTTATTAAGATAGCAATTGCCCTTGCTAACACTTTCTTATCCCACTTCCTCCCTCCCCTA
>JAQHUG010000136.1:1754973-1814910 GCA_028555095.1 Dicrostonyx torquatus
CATCACAAGTCCATAATTCATCTCTCCCCTTACATTTATTTATTTTGTGTGTGAGAGTCATGTGTCTCCTTCCACCAAGTGCTCCCCACCCAACCCCAGAGATCATACTCAGATCATCGGGTTAGAGACCTTCGCCCAACGACAGAGCTGTCTCCCTGGTCCCTCTCGCTATTCCGGAAGAGGGTCAAAACCAAAGCATGCTGGTTTCCGGTTCTTCCTATGGCTCCAAAGACAGACAAATCAAGGGGTGAGTCCACCAAAGTTCACCCTGAGAAACTGGATAGGGACTAGGGGCAGGAGCATGGTGGCTTTAAAGAAGCCACCAGAATGAGCCCAGTATAGATGACACTGTATGTTTTTACAGCTCTCTGTAAGTCGGCTCAGGGATGGTCAGTCGTTTCATCTAGAGGCTCAACTGTGAACAGCTGTCGTTCTTTTGGAGCAGAGATGTTGAAGGTGTCTGAGCTGACTCTGGCTTAGCCATGGACAGCGCATCTAGAGGGTGTGTATCTGTCCCTTATGCTGCATTCTCAGAAAAGCTTCACTTCCTGGTGTCTTCAAGCAAACCACGATAACTGGGGGAGCCGAGCAGTACTATCCCACTCTCTTCAAATGGTTTGCAAGTCATTGCCAGCTATTCAGTTGAAATGTGATGAGATGAGAACCAGAAAAAGAAATTCTTGCTTTTTTAGCCAGGACTTATGTTTCCATTTTCAGAGCTTCTAGGGTATGGCTGGTGACAAAGACACTCAAGAGAAGTGGGGAAGTCATCGAGGAGCTCCTTCGCTTTGAGGCAAAGCAAGAGTGTGAGCCCCCAAAGTGTGGGGCACTTTAAATAAGGACAGTGAGCTGTGAAAATTGTTTTACTTATTCTTAAAACATCACCTGTTTCTCAAGGGCTGGGTAACAGAAGAAGTAAGATGGTATATTTGTAGGATAGATGGGGAATATTTGTTCAACAATCCAAAATCATCAGGGAAGTGCAAATTTACACTGTGATGAAATGTCACTCCATAACTGCCAGAATGGTCATTATAAAGTAAAAGACCAAAAACAAAACAAAACAAAAAAACAAAAAAACAGGCATGGTGACTTGTGCCTTTAATCTCAGCACTTGGAAGGTAGCGACCAAGTCAGCCAAGGCTGCATGGTGAGACCCTGCCTCAAACAGACCAAATATAATAATGAAAATGTAGAAAGAAGACCTCTATTATGTTGTCAGCAACACTGAAAATTGATACAATCATGATTAGAAAGGGGAAAACAACACTGGAGTTTCTCCAACAACACCAACCCAGCTAAGACATCCACAGAAGATGCTCCAGCAACACCAACCCAGCTAAGATATCCATAGAAGCCAATGGCAGAAAAATAAAATGAAAGGTGTGTGAGGGCATTTATGTCATTTCCACTTGGGAACATAAAAGATGAGCTTTTAGTTCTCTAACACGCTGCATGAATGCAACAGTCCTTCACGCCTCCAAAAACCAGGATATATGACTCTATGTCATTTTACAAGGTAGTTTATTTTGAAAGCCTTTAGAAGCCCACTTTAGGAAGAATGACATTCCATAAAAGCTAAAAGCTCCCGATTAATCACATCTGCAATTGTCTTGGATATGGTCTCCAAGCACAGTGCTTCCTTTTATAGCATCTGTCCAGTCATCCATTAAAATGACAAGCAAAAGGGCCACACAGCAGACTGTGTGCACTTAAAGTGACATTAGCCAAACAAGGAACAAGAAGGTCCCCTCCAGTCATTTGTAGAGGGGTCTCTACGCCTGGGAGCTGACGGGGTATTAAACTAGACATGAGTGCTCTTCACAATGGCAGGGATGGAGATGGAGAGTGATGGCGCCAGATGAAATCAAAGTGGTTGTCAATCCGTAGTAAAAACCTAGCTGTGAAGCTTGCAGGATGTGCTGTCATGGCGTTCCTGTGCTTGCCTCCTGTCAACAGTTTCATCACCTAGGAGACAACATCATCCACCTCACCTCTTTAATGATAGTCATTTATACTGACTTGGTGTGTTAAGACAGGTTTGTTGATAAAGAACTATGGTGACCTCCTTGGGCTGGTTTTGGAGCCAACACCCATTTGCTACACATGATTCTTGCCATGGTGGAGATCCAAGACCACAGAGCAAAGTTTAGAAGCAGCAGAGTGAAGTTGCATCTTTCCTGGGGCCTTCTGCGGACCTCCGAACTCCGCGCCTGTGGACTCCATGCCTGTGAGCCTGTGGACAAACATGAGATGAAGGGTACAGGTGCCCCACACTTTACATCTGCTTCACCAAAGAATCGAAGAAGTGAAATGAAAACCAAAGGAGGCAGGCTCATATGACTTTTACTTTGGAATAATTTTAGAGTCACAACAAAAATAAGGGAACCAATAATAAAGGTAGGAAAATCAGGCCCATATTCTTTAATCTTTCTTGTGAAATAAGTTCAGAGTCAACTTGTTGTCTCAGTTACTCTTCTATTACTGTGAAAAGATACCATGACCAAGACAACTTCTAAAAGAAAACATCTAATTTAGGGGCTAATGGCTCCAGAGGGCAGTAGACCCCAAGACCATCATAGCAGGGAATGTGGCAAGCAGCCTGGCAGCCATCACACTAGAGCAGTAGGTGAGAGCTTGCTTCTTGATCCGCAAGCTCAAGGCAGAGAGAGAACAGAGATACAGAGACAGAGGTGGAGAGATGTTGGGGACCGTGGACCCCCAGACCCTGAATTTCCTGTGACCCCCTGCCTGCCGGAGTAAACACCTTGTTTTCCTGTGCTTGCAGCTGCTCTGAGCACGAGACCCTCAGGAATTCCTGATAGCAGCAGAGTGGTTTCTGGTGGGCTTGCAGCTGAGAGTTAGGGCGTGGCCACTACCCTATACAAGCTGCCCTGGAACACAATAAAGAAGCATTCTTGGGGCATTCTGGGCGTTACTCTGTTTTGTGTTTCAATCTCAAGCCCTTTTCCTGACTCGTACCATAGCGTAGCGCATAGAGCAGGCATTGCGCTACAGAGAGAGACAGGGAGAGAGACACAATCAGGCAATACTATAGAGACAGAAAGATACACTGTCAGAGACAGATACTGGGAATGACAAGGGCTTTTGAAACCTCAGAGCCCACCACCAGTGACGTTCCTGGTCACACTACTAATCCTAAAACAGTTTCCTATAGGAGCTTGTAGGGATCATTAGCATTCACACCACAGTACTCGTTCAAGTGCTTTCACCTTTCTGACTGCATCTTAGTGAGTACTGCACATATTCCAGCTATTTTTGTGACTTAGCATTTCATTGATTTTTTTTTTTAAAAAAACCCTAAAGCAGATTCAGAATCCCCTTGAGCCTCAATTTGAATGCCAGATTCCCAGAAGGGAAATTTTGGACTAGCATTGAGCAATCTTTTACTAAAAAGAGAGCCTGCAAGGCCACATAGTGTGTCTATCTGCCTCTGCAGTACGAACGCTTCAGTTCATTGCCCTATTTTTATCTCTTTCTCTCGAGGATGCTAATCACTTATTTCTATGGAAAAATATACAAAATAAAGCTCATCACTGGGAAGGCAGAGGCAGGCAGATCCCTGAGGCTCATGGGCCAGCTAATCTAGCCTAGCTTTTCAGGCCATTGAGAGGTCATCTCAAAAAATAAAAATAAATTTTAAAAAAGAACTTTTTAGGGCTGGAGAGATGGCTCAGTGGTTAAGATCATTGCCTGTTCTTCCAAAGGTCCTGAGTTCAATTCCCAGCAACCACATGGTGGCTCACAACCATCTGTAATGAGGTCTGATGCCCTCTTCTGGTCTGCAGGTATACACACAGACAGAATATTGTATACATAATAAATAAAATAAATATTTTTTAAAAGAACTTTTTAAAGGTAGGCTATGCCTGAAGAACAACATGTGAGTTTGTCCTGTGGCTTCCACATGCATGCGAACTCTCATGCCTTCCCACCTGCATACACACGTATTCCTACCTGCAGACACGTAACAAAAGCCATATTCCTATGAAATTCATGGTTGAGTACAGCACAGTCTAAAGTCTGCTTGGAATAGCTTGCCTTGTAAAACCGTACAGTTGGAATGAAACTGATGGAAGCTCACTAAGGGTGCACCTGAGCCAACAATGAGGCAGCAAGGACTGATGATAGGAATTTGATGATGTGCTGACATCATGCAAATGGCCACTGCCAGGAGAGGATGATCGTGCCAGTTTGGGGGTGGGGATTCTCTCTCTCTCTCTGTGCTCTTGAATTAATGTAACTCTAAGATTAAGAATTTGTGTTGCTAGGCAGTTAAAGGTAGTGAATACCTTTAAACCCAGGACTTGGAGGCAGATGCAGGTGGATTTCTGCGTTCTAGCCCAGCCTGGTCTACATAGCTAGTTCCAGGACAGCCAGGGCTAAACAGAGAAACCTGTCTGGAAAATCAAAACAAACAAACAAGCAAACAAAAAGAACTGTGTTAAACAAATGTCATTTTAAAATAGAAAGACAATTTATTTAGGGCCACAAAGGATAATCGAAAGGATGGGCATAATGAAACAATGTATACAAAAATCTTTAAATGATTTGCAAATAAAAAGTGAAATAACCAAGTAGGGGCTTATGTGGACCAAAGATTTTAACAGGTATTTAGTTCACCAAGTAGAAAATACAATCGGGCATTATATGCTCAGTCTCATTAGAAAAACAACTTAAGACCACAATAAAAATACCAGTTTATAACTATTAAGGTGGACAAAAAACAAGGCATTCAACAATAACAGTCATTGTTAAAGATGTATATTGATAGAAATTGTATACCCTGCTGATGGGTAAAAATTAAGTCAAACTCTGAAACAACCTGACGTTATCTTCTAAAACCACATGTGTGTACACTCCATGTAGGCTGTTAACCGTCTCATGGTGCCTGTACCCTGGTTTTCTTTGTAGGAACAGAATGCTCCCAAAGTCTGCCTGCTAGGTCGATTTCCTGATAGCTTCATTGGGAGGTGGGGGAGGTGCAACTAAATAAAGAGTAATATGTGGACCTTCTGGGTCATCTCTCTGGAAACACAGATTCTAGGTTCAGTCCTCTGTTTTCATGGCTGGGGTCAGAACGCTTGCAGTTGATGAAAGCCACATGGGGAGGGGAGCTTTTTAGACACCACGGTCCCAGGAGGTAGCCCTACGACTCCCTCTATGCTCTCTGTTGGTCATTTGTGATCTGCTTTGTGGTGTACATGGACTGTTTTGTTTGCTTCAAGTATTGACTAATAGAAACGTAAGGCAAACCAAGGACAGACTGTCTCTTTGATTGAAGCGAATCTGTATTGGGTAGAGCCCAGGCTCTCACCAGCCAATGCACCTGAGAAATCCAACCTTTCCGTCCTCCATTCCTGTGGTTATGGCGACAGCCTCACAGGGCCCTCATCTGTGGTGTGGCCACATGGCCTGTTCCCTCTCTGCTTCCTCTCCCTCCCTCTGCCCAACCAGCTCTGGTATTGGTAATGTCCTGTTTGGTTTGCTAGCCCCTTCCTGTGTTTCTTTGGCAGTCCCTGTCTTCAGCTTACCACTTTTGGGCTACTAATCCATCTTACACTTTAGCTTTTTATTCCCCCTGTGCTGGTTTGAATGAAAATGGCCCCTAAAGACTCATACACCTGCATGCTTAGACTCCAGTTGATGGCCTGCTCAAAGTATTAGAAGGTGTGGTCTATGGGCTGGAGAGATGGCTCAGAGGTTAAGAGAACTGACTGATGTTCCAGAGGCCCTGAGTTTAATTCCCAGCAACAACATGATGACTCACACCCATCTATAATGAGATCTGGTGCCCAGAACACTATATACATAATAAATAAATGTTTTTTAAAAAAGGTGTGGTCTTGTTGGAGGAGGTGCATCACTGGAGGTGGGCCCAGAGGTTTCAGAACTCCACACAAGGCCTAGTGCCTCTCTCTGCCTACTGTCTGTGGATCAGGATTTTGTCAGTGAGTGCTCCAGCACCAGGCCTGCCTTTGTCCCACCACATTCCCACCGTGATGACAATGGACTAGCCCTCTGAAACTGTAAGCCAGTCCCCGACTTTCTCTTATAAGAGCTGCTTTGGTCATAGTGTCTCTCCACAGCAATAGAACAGTGAGACACCAACCCCCCACCACAGACACACACACACATACACACACTCAGTTCTTACCCCTGTCTGAGATCTTCAGCACCTGGACCCTTGTTCGCTTTTAGAAACTGACCTACCTCCCTTTATCAGATCTTGTGACCTCGTTACTTTCTGGTAAGAGGGAAGGAAAATGAAAATCTCTTCATTTCACATTACTAACTCATCCCACAGGAGTATTCCAGGTGCTCATTTGGAGTGACACGATTAGAAGTGTACAAGATCCCCGATTGTGCCAAGCTACTCTGAAGACTAGAGGCAGCTCTTGTTTATTTATTTAGATGTTGTCTTTATTTTCTGTGTGTTTATTTGAGTGTTCTGCCTGCATGTATGTCGGAGTAAAAAGTTTGTGCAACAAACGAGGTCAGGCGAGAGCGTCAGAGCCCTTGGAGTTACAGATGGTTGTGAGCCCACATGCGGGTGCTGGGGACTGAACGCAAGTCCTCTACAAGCAGCAAGCTTAGCCACTGTGTCACCTCTCCAGCCAGAGAGGGGGATTTTAAATGGGGGCTGCCCCTTAACATCTTATCTTGGACAGGTGTCTGCTTATTGACATCAAACTGGATCTTTTCGTTTTGACCACCGACTTACAATTTAAATTCCAAATGAGAGGAGGCAAAATATTTCTCCAATGAATCTCCTCCCACCCCCCGCATCCTGGGTACCGTGCTCTCTTGTTGCAATACCCAGATTTACTCATTGCCTTGCTTTTGTCACACCTAACATGTGACTTATTACCCTACCACCCCCCTTGGCATAAGCACAACTGAGAGTGGTTCTTTCAAGGGCTGCTGTCTCTTACTGTGGAAGCTCCCTTTTCTTCCCCAGTATCTCTTCCTATTTATCCTGGGACTAAACCTCATGCTCAAAGCCAACAGCTACTCCTTTTACTATCTTCATCTTTTAAAATATTAACATACCAGGGCTGGAGAGATGGCTCCGTGGTTAAGAACACCAACTGCTCTTGCAGAGGACCCGTGTTCAATTCCCAGCATCCACAAGGTAGCTCACAACTGTCTGTAACTTCACTTCCAGGGTCTCCAATGCCTTCTTGTCTCCTAGAGCACCAGGCATCCACTTAGTGCACATACATACATTCAGGCAAAATACCCACATGGCATAAAAAAAGACATTTAAAATTTGTGAGATACTAAGTGAGCATATGGAGAACCTAGTGATGTCTTTCCAAACTGTGGGGTGAAACTGACTTTTCTCCAGTCAGAATGCAGTCTCTATCATCTGAAGTAAAAACAGGCAGCTCTAACTTCTATTTTTCATAACTACTGAAGAGATTCCCGATATCTTAGTATTAATCACGACAGTGGATGCCCTGCCTGTGAATGCATGATACGTATCTAGCACTGCCTTCAAAATGCCTCCGGGTTCATTAAGTTCCTCCAAGCAAACATAGAAGCTACTTCTAGACAAGAAGACTGGAGTCTGAAGAAGTGATCATATTACAGAATCATTGATGATGAAACACTCTGGACAAACTGACCCCAGATTCTAAAATACCCTGGACTGCACACACAAGAAGGGGGCAAATCCTGTACACCATGGAAACACTAGAAAGTTCTTGCTGAGTACAAAGCCCATAATGAAAGTTAGGTGGCCACCTGTAGACTCTGCCAAATCCTAACTTCTGCTGTTCAAAGACACCGGTCACAGTTCATGTGTCTTAGGTAACAATCTTTTTAATCTTATCAAAGGATGCCAGAAGAATAAATAGGCTTGAAAACTCATTTACATTTTGAAGAAAAGGAATAGGTATGTTAGGCTTCATTTAAGCCTTTTCCCAAATATGTAACCACTAAGCTATAAATAATAAAAGTAGGTCATAAGAAACACCTATTACAAACTCGCTCAACTCTGCTACTGTTGCCAGTCCCCACCATGCTCCCTGAAAACACAGTCATCAATGGATCTTTCTTTAAAGATCTTTAACGCCAAGTGGGCCCCAGTGGCTGCCCAGGTCCTCCCTGTCACTGTGTTATTATCATCTAGAGTTGATGATTGATATTTAAAATTGTTATTTTTAGGCAGCTTACCCAAGTGCTGTGTTCTCAAGAGACTGAGACACAGGAAACACAGGGGTAAGGGCATTTGGAATTTCAGCCATCCTATTCCCACCAACCAGTACATAGGTCCTGAGTTTATGTGTCTCCCTGTTTAAGACACCTTATTTGGTGTCTAGTATTGATTAACATTGAACTCACAGAGGGACCATGGTCAGCTCATTCCCCCATGAAGCTTTGCATGCCTGTGTTTCCTGTGTCAGACATGTTATTAACCTCTCCTACACTAAGGAACCCTGGCTAGTACTTCAGCCCCAGAAAAGCATTTTAAACAGCAAAATTGCCACCATAACCCTCAAAAATATGTTGTTGTAAAGTCTGGTGTGAAAGAGGCCACACAGCTAACTCTCATGTATCACATAAATGCTTCAGCGAGAAGGGCAGGGCGTGGCCCCACTTAGCCCCAGCTGGGAACGTGGACACTGCAAAGACCACAAATTGCGCAGATCTGAGCCTGCTCAGGCCTTTGCGTGATGAGACAGCTTTGATTTGACGTTGTACATTGAGTGCGGCAAGTAGACGAGTGTGCAAATTTGCTCTTCACAAACGGCAACAATCGACAGTATCTTTCCCTCGGTGCTTCCACCTCACCATCCCCCCCAAACTCATGATCCTGCTTCCTATTCCAACACAAACCTGAAACAATCAGACTAGGACTCTGACCCCTACTAACCTTATCAGCCCTAGATCACCTATGTCCCATAGGTCTTAAATAATCAGAACTAAGTCGTGAGTAGTTCTAAATAGACTACAAATTTACCTATAAAAACCAACAACTGAAAGAATTGGAATAATCAGCAGTTGGATAAATGCATACAAAATATTACATAGTCTCTGCAACCCGTGGATACATAGGAGAATATAGACCAAGTATGAAAATGTAGATTCTAAGACAAATAATAAAATCTGGTCCCATTTTCACACACAATTCTTTTTTAAAGTGCTGTGGGTGAGTTTGTTTGCCCAGTGGAAAACAGGGCTATGTGGATGTCAACCAGGCCTTAACCCTGGTTTACCTGACATCAAAGCCAGGGTCTTCACCATGGTACTGAACTAAGTAGGTGACTGCTTTTAGATAGAGTGACAAGGAGATGGGTCATCTTACCCTTGGACCCAATAAGGCATACTCAAAATGCACGTATCATCCACTGGTGTCTGGGTACAATTATATATCCTTTATACATATGCCTGTTTCATTATAGAATTGTTTTAAAGATTTTTTTTTTTAGATTTATAAGTATTTGACCTGCATGTCTGCCTGTACACCATCTGTGTGTCTGCTGTAGAGACCAGCAAAGGGTGCTGGATGTGCTCCTCCTCCCTGGAGCTGGGGTTACAGATGTTTGTGAGCCAACTTGTGCTGGGAAAGGAACCCAGGTCCTTCTGCAAGACCAGCCAGTGTTCTTATCCACTCAGATTTCTCTCCAGGTCCTAATGACAGAATTTTTAATTAAAAAAAAAAAGGAAAGTGTTAAATCTAGCAAAATAGCTGGCAGAATGATGAGTTGGGGTTCCCCTTGGATTACAGCAGAGACAGTGGAAACTTAAGTTCAATACACCCCAAGGGAGGGAAAATAAACAGCTCTTTGATAACAAAGCCACTTGAGAAGCATCTCCTGGCCTTGTTTATAAGGAGAGGGGGGAAAGGAAGAAAGGCTAGTATTAAAGAACAAATGCGTGATATCTGTAATAGGTAGAGAGACGCAAAGCCAGCTTTCTGTATCAAAACAGCTGTTCTTGTTTCAGCTAATCCTCACCAGATGTTTGGGAGATGATCAGACGTTCCCAAACCTGCCCTAAATCCCCACAATGAGATTCCAAAAGCCTCTTTCCGATAACAGTAAAAGAGAGTACATTACGTTACACCACGAGAACACAGGAGTGAACCGTAAAGTTTAAATGTGAGACTATTCAGGCCTCAAAGCACTGAACTTAATGGTTTCAGTTTGGGTGCAGCAGTCACGGGGGTGTCCCATTGCATTATGTTGACAGATGGAGAGAGCACAGGTCCTCGAGATGATGTGTAGTATGTGTGTACAGGACTGAGAAACTAAGGACAGAGGCTGGGGGCTATTCCCAGAGCATGGCCTCATATCATGCTTGGTTTGTGTACGTTTGCCTCAGGCTCTAACGGCCTGAACCCAGCATAGTCACACATGTGACCCACCTCCCTTCCTGCTTGCCCTAAACTCATGCCACTGCACACCTAATTCTAGGGAACCTTTCTACTCACTGCCCCACAAGCTCCACACTGCTCCAAGATAAGCAAGTCTTCCTTGATAGAGCGTAAGCAGGTTGCCCGTGCTTGCTCAATAATTACTCCTTAAACTGTACAGATTGTTTTGTGTATTCTTCAGCACTGTATCTTTTAAAAAGTGAAGGTGAAGAACCTATACAATGAGAAAAATTTGAATTCTTCTTGCCTTGTGATGGGTCTCGTCCCATCTTCTCACAGCCTTGTCTACCCGGTCCCACCATCCATCTCATGCAGATAGGGATTTTTAAAGCCTGAGAGTCCCTTGGGTCTGTAAAGTCAGAGAACCCTGAGTCTTAAATATAGTAAATTGTGGGCATTGAGGAATATTGAAAATTATTTATTAGGACTTTGCAGGAGAAAAACAAAAAAAGACATTTAAAAGGGACACATACTTCACAATGAAAGCTATACCTAATTTGCTTGCCCACTGAAAATAGCCCCTGCCCCTTTTTTCTAGGCTATAAGGGAGGAACTTTAAGGCCTGTGACCTCTGACCCTGAGGATAGCTTTCACTTCCTTCAGGCAGACCTGCCCCATAACTGCCACAGAATTCTGGGAATGTTCTTAACCGCCACTAACGGTCAATCAAGTCAGATCTTTTCTTCAACTCAAAGAAGCAGGACCCATGGGTGTCCTCTGAAACGAAAATGTGTTCAGACATTTCTGCTATCCCGTGTGATACTGAAGGAAAACAGACAGAAGTAGGAGGATGAGGAGGAGTCCTTAGAGAACATTCCTGCCAATAAAGAAATTCAGCCAGTTGACTGTAATGGAGCGTCAGTGCCTGTCCGCAAAGCAGCAGGACCATGGGGCTCCGAGGGAGGCTGGGCTGAACATGGCTACTGCAGCTGTCCCTGCTGCCTCTCTCAGCCCGCAGGAGGAATGTGTTCAGAATGGAGAGGGCCGAGGTATAATGGCACAAACTGTGCCACATACCTAACTCCATATACGGAGTGACGGTCTAGGCTAGGGGTGGGCGTAACAGGGTGCGGGTGGAGCTTGGATGTGTGTAGGGAGTTGTCTTGGGGCTGTGGAGCTCAGTGCCTCTGCTTTTAGACTCCCCATCCCACCACCACCATGTGGGTGCCCCTGAAAGCAGACTGTTAGCTCTGGCTGGAGAACGAATAGGGGCACTAGACATTGTCCAGGAGGCTGGCTGGTATGGTGCCATAGCCAGGGTGGATAAAGGAATGATCCTGGCCCAGGCTGGCTCCTCTCATAGACCTGCTCTTCCCTGGGACTCTTCTTCTGGCTCTGGGCCTTTCTGAGAAATGGCTGAAGAAAGGGTGAGGGTCTGAAATTGTTCGGACTCAGCAGGGATTCCAGGGAGGGTGCAGGCTCCCATCCAGGGCAGGGGGACAGGACAGTAGGAGGGCCCCTACCTTTATCTTCTCTAGCTCACCCCATTCTTGTCTCTGTGTTCTTGAAAGAAAATTACCCTGTCAAGGTGGCTCCTATTTGACCAATTATCTAATCTAATTTCTACTATAGGAAAACCAATGCCTTCCAAAGTCACTAGTATAGAACTGTTGATGTCAGAGGCTGGCTCGGGGAGCTGCTGGGAGAACAGACTCTTAAGTGGAATGTCTTTGGGGTTAGTTTATATTTCAGAATCCTCTTCTCCCCCCTGCTATGCTGAGGTTTTTGTGAGGGCCTCTGTGAGCTGCTCGCTGGCTGCCTGGCCACAGTCAGTTTGCATTTCCTTTTGGCAGTCGCACCTCTCCAGCACTCTGTCCCTTTAAATCTGCCTTACATAGCTTGGCCTAGTGGCAAACATTTTTTTCCTGCCACTTCAGTGCCAGATTCCTGTAGAGGAGACCACTCAAGGCCAGTCCTAAGACTTCCTAGGCCACATCTCATCAATTTTGCCTCTGTTTCTTAACATGCCAAACAGCACCCAGATACTTAATCTGCTGTTGGGACAGGGACTCAGCCCTGACGCCCTTTCCTCTTATAATCTTCAAAGCTGGAAGAGCCACCCCTCTGACCAAGGCTGGGAAGAACAGACTATTTCACTCACTGTCCAGGCTCTGCAGGACCATCTCGGGCTACAGGGGTGCAGGCTGAGCTGGAGCAATCTGTGAGGCTGGACCCCCTGGGGCTAGCTGCTCTGGAGCCTGTTAAGGTGCCAAAGCTCCTGCTGGTTGGAATTCTTTCAGAAGCACCTAGAGTTGTTGGGAGCCCTTTGCAGTCTTTGGTTGTTTGGAAATCTGGTCAACAGATAGGGACAGAGGCAAAGTAAAGGAGTTTGGGGGAAGGGGCAGGGTATGCCAGTCTTACCCTGAAACAGGTAGGGACTGGAGGAGGCTGGCAGAACCTGGGGGCCAGGCCCGTTTTGATATGTTAAATAGGCACCCCCAGATAGTTATTTGTCCTGGGTCTGACCCTGACTGCAAAAGATGTTAGCTCATAAGTAAGAACATTCTAGAAAGTGTGGTCTGGACGTTGAACTCTTGAGCTGGTTGAAGTGAGATAAAAACATTTTGTATAGTGGCTGGCACGAAGTTTGGAAACTCTGGGTTCCTCTAAAGCACCTGCAGTGGCGTTTGCTCTTCTGGTGTAGCACCTGCGATGCCGAGGGTCTGGGCATTATTTTCATGTCCTGTTGGATGAGTTTGGCCAGGCCACTGACCCTCTGATTTGATCCTTTATCCCAATTTGGAGACTGGAGAACACCTGTATAGGGGGTGATTCTTGGGACCTCCATGGATATTTAGAGGTAAAAACAGTAAGGGACCAGTAAGGTGCTAAGCATGGCCTCCAACAGAGGATAGGGGCTCTGTGCTGTTTTTGAGTCCTGCTCCTACGAAAGCATGAGAAAATCCTTGATGATGACAGCAATATTTTTCGGTGTCTCCTGCCTTTGGAAGCTCTGTAAGCATTTGCTTCCAAGACACCACGCACCCCCAAATAGAGTTCTGGCTGCAAAGCAGGACACTGAAGTGTCTGGGACCAGAGTGACCTCATCTTCTCTTTCAGTTATTTTGAATATCATTATAAAAATATGCATCTTGTAAGATACATGACATTCTCTCTGTTCAGAACATTATATGATGATGACTGTTGGGAAAAATAATGAAAACTCCTTGGCATAAAATTTTTGATTCTTCACAGTCTGGCCCAATCTTTCCATTCTCATATTTTAAAGCCTGTAACTTGGTTTTTACCCATTCGCCCGATCATTAGAAGGCTCATCAGACTAAGTGTTGTCATGCCTCTATGCTCCAGTTCTAACATCCGTCCGCCTCTAAGGCATCCTTGCCATAATTACCTCAGCACCACTCGTGTGGTCCTCTCCACCACCCCCACCCCGTTCTACCTTCAAGGACACCTAACTTAACCCACCCCACCAAATACCTTCCGTTCTTCATAAAGCCTCTTCCGGCTTAACCTTTATGTTGCCAGCTCTTTTTAAAGTGGTAGGGATGGTGCTTGTATTTTGTATCCCGCACACATTGCTGGACGGTGCACACATTGCTGGACGGTGCACACATAGGGAATGTAGGGGTAGAAATAACACGCAGACCAGACCACCTGAATATGTGTCAGCCTTAACTTCTCTTTCTAACCCTGACACGTCTCCCTTGGCCATGCTCTTTTATCTCTGTGTGTCCTCAACTGTCTTTTGCATGCAGGTCATCTGACCAGTATCAGTTGTGTTATTCATGGCCAAGTACTAAGCTGGAGACAAGGGAGCCTCTTTCTCTGGCTATAAGAGAAAAAGAATGGCCTGGGCTACATCTACACAGAGGTCAAGAGCTACAATCCGTATAATTGCCTCTTTAGACAAACCGTGTTTTTCACAATTCAAAGCATAGTTTGGGTTTTTTTTGTTTTTGTTTTCCCAAAAGTTAATGGGGATAGATATTTCAATGCAAAATTTATTCTCCTGGATATCTCCTAGGTGCCTTGGCTTATCTGTGCTCTGAAAAAAAAATCTGATTCTCTAGTGATTTCCCAAGGAACAAAGGCTGAGCAGGATTTATTGTGGGTAATTGAGAATGCTCTTTAAAGGGTAGAGGGACCTACTGAAGGCATTTTAGGTCACTCTTACCAGCTTTTCCCAGGAAACTAAAAAATTTCTATATCACAAGGAGCAGAGTACCTCAGAATACAGACACACAGTGTGCTGTGAAATTATGGGGGTGCGGTAGGGTGGGGATAACCTTCAAACAAATGCTGCTCTCAGAGGCAAACCTTCAACCCTAAACTGTAAAATCCTAAGAAAATCTTTAACATTGTACTGGGGTGATCTTCCTTCATATTCTCTGTCAGCTTTCCCAATCATGAGTGGACAAGGAAGTACAAACCCTCCTACTTTGTATAAGTTAATTCTGTTAAGAAAGGCAAATTTTTCCAAAGCCAACATAACTCTCAGTCAACCCCTCACGAAGACAGGGGACTTGTGGAGAGTTCCTATGGTTTAGGGCTGGTCCTCATTTCCTGCAATTAGCAGATTATCGACAGATAATTAGCATTTGCTTTATTAGGTGAGGGGGCCATGCCTATGACAATTTCACCCTAGAACACACTGTTCAACTCCTGGAAAGCCTTCCAGAAGGAGCCCAAGCTGGAGGGCTTTAATGCTAAAGCCCAAATCTGTGCTATGGCTCATCAAAAAGCCTTTCAATTGATGGTTTCCTCTTTATTTTTACCTTGTTGGTATGTGTTTTTCCAGACATGTGACTAATGAAGAATGGTGGAGATTCCATCCCTCTCTACTGTCCAAATTCTCTCCCAGCTCCTCTGTCCTCCACAAAGAACCTGGCCTTACAAGCAACCAGAGGCCCTCCATTGCTCCTAGGATAAAGTCCAGATTCCTCCTTTTGGCTTACAAGTCCCTGCAGGATCCAGTCCTGGATAAGCACCTGTCTGATTTAGTCTGTCTTCCCCCACCTACCGCTACCTCCCAGCATGAGCAACGATCTCATCTGCTCTCCAGTCGATTAGAGATCACTCAGCCTGTGTAGTCTGTCTCGATGTCCCTTCTCCTCTGTTCCCACTTCCCCTTCTGACTTGTTACAAACATGTGCTTCTGCTTGAGCACACGTCTGAATAAAGTCCTTGGGTGGGACTGAGGCTTAACTACTGCATACCACAGCATAAACTATCAGGAGGTGTGTCCTCATTACTGATTCCCCTTTTCTTGCCAATCTTGAGTGGTAGGCATCATGAAAGGAAAAAAAACTGATTCCAAATTAAAAGCCAGCTCTGTCCACTAATGATATGTGAATATGTTCTCTCCAACGGTCTGATGTGACTTGGTCTTGACTAAACAAAGGATCATATTGACACAGTCACATTGACAAGATGCATAATTCACCAAAGAGATCACTTAGTTGTTGCATTTTTTAAATTCCTGAGAAGATAATGTGGGGGGGGGACACTAAGATTCACCCTCCTGACTTGTGATAAATGTGACAGTTTTCACAGGCCCTGGGGGAAAAGCATCACTGGATGTCTGTGGCTGCTCAGGAAGATAATTTCACATTCTGATGCGCCAACTCTCTACCCTGTAGCTTTTATTACTACTGTTAAAACCCTGGCCTGCATATTTAGTTAGAATCTAAAATTTTCATTTACTTCATTACTGCAAAATACCTGGTTAATGACCTGGAATCAATTTTATTTTGTTTTAATACCAAAATCTCTCTCTTTTTTTTTGACACAGGGTTTCCCTGTAACTTTGGAGCCTGTCCTGGAACTCACTCTGTAGACCAGGCTGGTCTCAAACTTACAGAGATCCTCCTATCTTTGCCTCCCGAGTGCTGGGATTAAAGGCATGTGCCGCCACCACCTGGCCCAAAAGAATCTTCTTATGTAACTCAACATTCAATCCACAAAGACTACAACATTCCTAAGGCTTGGCTCCCTGCAAACTCCCTCTGTCCATCGATTCTCTGACTAATAGGTGTGCCGGGGCATAGCAGGTGATGTTTTTCACAAGGTATTGGAAAAAGACTGGTCGCAAGCCTTTTATTTCATTCTTTAATTTGGGAACCCTTCTGGGTCATTATTAAGGGTATTTTCTATAACGTTCTTCCTCCAAACGCTCCTGCTCTTGCGGCGAGCCCCGACCAGCGGGAAGAAAGCCACTGACACAGGATTCTTCTCTGATCATGGTTTATTGAAGCGCTGCTTGGTTAAGGGAGAGCTGGAGGTGAGGGGCCCCAAATGCGGTTGGTCTCCAGCTTATATACAGGTGGTGTAGGCGTGCCCTGTGTGTGGTACGCTAGGCAGACGGGGATTGGTGCATTGCTGTTGCTGGGCAGATCGGGCAAGGACAGGAGTGCTGACGAGTTGTTTACCGCCAAACTGAGCCGGAACTCGGCGCCATCTTGTAATGGCGAATGTTTAAAGACAGCTTTTACGTGTCTACCGCCACATGCTCTCCTCCAGCCCATCACTCATTTTTATATCCAACCTTCTTGTGGTTTCATTTTTGTGTGTTGCATCTTCCTAACTGCTGCAAAATTCTGGGTGACGTTAACCGTTGATGCTTCTCAGGTTGCTTGACACACAGTCGGAAGAATGTCCTATGCAGATGGGACAAGAGAGTGAGGGACTTGTGACATGAATTCCCCAGATCAGGTTGGGTATAATTAAGCTATGATCCAAACAGAACTTACCCAGCATTCCTAGTTGCAAACTGCTCAAGATCTCCTAGTTCTGATTTCAATCAGTCTATTGATGAGAAGTAATAATGGAACTCAACACTTGGCAGGGGACTGGAGTGGCCCAGAGAGATGACCCAATCAATGCCCCTTCTCTACCTGGAAAAGCTTAACCAAGGTGGCAGGGATAGACAGGCCTTTCCCTCCCCTGCATTACAACAATATCTAATTCACAAATGAGAATTTTTCAAGATAAGTCTATCCTAAAGAACCCAACCCGACATTTTATAATGACTTGAGAACAAGTTTGAAATGAAACTAAACCAAACTCATTCATCCAGGAAGGGACAAGAGTCCTCTTCCTGAACATGTTGTAGAAACATATGCAATCTACCTAGAGACAGGTTACCAGCACGGCTTTGCAAGTGCTGCGCAAAGATTTGTGGGAAAGAGCCTAGAGGAACAAGGAGAAAAAGAATCAAATGGATTTAAAAAGAAAAATAGTTGGCCGACATAAAGTACATGATTGGAAAGGGAGTCTCAGCACGGCCAGCCCTCCCTCTATTCTGGGAAGGTATAAACAGACTGAGGGGGGGGAAGGGGAGGCTTGTGCGCCTTCTGTGAGGGGGTGGAGAGGATGGGGAAGCTGGTGGGCAGCGGTGAAGGTGTCTTTCCAAGCCTCCAGTGCCAGGTCCATTGCGCTGCTGGAAAGTTACACACTGCCAGATGGAAGCCCTTTAAGGGAGTCATGTCAGACCATTTACAAGCTGTGTGGAAGAAAGGCAAGCCCCGTTCTTACCACAGGACCTCTCCTCAGGCAGGGAAGAGATGGGGAGGGAGGACAGGAGAAGAGTGGACCCCACAAGTGGCTCCTTCCTTGGATCTTACTAATGTCCTTTCCTTGACCTCAGCAGTCATTACAAAAGTGTGAGTGTCAACACACAGCACAACATATACACCAAAACAAAAAGAAAAAAAAAGTGTTCCTCTCCATGGTCCTTCACTCTATTTTCTCCAGACTCCAGTTTATTTTACAATAGTAAAAATGCTTTGAAAGCGAGACATCAAAAGAGTGTAAAAGAAAGGCCCTTCCTCCTTGCATCTTAGAGCTTAGAGCAGTAGAATCTGAAACAAAGGCCACTGAATGTTTCGTTCTTGTCCTAAACCGGCAATCTACAGCAGTCCTATGAAGGAGACCCTCCTGTGTCCAGCCACCAATGAAAAAAAATGTGTCAGCAGGCAAAGGCAGCAACCCTGTGGCCTGGAGCCTTGAGAGGTCTGAGACCTTAGGGCCTTGAAGGATCTAAGCCTGCCCTATGCAGCAGAGCTCACAGGGCCCTCTGAGGCCAGCTCACTGATCGTTGGGATGCGTACAGGCTCCCTTAACTCCCCGGGGATGAATTCAGAGAAAGGTCATCTCATGAGACTCTAACTGTTAAGGCAGGCTTGAAAGCATGTTTTAAAGAATGCACTGGCTAGATCTGCTAGCCAACCATGGCCATAAAAACATGAAAGAATGTAGTTTTCTAGCTGTTTCTACAGGGTTGGATAGGGTGAAAACGCATGCTAGGTTCACTGTCTAAAATAGAGTTTATCTGGAAGAGTGGCAAAGGCTTTGGGCGGTCTTTATTGTGGTTGAAGGATGCATCAGTACATATAGTGTAGAGGTGGCTTCCCTCTTCCCTCAGTGGCCCTCTGTCTCCATATGAGATATACCTGCCAATACTCTGAAGTCCCTGTGTGAGTGTTCATCTGTCGGTGAGAAGCAGTCACTCCGACAGACAGTGGGTCTGAGGACCTTGGGACTTAGCACAGTTATTATGGTCCAATTTCTGCCATTCTGAAAATTTGAAATTTGGTTCTGTATGTGCACATGGGCTTAAAGAGCTTGAACCATTCTGCTGTATGGGAAAGAGTGAACTGGCCATCCATGGGGCGGGGGCCCTGGACACAAGGAATGAGAGCGGCATAGATGATTCTGTAATTGAGCTAAGTCTGTGGGTACTGTGGAAATAGTGACCCCACAGTACCCCTTATGCTCATAACCCTGGTACTGTCAGGTGCTCCTCCAGGCTTCTGGAAACAGAGCCAGAAGGAAGGGTCAGTATCTGAGTCATAAAAGAAAGTGTGTATATTTCCCTAAAGTGTTTATTTGCAGGGTTCCCATATGTGCTTCTAAAGGAATCCTGGGTGTTAGATTCTTGTTGGAATCCACAGGATCAAGAAGGGAAGGGACAACAGGCCTGGATAAAGCCACGGGTTGCCAGTTTGTGGAATTTCCATGCCTGTCCTGCTAGCTCTTTGCATTGCATTTAGTACAATTTACTGTAATGGCATGCTATAATTCAGGGAAAGGTCCCCAGCAGCTCAGCATTATCCGACGTCCAGTCTCTTAAGTCCAGGCTTGAAGGGACTAGTGTGCAAGGGCTATGAATTTGCAGTCAATGGCTTTACATAGTCAGTGGTCCTGGAAAGGAGGCCCGCCCCCACCTGTCACTGGAGGGTGTAGCTCTTCTCTCTTCTGTCTGCCCTGCTTGCCAAGATTTCTTCTTTAACCTTCAGAGACGTAGATGTTATTTATTGATAAGCCTGGACCCAATCAGCCTGTAGCTGTGATAGCCACCCATCGACACTGCCGGAGTCCAAACATAGTTATGTTGTTGAGTTAGTTACAAAACAGCCTGAAATGACAATAAAAATAATGAAGCTTCCAAAATGGCATCCAGTGGGATATAGAAGAGCATCGTCAGTGTCAGGAAACTAAAAACAGTACAAATTCACTGTTGACTAAACATTGTAGCTCGGTCTCCACAAGTCCCAGTCTCAGGGAGGCACTGTGGGGGAACTCTGGCTGTAGTGTCTACAAGAAAAGTCACTGAAGGTGCCATGGAAACAATCACACCAGGAGCCACAGGCTCATTCTGCGGGGTTGGGGGGGCATCTATGTCCCAGCTCTGCCACCTGTGGCAAACATTCCAGGCCATTCACACATCAGTAGTCCTGAAGAAGCAAAACGAGGGCGGTTAGAACTAGACCTGCCTCACAGAGTTGTTGTGAAGATGAAATGGGTTAACTGACCCAAGGTCCCTGGGCATCACCTGGCATAGAGTACACACTCAGTGAATGCTGGCCAGCAACAGGAGGAGGTGGGCCGGGGAGGAGGGGAAGCGAAGCGGTAGAGGGAGAGGGGATGGGTTATGGGGGGGATGTTCTGAGGAAAAGTGGCCATCCTCTGCAGACATCTCAACCTGGCTCTGGGGAGAAGCCATGCCTTCCCCTCTTTGATCTATGCCTTATACTTCTTGAGACTTAACACTATGGTTTTAAATCCATGAGAAATTGCAGAGACTTCTTAAGATAGGGACCTGCCTCCCCAGGTCAAGGTCCATTATAAACAACTATCCTCTTTGGAATACACAGATTCCAGAGCCATCTCTCCCAGGTGAACAAAGCCGACATGCCGGGGTGCAGGGAGGCACCTATCCTCCAGTTGCCACCTGTTGTCACCCGCCACTGTGTGTCTCTCACTCAGAGGTCACCTCACATTAGATAATGACTAAGGATAAAGAGCACACTCGGCTGTTATCAGTAGGTTCTCATATGTGCTCCTCAGACTGGGACCAGGTGGCTCTGACCCAGTCTTGCCAATAAGCCAATGCAGGTCAGTGTGCAGGCGTTGCTATCCGGCCTCCGCCCTTAGCAAGTCAGCGCACAAATGCAGATATAGCAAAGGGCTGGCGGGCTAGGTCGCCATTAGCTGACTAGGATTTTTTAGCATTTAAGCCTGACCCAAAGCACTGGGCACAGATAGTTGGTAAAAGGTGGCCAACAAAGGCAAAGGGAAAAAAGAAGAAAGATAACAGTCAATAAATAGAGTGGCCAGCAAAGGCAAAAGGAAAAAATAAGATGCTGTTTCTCGAGTTTCAGAAGCCTAATGACTTCCTAGGACTTACGGCAACCTTTAGCTTGGAATATTCAGGAGTAAACTTGAAGAGTTAGAGGCAGGTGTCCCAGCCTATGATGACAAAAATCTTCTCCTGAAGGGGTCGGAGGAGACCTTGAGGGATAATCTACATATGCCATGTTCCAGGTCAAGTCCAGTGAGGTTGGTGAGGAGCCAAAAGGAGGTTGCAGTTCCCAGGGAAATCCCTAGAGAAGTAGAAGACTTCAAGAAAAAGGAAGCTACATAGATGGATGCAGAAATATCCATAAAGAAATATCCTTAGACAGCCCTCAGAAACTTCCACACGGCTCAGATTAGCTCAAACCTGGAAGCTGGTCCTGTGCTGTGCGCCTCAGACACTGTCGATCCATGAAACTGAAAGGTCAGTGACACAGAGACATTATGCCTTGGGTATCCTGGGACATCCAACTGTGGGCCAATGCAATGATGGACGCCACAGTGGACACCGTACAGATTGCTGTTGCAGGAAATCGGTGGTCTTTGCTGGCTCTTCTGTGGAGTCCGTGGGCCACGCACCCAAGGAGAGAGAAAAATTCCTGCTTTGCCTGTTATTTTCCATTGCCCCCTCGAATTTTACAGGCTAAAGTGAGCTTTACATTTGAAAACGGTTGGTGGGTCTGTGATGCTGAGACACATGTCTCGTGTGTGTGTGTGTGTGTGTGTGTGTGTGTGTGTACCCAACATTGTGCAAACTGCGAGGGGGAGGAGTATGGGAATCGCGCTAAAGATAGCTCTTCAGTCAGAAGGCTAGTAAGGAAGTGGGAAAGAGGTCACATAGCCGAAAGTAAAATTTTCAGAGGACTTATGTTTTCATGAAAGTTCTGTGCTTGGCTGCCCGGGTTTGATAGAACAGAGGAGGGGAAACTGGAGAGAATCCCCTGCCTTCCTATGGGGTCTGGGTAGGGAGCAGATGAAAGCTCCTAAAATCCCCAAGGAGAGATTTGGAATTCTGAAAGGAAGTGGTGGAAGGGTCTGTTGCTCAGAGGGATAAGCTGCAGAGGATAATGGTGGAGACTCTGGGACTCTGGTCAGGAAACAAGAGACCCATACTGTGAAGAGGCACGGCTTTGCATACCTGATGCCTAGTCCACCACACTGCTTTACAGCAAGTACTGAAAGGGCCGAGTCCTAAGCCTGGACAGGGCTGATCAGGATGCCACTGATCATCAGACACCTCTTTATATTTTATATTTTTAAGAGCTGGTGGCCTTTGAGTCACAGATACCACAAACCTTCTTAACTGTCTGGGGAATAAGAATCCCCAAGGAGGAAGAAGAGAAACCTGGAAGTCTGAAGTGAGGGCATTTGTCATTTGATACTTGACTAAAGAGAGAGAGAAGAGTTCAAAAGAGCCTACTGGCAACCAAGCCATCTACAGTAGCACAGTCACAGGATGCCACAGAAGAAAAGCAGGGTTGTTAGCAGTGGGAAATGGGGTGCTGGATAGGAGGCACCGGGGGCACTTGGATAGTTCTGCTAGCTAGGAATCCAGAGCAGAAATCAAAATTTTCTTTTTAAAAAAAGGAGCAAACATTTGGGAGCCATCAGCATGCAGGTAGCAATTGAAGTCATTCTATGTATGAGACTGCCCACAGCCCAAGCTATAGTGAAGGGCAGCGAGGGCAGATGGCTTGGGAAGGACAGGCATTGTGCAGAACACAGAGAGCCTACAATGGTCCCAAGCAATGAGCAGCTGGAGGCTAGAAAAAAGACCAGGAAATATAAACGTCTAGGAAATGAATGGAGGATCTTGAGAAATGGAAAACTAATTTCCATTCTCAGAAGAACCCCTCCAGCTGGCCCCTGGCATCGCGAGCTCTGGACGGTGCTGTTCTGCACTTCTTTTCTCTTCTAGGGCTGCATGAGTCTTAGTAGAGATCAAGGTGCCTGGGGAAGGCCTTGTTGAACCACTCAGCAAGAGGTCTGATTTTTTGTTTATCTTCTACTACTCTCCTGAGTTAGTTAGGGATGGGGACACCTACAGAAAGGGACAGAATGGCAGAGAGCATATGATGACAATTCCAGGCTTTTTGGATGCATCCCAGCCCCATGATTCCTGGAAGATTTCCATCTTTACAGGAACACCCCCAAGCCACAGATGCTAAGATCTCTCAGCATCTCCAAAATGCTCTGGAGAAATAGACATGCTTTAGGTCCAGAAGTTAGCCACGGAGACCTGAGAATTAAGGGGTGCTGTGTTCACCGCATTCACCCTGGATCTATGTTGGCCTCCTTATAGGCAGGTCCCTTGAGCAGGACAGATCAGTGCTCTTTGAGCTGTTTCCAAAGCTTTCCATAGCCAGTCTTCTTCAGACTCAGAGAACACAGAGAGCTCTAACTTCATTTTGGTTTCTAGACCTGTGTCAGTGCCATCCCATGACATGGGTCCCTGGAGGATGTTGGATAGCTAGCTGTCCATCAGCCATAACTAGGGGGGAAAGGCTATCCTCTGTGCAGTCCTTCTGTAGTCTCCCAAGACCTTGGTCCCAAAATTGTCCTCAGCCCAACACAAATTGCAGACACTAAGGAACTCAAGCCAAAATCTCAGTTTTTCCTTACAACTTCATTCCCTCCCTTTGCTCTGTGAGCCTGGGATTTGGTATGTCTCCACCGTGTTCTAGAATGCGCACACATCTGAAGGCCATGTCTGACTGTACTCCAGTCTACCCTGTGAGAACGGAAACTAAGCAACCAAGCTCATAAAGAGTTCCCTTATTCCATAGTTGAGAGCCACCCCCTGGTCCTCTCAAGGTGTTCATGACCCACTGAACCCAGCGTGGTCCTCTTTGGTAGCATCTAGCAGTTTATCCATTCAACAAGTACTTTATGCCGGATGTTGGGATACGAGTAAAGCACAGTCCTTAACCCCACGATGTAGGCAGATGTGAGAAGAAACGTGGTGATATAATAAAATCCTGTGACCTAGTGAGAGATGCACATGACCTCGTGTGAAAAACTGAGAAAGGCTTCCTGGGGGGTAGCAAAGCTGAAGAGAGAAAGAATGGATCCTGCCTTGGGAGAAAAGCAGAACTGGAAGATAACTGTAGGAAGCAAAATAAGATACAACATGTATTTTTCACTACATACATGAAAATAAAAATTAAAGGGATGAACTATCAGGGTGCTTCACAAGGGTTGGGAAGAGGACAGAGAAGTATGGAAGGGCTGACGGCCACAATCAGTGGACAAGCTACAGGTGCATTGAATAGAGTGAATTTCATTCTCTAAATGAAAGCAAACAAATAGAAATATGTGACATAATCACAGTTTCATAGAACCAAAGATGAGGCAACTTAATCTGTAGTGACAGAAAACAGGTCAGGGGTTACCTGGAGATGGGGGTACCAAGAACTGTGGGATAACAGTGCATAGAGAGGTACAAAGAAATTTGGGGAAACTAGGTTTTCCTTCTGGTCATGCTGATGTCTTGGAAAGTGTACACACGTCACAACCAACAAGTGGTACACATCTAGTGAGTGAGCAGTTTGTTCAATGTCAGTCCTGCCTTGTCTCTAAGGAGATGGATGGAAACAAGCCCCACACCCAAGAAGTGAGTGGGATATCTGAGAACCGCCCCCATCCCCTCTAGGACTTGTGCTGCTTTCTGGTCAGCGACACAAGGATGGTGGGGGCCGGTCATCAGTGAGGAGCCATCAGTGAGGAAGATAATGTTAGTCAGCGGAGGGTTTTAGAAATACTTGCAAGGCTCTGTCTGACATGTGCAAACACGGGCCAGGAGTAGGGAGGAGATATCTCGAAGGGTGGGAGGTCCAGCTCAGTGTGTCTTCGGGACATCGTAGCTTTAGCAGGACTCTTCCCAGAGACACTTACTTGCGCTTTTAGATTGGGTTTACAGTACCTACACTGGAACTAAAAGGACTCCTAAAAGGTCTTTTCTCTAGGTGAGACACACAGGCTCTGTATTTTGTTACCTGCTTCATGCATGAGTACATGCCTTCCTTTTGAAATGCGTCCATCCGTGATGTGATAAAACCTTCTGTCCACCCATTACTGAAGCCTATGGGCAGTTAATGTCCCACACTGAAACGTTGTGGTTTTAGTGTGAGATCTTGAGTGTGTTGGAATGAGTCCAGCTGTCACGGACCATGAAAAGAAGATTCTGAAATCCCAATTGAGCTTGAACTTGAGCTGTGCTGGGTGGGACGAGAGCGCACACGATTCGTGAGCGTTTGTGCTGGGACTCCTGGTCCTGACTCAGGCAGGCCCTTATCAAAAAATGTCACCTCCCCCAAAGACCAGGGAATGGCAGAACCTCGTGATGACCCTGCCATGGATGGGATCACAGTGGACAGGATCCGCGAAAGGGTTGAGAAAGTAACCCCAGTCAAACTGCGGAAGGTGATTGTGTCTGTAAGTGGAGGGTGAGGGGTGGGGTGGAGAAGTGGGTTGGGTGAGGGCCTCAAGTAGGACCCATCTGATCCTGAAGGGAATTTCTGAACTGCACGCATGAACATTTTCAAGCAGGACCTGCTCTCCTTTGATCTGGACCACAGATAAGAGCATTGTTTTACACTGATGGCAGATTTTTTAGAAGTGGGGGGGGGGTTTATATACATCCTAAACATGGCATGTCTTTTAAACCAAACGTAAATAAGTACTTTTCAGTGAAGTATTATCACAAAACATGACAAGCAGAAGCCATTGACCTGAGCTTAAGTTCACTTAAGCTATGCAAACAATTCTAATGCCAAGAAATAAGGAACCGACTATGGCCTCGTGAGCAAGTGTCTTTGTGAACTAACTAGAAGTCTTTTTTTTATTATTATTGTTAAAAGAAAAATTTACATTTACTCCCCTTGTCCCAGGCCCTCCTGCTCCCCCAATACCCCACCTCCCTCCCCCTGCTTCCTTAAGATGGGGCAGGATACCCTGCCCTGTGGGAAGCCCAAGGCCCTCCCCCCTCCATCCCGGTCTAAGAAGGTGTGCATCCATATAGAATAGGTTCCCGAAAGGCCAATACATGCAAAAGAGATAGGTCCTTACAGGCTTCATCAACAGGTTGACAAAGGATCCTTGGACCCTGAGGTCAGATTGCTTTCCCACAGTCAATCCTTTATAAATGTAGCCGTCTGGGGCTGAAGAAAGGAAGCTTCTTCTTAGGTGCTTCTCCTTAGCCAGAATCACGACCGCGAAGTTAGGAGACGGTCTGATGATTTTCCTCTCCTCTTTCTATCACGACACAGGGACCCCCAGCTCCCAGAGTACTGTTTATTAGACTCAAACTCACAGCAAAATGGAAGAACTGAGGAAGAAAAGAAGCACGATTAAACTTCCGGCTTCTACAGCCTAGAAACAGGAAAGGCCAGAAGACAAGGGACTATAAGAGAAAAGGACGAAAATGGCTTTGACAGTGAAGCCTAGGCCCCTGGAGGCCCAAGGTGTTGCTTCTCTATTTCCCCACCCACCTTGTGTCAGCTCTGTCTCTTGATGCCTCCATTTCACTCATTCAACAAACGCACATTGAGACACTTCACGACACGCACCTGTGCCAGACAAGTCGTGTTTGGCTTTCCCCTCGAGAGCTTGCCTTCTGATGAAAACACCACCGTGTTTGGATAGATTAAGAGGCTTTGTAAGGAAGTAAATGCTCTTGTGGCCACGGGGTAGGCTAATATGACAGCCATGAGTACTGGGGGACCCTCAGACGCAGCAGGGGTGGAGGACTTCTCATAGGAAGTACAGTTTCCTTTCTGCCCACTGTCAAAATGGGAAGGGGCAGGCTTTTCTTCTGAGACTAGCATCCAGAAGAATAAATGGGCTTCAGGCTGGAAACTCCCAACAGAAAAGTAGCAAAGAAGAAAGTCAGTGCTGGAAGTCGTAAAAAAGCCTTCAGCAGCTCATCGTTTCAAGTCTTTGCTCAGAACCAGTAAAACCCTAAGGGAATTTAGAGGAACAGTCTTGAAACATGGAGGAATTACAGAGGATAAAACAAGCCTCAGATAAATACGTTGATTATTCCCCAATGGGAGGAAACAAACATGAGGATTTGAGTTTGTGGTTAATGTGAATTCTTGGCAAAATACAAGACTTAAAGTGCCTGGTGCTCAGGAGTCCCGTCACCTACTCAGGGCAATGACTGTGATTTCCTCCAACCCAAATACCTCTGCTAGAGATGTCCTAAAGAGGTGGTGTCTTTTTGCCCAAACCCGAGTTCATTATGCCCATACTCATTCACCCCACACTTAATGCATTCACACATTCATTCATTCATTCATTCATTCAGTTCACAAATACTTGCTGGGCACTGCTAGCAGTCTATGAATGCAGGGTGCAGTCATACCCACATCAACTTTCAGTTAGAGATGTGTTTCGGGGGCCAGCAGCTGAGCTAGCCATATGCATATGAACACACCACTCTGCAACCCAATTTCACATCTGTAAATGGAGATGATGGCACACGTTTGCCATTAAACCAGATGTTGAAGGATGGAAAAATAGGAGGGGGAGGAGAAGGGTGGGAAGGAGAAAGGAAGAATTGGCCTTTACCTCACTGGGGAGGGATGGATGGAAATCAAAGGCCTCATGGAAGTGCAAGGAAGTGGAAATGAATTAGCAGTTAACATTTACTGAGTGCTTATAATGTGCCAGGTACTGTTTGACAACAGGCATATAAGCTTACTTCCTGAGTTTAGACATATCCCCGTGCTCGTGAGTAAGCATCATGGGTAGACTAGGCAAAGAGTAGCAGAGAGAAAAGGTGCCCCAAGTTAGGAGACACCAGACACTGCTGAAGCAGGGCTGGGTGACACACCACACCATTCACAGGGCTTCACACACGATGTTAGGGGCTTGGACTTTATCCTCTAAGCAGTGGGGAGTCACACAGAAGCAGAGGTGTGGACAGCACACGTTAGAGAGACTTCCCTAAATGCTGAACTGATGTGGAGAAGATGGTCATGGATGAGGGCAGTTGGTGAGCAGGCAGGGTGTTGGCTTATTTAGGAGAACTGGGGAAATGTGGTGCAGTGGACACAGAAGGAAGGGGGACGTCACTCCTGTTTCTGACACAGAAGTTCTGAGGTGGGAGGTCCCAGATTTGGGGTAGAAAGTGTGGGTAGAAATAATGGCTTACAGCTCTTAGAAACAGAAAGTTGCCTCTGATGTAAAGTCCAGGGCCTCCCCACCCCTCTCCTTTTTATAACTTTCTTTCATAATGAAAAATTTTAAAGCATCTAGAACATAAAACATGCCTGTCACCTGGATTAAGTGTCTAAACAGCAAGAGTTTGCCATATCTGCTTCATAAATATGTACCAAATATTTATATAGTTTATATGCAATCTTTTATTTGGTGTTTTATTGTCAAGTATAGGATCATTATACAACCCTTGAACACTTAGCACACATTGTGAAAATGTATCCAAACTGAGTGGCAATGTCATTGTTAGGCATTAAATTAAAGATTGCTTCAAATATCATCTAATTCATGTTACAATTTCCCTAGCAGACCCCAGAATTTTGCAGTTATTTAAAACACACACACACACAAACTGTATTCAAGCAAAAACACCATTTTATTTTCGTTGTATCTCTTATATCTTTTTAAGATGTACACAAGTGCTCCCTGTGTGTGAGTGTGTGCGCATGCACATGCGTGTGCTTGCATGTGTGCTTGTAGACAATGCATCAGGTAACCTGTGCAATGCGTGCTGCTATCATATCCCAATCCTTTTCTTCCCTGCTGCCTTCCTGCATTTCCATTAAGATGGAATTTAAGTCCTAAAATTTTGATCAAATTTGTGTTTGAGGTTTGGGGCAACATATGCCTGGAGTGATCACGTGCCCATCCGTTGCCTGTGGTGAGCATGTGTCCTGTCACATGGAACCCATGCTAAGGCTTGCGTTTAGGATCACCATCCTTTGATTTTGCCATTAATTAGGACCTGACATATTCTAGGTCTGGGGCCTGGAATGGATTAGGCCAGCTGTGCTTCCCAAAGCCTGGATGTGCCCAGATGCTAATGGGTCTTGTCAGAAGGACACTGTTAAATTCAAGCCCCCTGCCCTGCAGCTGGTCAACTAGTCAAATGTGGGACCCTCTAGCAGCAAAACGTATGATTAAAATACAGTGAAAGCTAACAAAGAAAGGAGAAAGTTGAAATTTTGTAAGGACACTTGCTCTGAGGGGCTCAGTCTGGTCTGCACCTTGGGCTAAAATCTAGATGATTCCAGTCTTAAAAGTGGTCCAAGGAAGCAGCTGTTCCCACTGTGTGTGTGTGTGTGTGTGTGTGTGTGTGTGTGAGGAAAGGTGAGGTGTCAAGCGGTCTCCTTTCCAAGTCATTCAGCAACCACAAACAAGAGAACTTAGAAATACATTTTCATTTTAACATTAGTCTGATAGACATTTTAACATTAGACTGATAGAATCTTCCAGAATTTTTCCTAACACTGCGCACTTCTCATCTCTACTTTTTAAAACTACAAAAGAAGGGAGAGGGGAATCTCTCAGCGCCCATCTAACAAACACACCTAATTGACAAATATTCAAAGTCAGGACCAAACCCTAGCATTTTGAATAAATTCCCTTCGCCTCCAGTCTGAGGTTGGGCAGTTAAGGGAGTTCATCGCAGTTTCGTATCTGGTATGCAGTCCAGAGAGGTTTACTTCACACACATCAAATACAGCTTTTAAATAGCAAGTGTCCCATCCCACCACCACCCACCATGCAGACAAACAGCGGGAACATAAGGTGAAGAAAACAACCCCAGGACTCAGCCGATGCAGGCCTCTTGTGTGCCATCTACACCAAGGGCTTGCCAGGAAGGATGGGAAACGGCTTCAAGAATTCATCTCTACTTAAAAAGAAAAAAAAAACTAAAGGTTAATTTAAAAAAAAAAAAGGTTTTTTTGTTTGCTCCGTTTCTTATTTTACATATTTTCTAGTATTGTTGACTAATTCAAGGAAATTATAGAAAGTGGGACAGTTTGCTGTTGTGTGTGCAGCATAAGCGAAGCCATTTTGCCTTGCACTCTAAGCTCTTTGCATTGGAAAGAACTCTTCCTGAGAAATCAAAACCTTCGGTCCCACGTATACTTAAAACCAGGACTAGAACTATGATGAGCCCTTGCTTGCAGGAGCCAACACAATACCACCAACTCTAAGCCTTTGAATACCAGGCTGCTTACAGAGTTCTGTGTCTCAACGTGTCTTTCTGAAGCATTCTCAGTTAAGAATTTATTTGGCATTTTCCAAATTAACTCTCAAAAAGAAACATCAAAACTAAGCCTGCTGGTAGAGGCATAGCTTTTTGATTTTCAGTAGGAGCGATTCATGCAGGTTGCTAAGAACACAGCAGCAAACCACTTTCTCAGTCTTGGGTCACTCCACATTTGGTTGAGGATGTGCCAAGGAAGCAGGAGTATGTGTTACACAAAGGACAAAAGCAAGGAACCGATGCCAGATAAAGCAAACAGAGCTTGCGTGGTGCAGTGGGGGAAGGGAGCTTTTCCTCCCAGTTTTTAACCAAATGAGATGCCCCCGCTCCAATTCTGCTGCAACAGTCACTAAACTAAGATGCAAAGCTCAAGGGCCCTCACTTTGAGTTTATTAAACAGTAGGCTGAACGTGGTTTTCTCAAACCTTCCCTTGCCAGTTATGTGGATGGTCACCACCAGAGTCACTGAGGACCTGAGGAGGACCTAAGGAGGACCTAAGATGTAACCCAGCAGACAGTACCCTGAAGAATTGGAGCAACTCTCTTTCTCAATTAAGGCCTTTGTATCTTACAAAGAGCATCCTCTATGAGTTCTAAGGCTTGTGAGAGAGGTGTGCGGGTGAAGCCATTCATTACTTCAGATCCTGTTCCTGCCTCAGTAGAGGCTGTGATCTAACCAAATCTGTAATTGGCCTCCTACCAAAGGACTGCTGTGTTGAAACAAGCCTCCGTGGCAGCAAGTTGAATTCAGTGACTCCACTAGCCAGATGTGGAGTCCCTCCCTGTGTCCTAGGCAGAGCTATCATTACACCCATTTCATAAAACTCTCAGGTTCCTAGATTCCATGCTGCTGAAAGCATGGCCACAGGAGTCATCTGAACTCTGCCACTGTTAGTTTGAAAGCTAGTTTCTTGAGTTCCATCTCTTCTGTGCAAGCCTGCCTCTCCTGGTTCTCAGAAAGGCCTCTGTCCCTGCTGAGGCAAAAGTGGCAGCATGCTGATGGGTTTTCCTCTTCAGATATCTTGGCACGGAGTGACAGCTTTGGCTTACCTAAAAGAAATCCAGGAAAGGGTCCCAAGAGCCACATCCATGAAAGAAAGACCCATGGATTCAACTATTTCCTTTGCAAAGACTTCATCAAATTCTTTCTTTTAAAACTCCCTGAGGACCAGACCAGAGGCAACCAGGCTTCTGTTGAAGTTATCTTCAACTACTTCATCTTCATCAATTTTTCTTTCTTCAACCTCCTGCTGCTTCTTAGAAGCTGCATTCATATATGGTTCCGGTACCCCCACCTGTGAGCCACAAAGATAGCCACTACCAAATAACACTCATGTTATTTGACAGTAACCTTCATAGTTAACGTTCTCCAATAGATGAGGTGGTCTAACAATTACAGAACAGTACATGAGGATATTTCTCAAATTTCACAATAGAATGTCAATCCTATCTCTGCTTCCTTTGACTTCCAGTGCATGTAAATGTATATGGAGCCATAGGGAGTGGCCAGCAAGCCAAAACCTTGTAGTGGTTATGGGCTAGCCACTACCACCAGAGGCCTCCCTCAAAAGTGTGACTACGGTGGAAAGCACCCAGTCTTCATTCAGCTGTGTAACATGTTTTAATTACAGGTCTTGTAAACCAAAAATGAAAAATTAAATTTTCTACAGATTCCCAGGCTCCTGGCTTGGGAAGACTGAGTCTGGAGATGGAGAGTTTGAGAAGGATATTTGTGGCCTTTGGAACCACTAGCTGAGGAACACCTCTCCTCTGTCCCATCTTCAGTTCTGAGCCCTTGAGACGGGATAAGGTTGAAGAAATCTGTACTTGTTTCTTTTCTTTTCTTTTTTCCTCACACTCTGACATCCAGGCTGCAGGAAGACAAGGTTCCACAGCGAGATCCTGAGGTCATGACTTCTTCTCACCTCCTGTGAGAGGCCACACCTACTAAGAAACAACCTTTGCTATCTAGGCAGAAAGAAGACAAGGCAAGCTCAGGCAGCAGCCCTCTCCCACTGAGGCCAGGGTCAGGAGTCACAGGTCCTACCATAGTAGGGAACTTAACTACATGACACCTGCCTGAGAGATGAGTCCTCAGCCAGGAGAGGCTTTAAGTAGAGATGTAAGCAGGTCCGTGGAATCCAGCCATGGCAAAGGTTCACAGGTCCAGAAGGAGCATAATTCAGGGTTTAGTCATAGAGGCAGAGACAACAGCAGACAGATCCATGCAGATTTTAAGCGCTCAAGGTATCTTCACTGTCTGCCTCCATAAAACTGTCTCTGCAGTTAATGCTGGAGCCCAAAGTTCACACATTGGTAGTCAGGAAAGTAGGGCATGAGCAGCATTGAACTTCACAAGCATTAGGCAGGCTTTCTGCCCCACTTCACAGCCAGGCTGACCCACCTCAGTTTGTTTTCTCTGACTTTGGGAACGGGGATATCCTGTCGGAGCCAGGCAGGGTTCTTTCCGCGCCAGCAGCTGAACACAGACTGACCTGATAGGGGCCTCGGGGAAGACAAGGTAGGCTAAGCAGGAAGGGGGAGTCATCACAGGTCACGTTGTTGCTTCACACCAAGACAGAGGACCAACAGATTAAAGACACCATGTGAGGGTTGAGTCTACGGCTTGGTGACAGAGCACTTGCCAGGAAACAATGTGCACATGCTACAGAATTCCTTGCTCTTGCCTCCCTCCTTTAACCCTCAAGAAAGAACTTCCTTCTGTGGCGTGCAACAACAGGGAAGTCAGAAGAAGGGGGCATTTGGGCAGTGTATATAGTTCTGTGTAAAAGTGGGCAAAAGTAAAGCCATTAGAAGGAAAACTGGCTGTCTGGTGTAGATGGCATAAAGAACCATCACACAGACAAGGCTTGTCCCCCACCCCCACCACAAAGGGAAATGGTACCCCTGGGAAATTTGGTGGAAAATGTCAATAATGGTGACTATTTTTGCCAGGCTGTTCCAAGCAGTCTAGTTCTCCCTTAGTGCTATTTTTTATTACTGATCATTAGAAAACATAATATAGAAACCACTACCACATACATCCCTCACCATTGTCATAGCATGCTTAGATTTGCTGTCCCTTTAGAAGGTCTGCGTAAGAGAGCAATTTCAAAATGCCACAAGGATGGCACAAGCTGAGGTGGGAAAGTAGCTTGCTGGCTAGTTTGATTTGGAAACTATTTTGGAAGATTTCTAAGATGTTTCCTGATGTTTGACTTAGAAGCTCTAACATAATAAGTTTTCATATGGCCTTTCCTATAAATTCACAAAGACACCCATGATGTCCTTGGTACAGCTAGACCTCTTCCTTGACCCACACCCACATCATTGCAGACTCACAGACTTACCAGTGTCTGGGTCCCTTGGCCTAGTCAGCTATAGAGAGTCGCACCTGAGACTTGCCTCACACACATGGTTTCCAAACAAACCCTTTAAACAAATGGCTGAAACTACATTTTCTAGAACACTCATTTGAAGTCAGGAGACATCACTAAGCCAGGTTCTAGGACCTTCTAGAAAATGGTTTAATTCATGTCAAATTCTACCACCATCCATTCTTCAAAGCACCAAAGAATGAGCAAATTTATACTCCTTCCTTGGCTCTCACCCACCATGTCACACTGCCTACAGGCCACTTTTCTGTGACCTGACAGTGTAGTTTACCGAAATTACCTGGGAACAAGACAGAGATGGGTTCTGGCGCTGGAGTATACAAAGATTCAAACCAAGTGTTGTGCCATGCAAATACACTCTAGGGTCAAGGATTCTCGTGTCCTTTCAGGGAACAAGTTGGTCAGGGGGAAGCACAATGGCCTGACCAACCAGGGGCTGGACTTTAACTCTGCTATTATCTAACCCAGTGCGTAATCTTAAGCAAGTCACTGAGTCTGTTGGGCAGTGTCTTCACCTCAAAAGGGATGGCAATCTGTCTCACAGGTAGGGGTGGATCTCAGTTGAAGTCGGAGGCGGGGTCTAGGGAGATGGTTCAGCAGGGAAGAGCACTTGCTGGCTGCTTTCCAGCAGACTCCATCCAGTTCAGTTCCCAGCACCCACACCAAGTGGCTCACAACTGCCTGTAACTCCAACTCCAGGAGATGTAACACTCCCTTCTGGCCTTGGGTAAAGCACCTGCACTCATGTGCATCTACTCACATACACACATACATTAAAAAAAAGAATAAAATTAAATATTCAAAAAATGTGGCTACTTGAATATTTGATGAAGAATATTGATACAAGTACAGATGTCTCATGTTACATATAACATTTTTTCTAAAGCAGATGAATAAATACCATTTTATATGAGACATTAACACATATAAACAATGTTTTTGTATTTTATAGAATATTTAGTGATGACATACTTTAATGATGACCAAAGTCATAATCAAACATAATACTTCAGGGAAAATGAACCTGAACAACTGTCAAGAGCCTGAAAATGATCACAGCTATAATGATCACTTCCTTACCTTCATGGGGAAGAAAACAAACCAATACATATTTGCTGCCCAGAGATGGGGTACTCCCTTGAGTGATGAGTACTCTCGGTGGACTTTTCAACAGGAATACTTTCTCTTTAAACAACGACTGGTCCGAGGTAATGACTTGCATTTGGTCATTGGCTGGTTATGACTGGGAGATGGGGAGTAGGATCAGGCAGAAGATAATCATGTGACATTTACTTGACCAAGGCTCTTACGACTTGGATCAGTAGGGCTCTCAAATGGAGCTAGTACAGCCTTGGAGGGAATGGCTGCCCCTTGTCAGGAATCTGTAAAGTTTGTCTGTGAGGATGAATACACACAGAAGTCATTGGAAGAAGGCTTCTGGGTGTAGAAAGAACCAGGGGTGCTGAGGCCAAGACCCCAAACTGTGCTCCTCACTGGATCATGGGGACCTGAACTTCCTAATGTACCCCCAGAAGCTCACTACAAAGTCTAACAAGACGACCTGAAACCCCTCCCTATGGAAAGAGAAAGGTAGCAAGTCCCACCCATTGAAAAGAGAGGTGCAAACTTGACTACCACTTATCCAAGTCCCACACCCATCCATCTGGAGTAGCTGGAGAAAGAGAGTCTGAAAGAACACATCAAGACTGAATTTTTTTTCACTAAAAAACCATCACTCTTGAACATTGAAGACACAGACACAGTCTACAGTACAGCTCAGGAATGCAGTGGTGTGCCCAGGTGAGGGCGACAAGTCCCTCTCCCCATTTTTGTTAGGATTAATAATAGACACGATGGTCTGATTTATGAGCCATTTTGTAGATTGGATTCACACTAGAGAGAGAAATGTAGAAAAAAGAAATATGGGCTGAACACACCAATGAAGTACTCAAATCTCACCTTTGTAAAACCTACTAAGCACACATATGGTACTCACTATGCACCTTGCTAAAATAAATCTAATTATGAAATGGCTGTGGTCCAGATCTCCATTTCACACAGGAACTGCTGATCATTTTATTAAGTTTTAGAAGCTTCAGTAGTTCGAGGGTCCTACAAGTCAGGAAGGGAGGAGGCAGGTGTTAATACTGTTGCACACGCTCACCCCCGAAAGCATCAGGAGTATATTTGAGGAGAAAGGTAAAGGGAAATGTCAGCCTATTTGTGTATAGTATTGATTCCAGATGTGTAAGATACTCAGATTTCATAACCATTTCTGAAAAGTTGAATTTAATCAGATAATACATAGACAGACAGACAGCATGAAAGTAAATGGGGAATATTTGAAAAAAAGAGGACAGATCAATAAAAAGGGGGTCAGGTAGTGAGGAGGTAAATATGACCAAGATACAGATATATATGCGTGAAAATGTCATAATGAGACCCATTGTTTTGTATTCTAACCAAAAAAATATAGTTTAAAAAAAAAAAGTCTAGTGTTGGGCTGGAGAGATGGCTCAATGGTTAAGAGCACTGACTGCTCTTCCAGAGGTCCTGAGTTTAATTCCCAGCAACCACACGGTGGCTCACAATCATTTGCAATGAGATGTGGTGCCCTCTTCTGGCCTGCAGGCATATGTGCAAGCAGAACACTGTTTACACAATAAATATTTTTTTAAAAAAGTCTAGTGCAAAATCTTCACTTCAAACAGTACAGATGTCTCCATCTCCCCTAATCCTACTTCACAGCAAAGAGAGCAATCCTGGACCTCTAAGGGGCATCCGGGGACAGCACGACATGACACCTCCAGGGGGACAATGAGAGAAGCTCCACAGTTGTTCCTCAGAGTCACCCTGGAAAGTGCCATCAAGAGTTACACTTATTCTAGGGTTTCTCCAATTCATCATAGTGTAACTTCTATGCCTGGGCCTCCCTTTGTCTTCCTTGGCATTCTTTTGTCCTAAGGACTAGTACTCAGTGTCCTGGAGCTCTCCAGCTGTTAAGCCGGATAGTGCAAATCTACCTTAGCTGCCTCACCGCCACCACTAACCCTAGTCCCACCAACCTGCCCTATCAGAGGAGCTGGGAGCTCTCCTTTTGAATGGCTCTCAGGGGTCTAATGTCCTGGGGCTGACTACCCCAGAAAATACATCTTAAAGAGAGATAAGCTGGCCTGACTGATTCCTGATTCGGCTGTATTTAAGAAAGGGGAGTCAAGGGCCGGGAATGAGAATCGTTGGTGTTCAAGCTTACAAAGGAGCCAGGTCTGTCTGACTCAGCGTTACTAACATCACCCTGAGACTGTACCCAAAGCAGCTCTCTAGAGAATGGTCAGGTAATGGGGAAAGTTCTGAGTAACCATGTCCCTGTGAACAAACGACCTTTAGTGCCCAGCACCACTTTACACGGCTGACCATTCTTTAGTTCTCTGTTGGAACTTGCCCTCCTTCCTCCCTTTCAGGCCTGCTTGCTCTGTGTTCCTGCTCTGTGTGTGGTAGGGCCAGTTCTCCCCCCTCCCCCACCCGCACCCCTCTACTAGCTGCTGCTCAATGAGGGAAGGTATTGGCATAGAAATCGGCATGTCCCCAGAACCGTACATGAAGAGCACAGCATGCTTCACAATGTCACATGTAGGCAGGAGTATAAAAAAGTTGGATTTGGTGGCCGAGACAGTGGTGCCTTGGCCTGAGTTTCCGATGCAGAAATGACATTGGTGAAGACACAGTGGTTGGACAGAAAGGACTCAGACATTGAGAAATTTGTCATGAAAGGAAGCTTCTGGAAGTACTTTGGTAATTGATAATCTGTTCATGATCCAGACAGGAGATGTACATAGCAGCTGCCTTGGGAACCCATAGGGTCAGCAGCCTGAGAGCACAGGTATTTTTCTTTTTCCCGCTAGTGTACAATGAGGCGTGACAGGCACCCTACCCGCATAGTGACGTCACTCGGCTCCTGCTAGCATGGAACCGATCCATCTTGGAAGACGTCAGAACCGTCTACTGTCACTTTTTAGACAAAGGAAGGAACTGAATAGAAGACAGGAAGAATAGACAGGAGGCATTAGGGGCAGGTTAGACTTGCTGAGCACCTCGGCTGTGTCTGTCTAGTTGCTACTGGGTCCAGTTCCAATGAATGCTCTCATCAAAGAGGTCTCTGGGAAATGTGTGTTCGGGTTTTTTTTTTCCTTTGCTTTTCTATTGTTTTTGTTATTGGGTTTTGGTTTTAGGAGACAGGGTCCCATTTTGTACCACAAGCTAGCCTGGAACTCACTATATACACCAGGCTGGCCTGCAACTATGAGAGATCCCCCTGCCTCTGCTTCCTGAGTGCTGGGATTACAGGATAAGGCATGTTTTAATTAAAATGTATCCTTATGAAGAAAAGTAATGCCCCCTTGGCCACCCCTCTCTCTGAGCCCTTCTGTCACACAGCTTTGTCCTTCCTTGGTTTGCCTGGTACATGGAATAAGGCTAGGGGGAGGATGTTTAAGATGTCTTGTTTGTTTTCTCATTTTGTGTCAAAGCTGATCCTGAGAGGGGGCCTTTCTGTAACTCTGTATTTCTTCCTGATTATCCTCACCACCACCCCTCAACCCAAATGGCCCAGAATTTGGTTTCTGCCTCATTGCTGGAGTTCTGCCCTTAAAGGAAAAAGTTGGTCATATAAGCTGGCCCTAAAGTAAAAGGAGGTATTATAGAATCAAAGAAAATGAAGAGCAAAGTGTGGCCCGCCCTCTGAGGAGCCCCTCAAGTGTCATTCAGGAGAACACTCGCCTCCTCAGTGTGTGGGGGTGCTTGCTTGCTCCTGTTTCCACAGCTTCATATTTCTCAATAAAAGCCAGAAACTTGGATATTTTCTTGAACACTGAGGATTTTGAAAACTTGACTCAGGCAACCAAGAGTCTCCTACCTTTGACTCTCTCTAGTTTGTATTGTGGACTGTAACATCACCACCCAGTAGCCCAGTAAAGAAGACAGTAGCTGCTTCTGACACTGGCTGCACGGCTGCCATGGGAAGGAGGGAAAGAAATGAGACCACAAAGTGATCTGGAAACAAGTTACCTATGGTGGTGCCAGAAACACATGTGGCACATCTGGGTGTAAGCAACACAGAGCATATACAATGGGGATGGGGGGTGAAGAATTCTTTTCACAAGGCCGACTTTTCTCCTTTCTTTACCTCCTGCCTTCTGCCATGATGACGCCAAACTCTGGACCCACATTCAGGTTTAGTTCCTTTAATTCTGTACAACAAAGCAACTATGAGCTGTTTCAGTCTCAGACTTGAAGAAGAGGCCTGGGTGTGAGCAGGTAGTGACTTCCTTCTGAGAAACATACCTTTTACGTGGAGATACCCAGGCTTGCAACTGTGTATTTTGTATCTCAATACCCACACAGAAGCCTTCTAAATTTGAAAACACATTAATGAAATAAATTTAGTTAGGCTTAGGCAAGAGGATAATTGATAGAAATTATTTGCATAAATCCTGTTTAGTGATGCAAATCAAATTTTGGGGACATAAACAGTCACGTGTTAATTACTACACTCAGCCATCTATCATAAAAATTAAATTGGAAATCAGTTTTTGGAATAAGTCTCTCTCTAACTTGATATAATGTGACAGAGGGAACACACAGCTTGATACTTTTCAAACCTTTTTCTTGTTTTGACAAAAAGATACATGGAGATTTTAAGAGCCGATATTAAATAAATCATTTTCCCCCCAGATAAAGCTGTTTCATGCATTTACTTTAATTCACAGTTCTATTAAGAAAGAAAGTAAGGGAAAAGATACATGTGATTGACATGTTGAGCTTTTATCCTGGTCTTCTGGGTGCAAAGTTCCTTTTTGATGTAGCGTAGCACCACCCGGAGCTCTTTGCTGTCATGAGTCTGACTCAGAGCCCAGGTTTGAGAATTTCTGAGTATCTTTCCTTTATGTTAAATAACTGCTTTCCTCTTTCCACATATGAACAATGAGGCAAGTAAAACGGCAACTGTGATACTGACCCGAGCAATGTCACAGGGTCGATCTTACCCTCCAGAGTAGGTTTGAAAAATGTCAGCTTCTATCAGAACATCATCCCTGTGCCATAGCTGTGCGTGCTTGACACACCTCTTCTCTTACTCTCACCTTATAATTAAGAAGAAGCAAACACTGAGGAGCTGTGGCCACCACCCGAGAGCAGAACAGCTGTATGCATTAAATGGATGGCACTGGTGTAGCAGTTGAGTGCGCTGAACTCCACAAATGTCCTCGCTTTGAAGCCAGCAGCTGGGAATTCTTGTTAACACTGTGTACCTCAGGCTCAAAGTCGTCTTTAGAAGACAAGGATTTTCCCCACGTGGGTACACCAGGCAACTGAAAATGCAATGAACTAAGAGACCTTGCAGAGACAAGAGAGCAAGGAGCTGAGACTTCATTGAATTGTCTTATCAACCCAATGTGGGCCTTTATATAGGTGGCTCGCATGTGCTTTTCCAAAATTACTACCCTAAGTTTGGCCCCTCATGTTGTAATTTTGGGCAACCATTTATTATTTTGAGATGAAATGTGTTCATACACTGTTTCTTTAAGTACATAATGTGGTAAGAAACGAAAACTGCCTCTGCTCAGATCCGAAAAGAGATTTCTCCCCACAGAAAGGAGAGAGGCATACCACAATACAAGTCTTAAAATGGACTTACATTAGATGCCCTAAAATTCTCAAAATAATTTTTAAGAAATTAAAAGAAATTAGATGCACTGGTGCCAGCTCATGAATCTGTAGTATATACACAAACAGAAATACAGACAGTTGTAGACTTTGTATATGTCTATATTATATATGCTTAAGTCAGGCCGGTTGGAGAGTCCATCGCAAGACTGAGGCTATGGCGATTTTATTGAGAGCAATCAGACTTTTTATACCGCTATCAGAAACAGAATACAATGGCAGTTGCAAGGATCAATACGGTTGTGGTTGCCAGGATAAAATGCCATTTGAAAGTTAGATAGGGTACACAAGATTAGTGTCTAAGTCCAATTATCCTGTCAGCTTCCATGTTTCCTTGACTTCCAAGGGAAACATACAGAGAAACACTAAGTGGTCTGAGCACTTCACTGCCTGAGGGAGCGCATCGCAGTCTCGGGAACTGGAAGGCACATTGTGCCCCATGAGCCAAGGCTTCAATGAGGCATGCCAGGCCAACTCCATGGTTCCCTGCGTGTATATATCAATACATACCGTGGATGGGCCCTGTCCGAGCCTCACTCAAAGCCAAAATGATCTTACAATAATGACAGATACCTTGCTCCCACCTCACATGCTGTTTTCAGAGACAGACAGACTCCACACACACACGCAACTGCTTAGTATGGCCCACTTGCCACTCCCATTAAATAAATACTAGTGAAGATGGCACAAAAGTGGGTTTGAAAGCAAGACAGCCATTTGTTTGGTTCATTTCAAGAAGCTTTTCGTTGTTAGAACAAAGCAGTTCTCATAGTGACTTTGTGACAGACAACTTCTTTACTTGAACAGCTAGTCTAACCTCCCGGTTACAGACTGGGACGGACTGGACTCCCTGGGTGTCTTTGTGCAATGGAGGGAGAATTGATGCTTGCTCCACATGCTAGATTGGTTTAAAAATGTATCCCACACTTGGAGCTTGTTGGCTCCGTTAGGAATGGGTTATGAACGATCCAGGAAATGTCTCTAATGGCACATTCTCCTCCCTGATAGATGCCTCACCTCTTCCCCGTTGTTGGGCCCCACATTGGATGGAGCTTCCTGAAAGTGGCTAGAACCTCTCCAGCCCCACCTTTCCTTCATGGTACATATGTACCAGATATGTACTGGGGACCATCAAGGAGATCTGTCTGCCATGTGCGTTTTGAAGTTTGCCTCCCTAATTAATGGAGAGGGGAACTGTACCTCTTGAAAAAGTCAAAAGAGATTGAGCTTGCAGAGGTTTCTCTGCCTTGAGCTGTCTACCAAGTTTGGCATGACAAGCCCATGAATGAAATAGTAACCCTCGGGTGTATACGAACGAGAATAAATGTGGCGGTGATGGAAAATCCTGGCGTGGATAATTAACAGACATGCTTGGAGGGGGAAAAATCCCAGAAGCAAGTGGTTCACAGAGGACTGTCAACTGCTGAAATGGAGAGAAGGGAAGACGAAGGAAAGAAAATCCTTCAGAACATTTCTCCACAAAAGGCTGGGAGGACTGATGCCTAAATAGTGGCTTTATGTGGAGGGAGCTGGAGCTGGTAGGCACAAGAGTTTCAAGGGATCAGTGGGCACCACGAGCCCACCTATAGGCATCGGCACCCTTTCCACATTATTTCTACCCAAAAGAAAAATGTGATTTGGAGATGGCTAGAGGAAAATACAGACAACCGAGGATGGGAGCCAGGCTAGGGACCCATATTCTTTAAGTTCATCCAAGACGGCAGCTGAAGGGAGGCTGAGACATGACAAGTACAACATATTCTCTTAGGGTCTTGGTCCCAGGAGAAGAGTTGAGAGTAAGAGAGAAGGGAGGCGGCTAGGTGGACAGTGGGTAAAATGCATTGCGGCTGTGGACTGAATGTTGTATGAGGTGTGCTTATTGCTGGAGCCTCTCAGATTTACATAGTTATAATGTAAGCCAGTCTCTTTGCTTGGGAGAAGATCTCTCCTGCCTTGATCTGTTTTGTGTTGCTATAATGGAACACCACAGAATGGTTCGCTTATAAAGAACAGAAATTTATTTCTCAGAGTTCTGGAGGCCTGAAGGTCCACGATCAAGGTGCTGGCAGCTGACAAGGCCATTTCTTATTGCACCATCCCATAGCTAAAGGCAAGAGGGTGGGGACTGACCGGGCTCATCTTTTGCAAGGGTAGAAACTTCCAGAAGAAGGAGCCACTCATGTGACAACAGTAGTCATTCAATCCAGGGTGCACAACCATCCCCATTGGATCCCTTTTCCATATCTCCATTCACCAAGACAGCTACACTGGGGATTCAGCTTCCAATGCATAAAATTTGGGGGACACATTTGAACCCCAGCACTCCAAGTCATGAGAAATCTGGGGGAAAGGCCCATGGAGGTTTTTTGTTAGTTTTGAAATCTCTCCAGTAAACCAGAACATTAAAATCATAAAGGGGCTTCATGTCACACAATACTATGAGTAATTGACATCTGGACAGGGATTACCCATGACCTATTAAATGTTTTGTTTAATTTGCTAGACTATCATCTTTAACACTCTTTAAAGATACTCATTTTCTAAAGAAAGGACTTTATGATGGCATCATATACAGAAAACACAGAACTTCATTTCTTACTTGGAAATACACATTAAGACACCCAACAATGAATTCCAGGACCTAAGATGCGTCCTTGAGGTGCTGTGTAGACATGATCTTTTCTCGTGCTTGCGACTTGTATCAATCACTCTCACCTATCCTTGAACTTCATGTAAGGAACCGGATTGTGATCTCGTTTGTGTCTCGTCTTCTCTTGCTCAATACGGCTGTGAGACTATTCAAGTCTGATGTCTTTTAAAAACAAAAACAAAAAAACCTTTTTATTGCTCCTTTGTGAATTTCACGTCCTGCAGCCCAGTCCCATTCATCTCCCCATCCATCTATATTCGCCCTTCTCGCCTGCAACCTCAAAACCACAAAAGAAAACAAACGAGAGAAAAAAAAAAAACTAGCCTTGGAAGCTGTGGGCCAGCTCTGCTGTGCTGACCAGATGAGGTGCAGAGCCGCTAGGGGCAGGACCAGCTCTCCTACTCTCAGGGCCAGCTTTCCCACAGGGCAGTGAACAAGGGTTGGGGTCAGGTCAGCCCATGCTCTGGGAGCCAGTTTTCCCAGTGCTGTCCAGGCTAGGGGTGGGACCAACCCTCCCATGCGCACACCTTGAGGGGTGGAACCAGCTAAGCACAGTGCTGTGGCATCAACGTGATTTCAGGCGGCAGCCCAGACAATGGATATCTTGAGTAATCCTTTGTGGTAACAGGGACCATGGACATCAACACAAACCCCGGGTGTAGCAGAGCCAGGGACCTAGACGTGGCCCTCATTGGTAGCCTAGCCCAGACATTCCCATGACTTCTGGTGGCAGCATGGACTTATATGGTCCGTTCCTCACCGCCGTTGCATCTCTAATTTCCCCTCTCTCCACAGCACACAAACTGCTCTGCTTCTTTTTCTCTCTGGTCTCTCCATTATTTATTTGTTGACCGCGTTGGGAACTTGTGTGTCTCACCGGGCACTCGTGTTATCTTCCGGACTGCTTCCAGACAGGGGCCGTGTGTTCCCTTTTAACAGCTGTGAAGTGTGCTGCTACATGGCTGCAACATGCAGTGCCCATCCTCTTCTTGGAGTGAACTTGGGCTCCGGCTGGGGTCATTCAACGCAACCTCTTGGGCTCCCTTGAACACCTCACTTCAAGGAAGTAGGCTGAGAAGAGCTGCAGGGATGGAGTGAAGATTGAGGCTCAGACAGCTTTCTGTAAAGAGCCAGATAGCAAACCCTTTAGACTGTGCAAACCATACATTCTACTGTGACGAGTCATAAGCAATGCACAGAATAATGGGCCTACCTAGGTTATAAAAGTTTATTTACAAAGGGAGTTTTGTCTACAAAACCCATCCTGTTACTGCAGTGCTGGTGTAGGTGTTTAGTTTGCTCCAGCCAAGTGTTCAAACTTGTTTCCCTAAGAGACCATCCCTTTAACGTGCTGAGCAATGTGTGGCAAAAAACAAACTCTGATTGAAGAGTCAGAGCAGGTTAGCAAGGTCCTCTGCCCAGGGCCTGTCAGGAAGCTGCAGTCAGGCAGTCAGGCTGGTAATCAGAAGTCTCAAATTTGTCGCACATGGAGAAGAGTCTGTTTGTATTCTCACATGGCAGATGGCAGACTTCAGCTCCTAGAAAGACGTCAGGTGATGGGCCCGAGTGACTTGCAGTTCCAAAGGTTGTCCTTAGTGTCTTACTACATGGGTTCCCCATCATGATCATGTGTCCAAGCTAGCCAGGGAAAGGCTCTCCTCATTTCCAGATATTATGCAACTGTTTCTTCTGAGATCAGAGCATCTCATCCTATGAGGAAGCTCAGGTGTTAAAGAACTCCAAATAGTCTCAGGAAGTCCTGAAAACCGACCAGATTCACTGGGCTCCCTGCCCAACTCACCAAAATACAATCAATAAAGGTGCTGGAGTCACTCCCAGCAAACTCTTGGAGAAGCTGCCTGAAGAGGCTCAGACCAACCAGGTCACTGGGAAAGGACACTGTCCAATGTGTTAAGCTGCCTGTAGGCTGTACGGTGATCTCCAGTTTTTGTGAGCAGTCACCCATGCTGGGGTAGGTTTTGGTGATGCAACTGTCTCTGAGTAATTCTGCTTCTGTGAGGAAGCCCTCACAGATATTCCTGTAAGTAAACCCAATAAAACTCATTGGTTCACCAAGTTGAATGTTGGTGCAATTCATACTTTAGTCTGTCCTGGGTTCCCTATCTGTGTGTGTGTGTGTGTGTGTGTGTGTGTGTGTGTGTGTGTGTGTGTGTGTATACGCGCGCGCGTGCGTGCATTCCCAGGAAAAGTCTGTGACACAAAAGAAGGTAAACACACACATGTGCCTGTGCACATGCACACACACAGATCTTCTGGGGTAGATTTTTATGATGTTGGGATGGAATCAAGGTCTTGTGCATCCTAGGCCAGTGCTGGAACAGTGGGTACCATCCTGAGCCTTCTTCTAGGAGTCTTGTTAGGATAAAACCTGCAGATCAATATGAGACTGCTGCAGTCCAAACAGGACTGTTTTGGTACTTGAAGCTATAAATCTTTTTATTCTTTTCAGGTATTCCTGAGCAACATTTAATAATTTCTAACACTAAGGTCTTGCAGTTATTTTATGAAACTATTTCTAGGCATTTGACAAGTCTTCAGCTTTATCAAGGTTTACCCAACAAAAATTCCATGAGCTCGCTGTGTGCAACATGTTTTTATGGATGTGTATATTCTAGAATGTTTTTATGGATGTGTATACTCTGGAATGGCCACCACAATGAAGCCAATCAGCATATCCGTTCTGCCACAGAATTACATAATTCTATATAGAATTGCTGCTTCCTTGGTATTGTGCAGTTTTAATAAGAGCAGGTGCTTAGAGCTCACCTTTGCAGCCAAGACAAGCTGCAAACACGCAATGATGTAAAGCAACTCACGAGCTCAGCCGATTGGCTAATTGTTTTCCAGAGGGTCAGCACAGTCTTGCAGGAGCCTTCAGTGTCTATACCACACCAGCACTACAATAACCATAAGACTAGATTTGTTGAAAAATCCTGTGCTTATTGATATTGCTAATTAAGGAATTCCAAACTAAAAAGATCTGAGTTCAGTTCTATAGGACTTTTTGACTTTGCTATCTTTTAACTGGACACAGGTTTTGAATCTGGCAGGTTATCTTCCTGGGAGTCTGTTATCACAGGGGGAAACCAAAGAGCCTGTCAAATTACAGGCTAGTGCCCAAGGAGGTCAGGAGAGGGTGTCAGAACCCTGGAACTGGATTTGTGAGTGGTTGTGAGCTACCACATAGTGCTAGGAACAGAACCCAGGTCCTCTGCAAGAACAAGTGTTCTTAATCTCAGAGCCATCTTTCCAGCCCCACTTTTTATTTTTAATTCAAAAATATGATGGTCTAATATGTGACTGGGTGCATGCGCACATGCATTTGGAGACCGGGGGTTGATATCAAATGCCTTCCTCTGTCATTATCTACATTTTTTGAGGCAGGATCTCTCACTGAACCTGAAGCTGGCTGATCCTGCTAGACTAGCTGACCAAATCCCATGATCTTCCTGTACCGACCCCTACACCTGCACTGACACACACACAGTTGTTAGTGTGCAGGGAGGCGCACTCAGGCGCAAGCCCTCAGGCTGGTGTGGCCAGAGCTTTACCAACCACGCCATCTTGCAACGCTTGTGCATGACATTTGGAAGTGTGTACATACTGTGCAATCTTCATAAAGGAAAGTGTGAGCACACTTATCTCCCCATCTACTTCTCTGTGCTTAATATATGCAAATAAGTTCTAGCTCTCGACAAATATACTTATTATTCATTATCCTCTATAATCAACCCATTTTGCAACAGAGCACCAGTTATTCTCATTACTAATGGTGTCAAAGTTCCCCTGAGAAATTTGCCTCATCCCGTAAGACACAAACATTGTGCTCTGTTTTCATAGTTCCCACTCACTCTTCCAGCTCTACCTCTGGGATCATGCAGCATCTTCCGACATCTTGCTCACTTTGTGGGACATAACATTGTGTACCTCACTACAAGCCAGAATCACATGTTTTGATGTTCTTGAGATTAAATGGTGGCCTCTCCTGTGTATGTACTGCATTTCCTTTATCCATTCATCAGCTGATGGACTCGAGAGATTTCCATTTCCTGGTATTGTTGAGGGTGCTACAGTAAGTTTGAGGATGCAGCTGTGTCTCCTTCAGATTGGTTTCGTATCCAACACATTTATATTCAGTAGCACACCATGTGGTCACTCCTAATTTTTGAGAAGCCTCTACGGGAACTTTCATGAGGCCGGTACTATTTTTTACGCATTCCTACCACACTGTGCAAAGCACACATTTTCCACCCTGTCCACAGCAGGACTTGGTGTCCTTTGGTGAATTTTGTGTTTTCTAATTCCCATGTATGAATGGGGGAGTGTCGTGGGTTTTGTACTCTGTGAAGATGTGTCTCTACCTAAGGCATCTTCTGACTGATTCAATAAAAAGTTGTATGGTTACTAACTAGGCAGGAGAGGATAGGTGGGATTTCCTGGGGGGAAAAAGGAACTCAGGAAGAATCTTGAGGTGCATGGATTTTACTAGAGATTCATGGAGGGAGTCAGAATGGAGGAGAGATAGTCATGTGGCAGAACATAGATTAATAGAAATGATTAAATTATGTTGTAAGAGCTAACTGGGAACAAACCTAAGACCAAGCTTTCCTAATTAGTAAGTCTCCATGTCATCTTGGGACTGGTGAGCCAAAGAAAGTCCAACAAGAAAGACCAGCAACCTTTGGCGTTCAACATGCAGGCCACATATATCCCCAGAGGGCCTGAGAAAGCTGAGAAAAAGAACAAATATGGAGCTGGACACAGAGTCTTAGTAACCGCTGTCTCCCAAGTACTTATGACGTGCAGAGGTACAACTCCTTTAAAGGACCCTACTGTGCAACTGAGCCCTTGATAAGCCAGAGCTAGATAGAAACACCTGCTTCAGTGTGGGCCCACCAACTCCCCAAAGCTGCTTCCTGCCAGTACCCATGGGCATGAGTCTTGGCTCTTACAAAAGGGCAAACAGCAGCTGCAGCCTAGAATCAGTGGAGTAGCCTACTGGACCGACCCTAGAGGGGTGGAACCAGCCACCAGTGCCACGTGCTAAGCAGAACCATGGAGGCAGGTAGCCTGGTCATGTAAGTTTGTCTCCCATGGTCAGAGAATACTGCAGGCATGCAAAAAGCCAGGTCCAGACCAGAAAAAAACACCTCAGAACAGGTACAGTATGCTTGAAAATGTGCATAGGTGCTGAAGAAAGAAAATGAGTATAGACAATCATAGAAAAAAATCGTTTAAAAATAATAGTCTTAAAGAGAGTAATGTAATATAAAAAGCCATGTAAAAATGAAAAATAACACAAGTCATTTGGATCCTATATTGTGCTTTGTTAATTTTAAAAATTTTAAATGCTAATGAACAAAAATGGCAGCTACTGAGAGACATTGGATAGTAGGAAAAAAAACTGCTAAATTAAACCAGCCTGTATATTTTAAGGATCTTTAACTTCAGAATGGAAGTCAAGAAATGTATTGTGTTGGGGGAGAGGTTATGCTTTTGTTTCCATGGGAAATGAAGAACTGTAGATTCCTTTAAAATTAATAAAGTTTATATTTAACTGGAAGAGGCCCCCTGAGGATTTTGGCTGAGACATAAAGAGAACCCAGGAGGACTACAGAACAGGTGATGTGTATGCTGGTCTCTCTACTTAGGGAGGCTCTGAAACTGGATGAGACATGATAAATCATGCTGGTTACAGAGTCCTCATGACTTACTATAACATGCCATTCTTTTATATAATATGAATGGAGATTTATATTGCAGTTTGATCATGTAGTCCAAAACCACTTATAAAGTTGATAGATGCCTTTTACCTGCTCAAACGTAAAACAGAGAATCATCTTTGGCTTATTTGTGCACAGCTCACAATCTATGCTTGTGTTAGTGCAGATATTTACGTTACCTTTAAAAGTTTGTATGTTTTCAGAAAAAAAGGACCAAATACCAATGAAGGCAAGCAACCCAGGTAACCCAGCCTCTCAGAATGCTTCTGCTACAGTTTCCTCAAAACTCTGCATCCAGAACAACTTCAAAGCTGCTAGCTAAGATGGTCCAGCCTCATGGACCACACCAGCCAGGACTGAGATAAGTTCTGTGCTTTCCCCGCACACTGAGACTAGACAAATAGTTCTCCCAGGACTTGACCACTCTACTAATTTTCTCAGGATCCCCTAAAGATGCCAATTGGCTCCAGACAACAGGAAGCAACTTTAAGAACACAGTGCCCAGATTCCCAAGAGATAGAGTGGGCGGCTTTGGTTCATTCAGTGGGTTATGGGGGTGGGGAGGTTTGCAAATTGTTATTGGTCATGATCAAGAAATAAAAAAACTAAGCAAAGAAGATTGGATTCAGGAATCTTTCTGAAAAGAAAATAGGGGGATATGGGAATGATAGGATAAAAGGTAGGTTATTGAATATGCTTTTAAACTAAAAAGTATTAGTCTCAAATATGGTATGGATTTTTGTATAATGACACAAATTCAAGGTTATTTTTGTTGCAACATACTGTATATATGTTTCTACTCCTAAGGTACTGTCCCTATGTAGCTCATTTAAAAACAATACAAAGTTTTGGGCCTTGAAAGTTATTACAAATTGTTTAGAATAGTTAAGAAATGTTGGTTAGTAGCTGGTCATAAACAATCAATGGCATGAACCAACCTGTGCAAGCCCAAACCAAAGCTCAGCACAGAGAGAGAGTGGGGCATGAGATAACAGCCCTAGCAAGCAGTGGTTAGCTGCTGGGGAAGGAGGGGTGGTTTGCTCTAAATGTAGCCCTCAGTAAGTCGACCACACCCTAAATTGAACACCACACATCCAATAATCTTTGGGTAGCACAAACTGATCTTGAGGATGTGGGGGTGTATTTTTTTTTTTAAAGAAAAAGACATTAAGTTAGTGAGTAGGGCAAGATGCTACTGGGAAGAGCTCAAGGAGTGAATAGGATCGAAACATAACTCTCAAAGAACTCATAAAAATTCATTTACAGGAAAATAAATCTCAGGAGAGTAAAAGAAGTTACATTTTTCCAGCCAGCCGTGTTGCTAGGACAACATAGCCCAGCACTGTCATTACTTCTCACACTGCCGTATTGAGATTTGCTTCCCTGTGCATTAGAAGTGGCATGCAGATCATCAGGATCTAGTCAACACTGTCAGCAGACTCCTGTCAGGGCGGAAAAGCAAAGACCTAAGACGACAGCATCAAAGGCAAAAGACACCAGACTCCATTACACGTGACCTGACTGTACACAGACAAATCTAAAGAGCTCCTTTATGAACTTACTACGAACACTAAATAAGGAGGCTATAGCGTGTTTCTGCCCACCAGCAGCAAGCAACAAGAAACAGTGTGATTTGTAATGACCTCAAAAACCATGAAATGCACACGCTGGAGAGAGAGATAGCTCAGTCAGAAAAGTGCTGGGCTTACGAGCATGAGGCCCTGGGTTCGGATCCCAGAACCGGGTAAAAATTCTAGTCCATGCTTTCAATCTCCAAACAGATGCTCACTCATTCAGCCAAGCCTAACTGGTGAGCTTCAGGCCAAACCTGTCTCAGATGAGGTGGAGGTTGTCCTCTTGTTTCCAAATGCACATGTATATACACTACACACATACACATGCACACACACAGAGGCACACTACACATACCCCCTCACACAGAAACACCACACACACACACACACACACACAGAGAGAGAGAGAGAGAGAGAGAGACTCCACACAGGTGTATATTCTCAAAAATCACAGATAATGAAATATTTTATTTCACTTAAAAACATGAGAAATCTAGTGTTGCTGGTAAGATAGAAGAACTTGAAACTGCTTAAGTGTATGGAAGAGAGAGAGAGAGAGAGACTCCACACAGGTGTATATTCTCAAAAATCACAGATAATGAAATATTTTATTTCACTTAAAAACATGAGAAATCTAGTGTTGCTGGTAAGATAGAAGAACTTGAAACTGCTTAAGTGTATGGAAAATCTGGAGCTGAGTTTCATAGAATGGTTCTGTGATAGTGTTCAATAAGGTGACATGTAGGTGGCAAAGCTAGCTGGAGGGGTGGGGCTGACTAAGCCTTCTGGAGCCTAGACGATTCCATTGTGTGGCCAAGATGCTGGATGTGAAGGTGCAGGACTTGGTGTCTGCCCTGCTGGGTTTGAGGTTTGATTTGTTGGACATGCTTCTCATTGGGAACAGGACTCTGGGCCCACTCACATGGAGAAAGACATCTTAAAGGTAGGAACCAAAAAAGTAGACATCAGTTGGCTCAGAGGGTAGTTTGCAGAGATCCCCAGGCAGCTCAGCAGTCATCCCTGCAGGAGGCTGATGTGCCCTGCTCTTAAGGCAGGGGAGGTGGGGTGGGGGAGTGGAGGGTGGGGGCGTTTTGTTCCGTTTGTCTTGGACTTTGTAGGCAGCTCTCTGCCTGAACTTTCAATAGATTGGATTCTATTTCCAGTCCAGTGACTCCCAACAGTTTTTAAGAATCAGAATCATCCATCTCCACCTTCTTGCCCTAAGATATTCAGAGGTCGTCCATGTTTTTCTGCTGCTGTGCTAAACACCATGACCCAAAACAGCTTTGGGAGAAAAGGTGCTGTTTCACTTAGGTCTATCATCAGGGCTGTGGAGGCCTAAAAACGTGAGCTTTTTCCCACCTTGTCTGAAGGGCAGAGAGTTTCAGCTTGCTCAAAGTAGTTAACAATTTGTGATTTCACATCCTGAGCTAGGGTGTGGTTGCTTTGTGTTCTGGACATTAAGATGACCCATACATGTTGAGACACTGCACCCTGACCAAAGGTCAGGAAATTCAAGCCTACTTCTGCCCCTTCTTTTGAATTAAGAGGTTTGACCGAGAGAGTTGCCTTCAGGATACTTGGTCTAGGGTGGGTTCACTGCCTAAACAACAGAACACTTTTCTCAAAAATTAATGACTTGATGACTCAAAAAGTATTGTCCTTTGTATCATGTTAAAGCAGTCTTTTGTCTTCTTCCTTCTGTTGTATTGGGGTATAAAAGTGTATGGAAAGTTACACAGAGGTGGATTCCAGTACTCACGGGAGCTCCCTCCCTGTATCCTATGCTTCTGCTTTATTATCTCACTCATGTCTTCATGCTCTTCATCTTCTCTAGACCCCACGCCACTCCCCTGGTAAGTCGGTCCCCGGCACGAGGGAAGTCAGGGCAGGAGCCACAGAGGAGCTCTTCATGGACTTCCTCCTACACTCACGTGCTCAGCCATCTTTGTTCAGCAGCCCAGGACCATCTGCCTAAGGATGGTGCTGCCCACAGTGGGCTGAGCCCTCCCACACCAATCAGCAATTAAGAAACTGCCCACACAGGGGTGCTACTGGCCAAGCCAATCAAGGCAAGTCTTCGACTTGCCCTTTCCAGGTGTGTCAGGTGGATAACCAAGATGAGCCATCGCGGAGAGCAAAGCAAAAAGGTCACAATTTTTTTGGTGCCATTGTCTCCATAACTCAGTACATCCTATAGTTTTATTCCTTGCTATGGTGGCTTGCCATAATCTTTCTGTCCTCTTGTGGTCATCACAGGCAGAAGCTTTCTTCTCAACGCCACCTGCAACGTTTACATCCACCTATGTAGGCGTTTTCCCACGATGTTTACCTCTCAATTCTACAGAGGGCAAAAGGTATGGGTGTGAGAATAGCACGATTGCTTGTTTTCTGTTGGTTTAGATTGTAGCAAGAACTAACAAGACTGTTAAAACGCCCAGAATCCACTGACTTCTGAGTCAACATGGTGAGGGAACTGCCTTTGAGCTGAGCAAATGTTTGCGGCAGGGTGGAGGGGAGTGTGGGCGAGGCTGGCTTTCTGACACCTGTGTGTTGCTTCCCACTAACACAGCAGCCCTCCGAGGGGACTTCCGCAGATGAATCGAGCAAATATGTTCAGATGCTAAATTATGATGCCAGTCTTTGCCCGGTTATTAGGTAGAGAAACAAAATGGACTGAGAGTATTTTCTCAGTCTTGGATCTCTCTTCTGCCAGCTGTGCTCATGCATCTGGCAGCTGGGCTGTCTGTTGACAGAAGCCAGCAGACAGTTGATCAAATGACGCATCAGCAAGCAAAGCACTGATGGAACCTTTAGGATCAAGTGGCCTTGCTGAAGAGGGCTGCACTTGCATCCAAAGATGCCAGTTCACGGGACTGGAATAGTTCCTGCTTTCGTGTGGAAATAGTATTTGCCTATTTCACTCTCCCAGTGCATAGCAATGTCTGTGTGATTCAGCTTTGAGTTTATGTAGCAACTGAGGGTTGAGTACATTTGTCAACCATTTAGATTGCCTTCTGGAAATGGTCCTGCTTCTATCTTTGTCAGAACTGGAAACCTTGACTGAGTTCTCTTCTTGGTTTGCAGGAATTTTCTGCATGGTCTGGGTATGAACTTGTGTTTACTCTTCATTGATTCTTTTTTATTAAAAAAAGTTTCAAAATATTTATGCATGCATGCATGTATATGTGTGTGTGCATGAGTGTATGTGCTTATGTATGAGTGTGTGCCTGTGTGCACATGTATGAGTATCTGTATGCATGTGTGCATGTGTATGAGTATGTGTGTATGGAAGTATATGAAAATATCTAAAATTTCAGAAAATATGTAGTTTCTCCAGGTGATTTTTTATTTTTGTTTTTATTTATATATATTATTATACATAGCATGAATTTTTCATGGTGAATATGTATTTTCATAATCATAAGAAAGCAAAAAGATGTTCGCCTCAGTTCAGGCTGCCATGGTGAAGTACCACAGGTTGCTGGCATAGACATAAGAGCAGCTCATGGCTAAAGATCTGAGAGACCGGAGCTGACTGTGCAGAGGGTTCCCTGCCAGGTGGCACATTGCTGAGAGATCTTAGTCAGATGAGAGCTGCACAGTCCTTAAAGGTCCCTCTTATAAAGGCTCAAATGTCATTTCTGTGGGAACTACCTTCGAGACCTAATTATCTCCCCAACGTAATTGTAAGTCACACTTTGCTTTATAACAATAGCACACTGGGTATGGCTTTGGCATTCTGACAAAGTACTGATGTTCCGCCCACAACAAGGTTTCTTGTTTATATAAAACAGAGTCATGCTATCCCTAAAGTTATGGGTCTAGAAGAAATAATCACATCCTTTTTTTAAAAAAAGAAAAAAAGATTTTGTGTCTGTGTATCTGAAGCACTATATGTATGTGTACCACATGCATGCAGTGCCTGCAGAGGCCAGAAGAGGGCAGCAGATCCCCTTGAACTGGAGTTACAGATGGTTGTGAGACACCACATGGGTGCTGGGAACCAAACCTGGGTCCTCTGCAAGACCAGCTATTTCTCTTAACTGATGAGCCACCTTCACTCCCCCAAATAACCTTCTTAAAACGAATGCCTAGGAGCCTGGGGGTACAGATCCCTGAAAGAGCACTTGCCTAGCGTGCAGTAGGCTTAAAACTGAGACAAATGAATGGGTAAATAAAACATATAATCTGAGATCTTGACATATGTATGGTCTCATTAGCAAACTAAAGGAGTTGACAATGTGGCATGCCTTAAGTGTAGGGAGCTTCATGCAGTCTTCACGTGTTTGCGTTTACATTTTGTTACAGGTAATGCAATTAGGCCTAACTTCCAAGTGAGATTTCAGAAAAAGGTGATTTGGAAATAAACTGAGACAGGAGAACATAAGAGCCTACTTACTTGACATTTTTGAGAAGGTAATTACAAACTGACTACTATTTTGACATAAATTCCCTAAAAGCATGTTGGGAGAAGAAGCAGAAAGAGGACAGCAACAGTTGTCTGCCTTTGTGCTTGAATCAATTCTTCGACAAAGGACGATGTCTTGTTAGACTGTCAGACACTGTGTGTGTTCAGCTCCTGCTTTGGCTGAATGCCTTTCTCCTTCGACTTGGTGAATGACAGGTTTCTGCGTCTCAACTCGAGACAAGCGAGTCTGCAAAGTTCTGGATTGCTATGTCAGGATCAGATGTCACCACCCGATGATGGGGATGTTCTCACACCTTTCCCAAAGCGGTCTGACCTCAAATGGTTTCTGAGGTCTGCTGCTTTGTCTGGTTGGTTGGTTGCTTGGCTTTGGGTTTCTGTCCAATGCTGGTGGAAATCTCTGCGCTGGATTTCCTTGGCTTGGCAGAAGTCTCTTTGTCGTTATATTAGGTATGTCTGGGCGAAGTGCACAACAGGGCCGCAGAGCCAGTGCACCTGCACTGGGAAGTCAGTTACCCCTCTGAAGATCATGTCAGCCAATAGGAGACTTACGCTAGGACTGGAGAGGTGGCACAAGAGCACTTGTTGCTCTTGCAGCTCCCAACACCCACATGACAGCTTACAACATCTGTAATTCCAGATTCAGGGGATCTGATGCCTCTTCAGGCCTCCAAGAGCACCAGGCATATACAATACACCTACATGCAAATAAAACACACACATGTGAATATATCAAATTTATTTCATACATATGAAATATACATATGTGTGTGTGCGTGCGTGCGTGTGTGAAATTTAAAGATAAAAAGAGACCTGTATTCTGCACCGCACAATCACAGTGCAGATCCCCCAGAGCTGTGGTTCTCCACCTTTCTAATGCTGCCACCCTTTAATACAGTTCCTCGTGCCATGGTGACCCCCCAACCATAACATTATTTTCATTGCTACTTCCTGATTGTAATTTTGCTACTGTGATAAATTGTAAGTATCCGTGTTTTCCGATGTTTGCAGGTGACCCCTGCAAGGTTGTTTGACTCCGCCACACCAGCACCAAAGGGATTGTGACCCACAGGCTGAGAACCATCGCTCTAGAACAAGAGGCTTCAAACTACGTGAGGATGCTTAGAAGAATCCACTTCTGGAGCTGTCCTTGCCTGCGCATTGCCTTCTGAGCACAGTGCTGAGGATACTGACTCTCCTGCATCACCCCACCAGAGAAAGGGTTACCTCTCTTTCACCCTAATCTCACCGTGTACAGACAACCTTCTCTATATTCAGGCTGTGTGTCTGCAGATTCAATCAAACTTGTGTTAAAAGCATTCAAAAACATTGCCTCTACACTAAACATGTCTTTCTCCTGTCATTTTCCCGGCACAATCTAGATAACTAGTTACATTCCAGAGATGATTGGAAGCCCTGGCGAGGACTGGAATAGGTCATATGCAAACATCATATGCAGCACATTTCCCTGGAGACTTGTGCATCAGCAGGCTTCCTTCAAGGGAAGAGGTCCTGTACCAAACTTCACGGATGCCGAGTGATGATGTGGCTTTAAAGTGGACAAACCCCCAGCAGCAAAACAATGGATCTGTTCCAAATACTGTTATTGGTGATGGATAATTATGTCTCAAATGATATAGAACACCACCAGTGAGCTCACTGAGCAGCATTGCCAATAAAATCCTTTCCAAAAAGATCAATAATTACAAACCCCCTCTGTAGATACATCAGATTGAAAACAGCACTCAACGCACTCTGCGACTGAGCAGCATTGCCAATACAGTACTTGCTTACATTTAATAATCTTCAAAAACCCAATAAGTATGATGAGCCAATTCGGAATTTTCACAATTGTACCTTTAAAGCCTGTCAGGCGAAAATTTACAAAATCTTAATTTATGTATATGTGTGCATGTGTGTTTGTTAAAAAGTGTGATAAATGATAATAGATGATTTTCAAGAATTTTACACATTGAACTGAGAATATCGCTCAATGGTAGGACACGTGCCTAGCATGCATGAAGCCCTAAGTTCAATCCCAGTCACGTGTGCACACGCATGTGCATACACACACACACGAAAGAAGAAAAGGGAGAGAAGGAGAGAGTGAGAAAGAAAATAGAAGTTACTGAAGAGTGGCATACTAAGGTCTGAGGCTGGGGAATTGCTTCGCAGGTAAAGAATTTACCGAGTGAGCACAAGAACCAGAATTGAAATCCCCAGAACCCACATTGTTGAGCAAGTATGTTAGGGTTCTCTAACATAACAGAACTGATAGCATGAACATAAAGTGAAAGTGGATTTACTAGCATGCCTTACAGGCTTTGGGCCAGCTAATCCAACAGGGGCTGTCCTTCAAAGGCAATAAGAATCATGAAGTTGTTCAGTCCACAGAGCTGGACATCTCTGCCAGTAACCAGTCTATCCATGTGATGGCTTTAAAAAAATGGCCCCCAGAGGGAGTGGCACTATTAAGATGTGTGGTCTTGTTGGAGGAACCGAGTCACTGTGGAGGCAGGCTTTGAGGGCTCATATATGCTCAAGCCATGCCCAGTGTCTTAGACCACTTCCTGTTGTCTATGCAAGCTACAGAACTCTCAGCTACCTCTCCAGCACATTGTCTGTCTACACACCACCATGTCTCACCATGATGATAATGGACTGAACCTCTGAGCTGTAAGTCACCCAATTAAATGTTTTCCTTTATAAGAGTTACTGTGGTCACGGTGTCCGCTCACAGCAATAGAAACCCTAACAAAGACAGTCTACATTGGAATCCTAAAGAAGGTAGTTTTACTATAGGCAAAGGGAAGCCACCACAGCAGGACAGATGAACTTGCCAGCATGAGTGAAGGAAAGCAGGCAAAAAGCAAAAGTTTCCCTTTTTCTATGTCCTTGTATGTGGATGGCTACCAGAAAGTGTGGCCTAGAGTTAGGGTGGATGTACTCAGCTCACAGTCAATCAAGAAAAATTCTCATACACATCCTCAGCTGCCTAGGTTGAAACTGATTCCAGATGTAGTCAAGTTGGCAACCAAGACTTGGCAACATCATAGTAAGCATGATAAATCCAGTAATCCCTGCACTTGGGAGGCAGAGAGAGGCCACCCTTGAAGCAAGCTGGCTAGCTAGACTGGACAGAATTGGCAAGTTCGAGATTCAGCAGTCGACCTAGCCTCAATAAATAAAGTAGAGCACAATCACAGAAGACACTCCAGGTCAACTGCATGACTCTACATGCCCCCACACATACTACAAACAAACATAATAAAATGAATTTGGGGTATGAGTTTAAGACAAAAAGGTAATGATGTAAAAGTTCTGGCTGTAAAGAAGAAGCACTACCCTGTTTGTTTAAAAAAAAAAAAAAGATTGACCAGGAGGTATTAAATCACCATGGCAATTCACTTAGATAGATCAAGGCCGTAATTCAGCAATTTTAGTTCATTTTTAATCATAAATTTTTATGACTACGTAAACTATCAAAGCAAGACTCAAAATTGTTTAAAATTACGATTAGAATATATATATATATTTGTGTGATATGTTAAATATCACACAAATGGGTGAGCAGGCAGTTCCAGGTGGCCCACTGAAGGTCTCAGCAGCAGGTGGGAGAGTTTAAAGCCTATGAGAAAAGAAGGTTATATGTGGTTCAAGGAAAGAGAATCCCAAAGTACAGCAGCTAAACTAGAAACAAAGCTAATATCGCACACTGCGAGGTTCCCCGCTGCAACAGAGAAGGGAAGTCAGCACACCGTATCAGTCCTTACAATCCTTACATTTAGAGATGTGCTCAGCAACGATGCCCCAATCACACCCGTGATCAAGCCTCACTAAGTTAGACTAGCCTCAACTCACACAGTAGCTAATGCTCTTAGCACAAGGCCACAGGGTCCTCTCCGTATCCCACTGGCAAGTTTAAAGTGCTGCTCCTCAGCAGAACTCACAAGTGTCTACTTAAAAACCCAAGCAGAGAAACATCCTTCTTGAAAGGTTTAGGGGTCTGTGTGCACAATCACACTGTTGATATAAGAGTCATTCTTAGCTGTGAGTGAAAGAATTGGTGAGTTATTCTGCCTGCTGTGTATTTTCTAAGAAGGCTATAGAATCAAATTCAGAAAATGCAGCAGGTTGGATTAACTAACCCACCGTCCATACTCAAACTCCATCAACTGTCTCAACGATGAACCAACTCTGGCTTTCTGTGGGTCCTGTGGATTCGAATTCAGGTCCTCACACTTGCATGCCAACTGTTCTAAACGACTGAGCCATCTTCCCAGCACTTTGATCTTGAAGTTGAATAACCAGCTCTCAACCTAAACCTCCAGCACCACAGTCCATCAGAGAAAATGGTCCCTTACTTCAGTAAACCTTACTGCCACCCAAGACTTCATAACAGACAGCTTCAAAGATCCAAAGCAAATTACAGGCATAATGAGAGTAAGTCTCTTTGTACCTTTTAGAATTTATTTTATTTGTTTAATGTAAGGTCTTTGTTTTCTGTTCTGAGGATGATGGGATAATGTCAACTTTACGGCTAAAATAAATAACTTTAAAGATATTATAAGGTAATCAATGGTGTCAGTTTTTTATGAGGTCTCCTAAAACTGCTAAAAACTTCCTATAAACAGATCTACTGCAGGACTTCTCTAAACCAGTAGGTGCTGAGCAGCTGAAGCCCAAATCCAAAGCCAAACATTCGAATGCACAAGGATGATGGATGGTTCAGGCTTTCAGCTCTGGTGTCGAGAGGCACGCCCTTCCAACTGCTGTGTGTTTCTCACGGTTCCTCTGCTTTCCGTAATGAAGTGTGAGACCCCCAACAGGCAATGAGGGTGTGCAAAGGGACATGTTGATGAGATGTGACAGAAATGTTAGAGGGCTCTAGTGTGTGGGCTTTAAATCTGTGTAACGACAAGGAGAGAGAATGCACCATTGTCAAAGAAAAACAGACAAGAGAACAATGCTAACAGAGTCCAGGGTGGACATAAGGCACATGGGACTCAGGCTGGAGAGATGGCCAAATGGTTGGAGCATCTGCTGCTCTTCCAGAAGTCCAGAGTTGGGCTCCCAACACCCATGTATGGCAACTCACAACAGATTCCAGTCCAGTCCCAGGGGATCAATGCCCTCTTCTGGTATCTTCAGGCACCTGTACTCATGTGCATATAAACACACACACA
>JAQHUG010000136.1:1912974-1926568 GCA_028555095.1 Dicrostonyx torquatus
GTGCAACCTTCACGAGGTAATGGATGCACCGTGCATTGGGGCAGTGAGCTCACTATCAAGCATGGATCTGTTATACATTCAAGTCCAGCCCTCTCTTTCTGTCTGGCACATCCGCCATGCCCTTCTGCTTTCTGCTACAGAATGATTCCAGCACAAAAGGCCTCCACTCCTATACCTTGGACTCCCAGCCTCTAGAACTCTAGGAAATAAATGCCAGTTCTTTATAAAGCACCCAGTCTCAGGCATTTTGTTACAGTAACACGCAGTCACTAGAACTCTTGGGCACAAAAGGGCGCCTCAGGGCTGGTGAGCCCTACCACACAGATCCAGACATAGGCACAGAGATAACTTGATTCCAAGCCTGGGTAACTCACTGGAGACTCACGGCTTCTCTGACAACTCTCTGTGTCAACAGCTCAACCTGCCACCTCCAACACCTTCCCTTCAGACGAGGACAACGTTTTCTTCCTAAGTGCTCACTTTTCATTTTTGGCAGCTCTACACTATAATTACAGCAATTAGCCACCACCAATATCCTTCAATTTGCCTATGGGCTAAAATAAGAAACACGGTTGTGAGCCTTTACCAACAAAGCTAAGACAAAGCCACAAAGAGGATGGTCCTCAAAGGATGCCAAAGGGTCCGTGAGACGAGGCAGCGACAGAACTGAAGGCAGGGATGTGACTTGATGGGCTGCATCTTATGAAACTGTCCTTGACCCGAGAGCAGAAAGGCAGCTTGGATAGAGACTACGCCACTGCTGGACAGTGCTCTGTCGGACCCCGGGACAAACAACCACTAAATCCTGCTGAAACAATTAACTTTGGAAGAAACCTCTAAGACTGGAAAGTTCGACTCCTTCTCTGAAGGTGTTCTTTCAAGCCGAGTTAGCTTGCCAAGCTGGCCTGTGCAGACACTAAGAGGCTGCACCTGATCAGGAGACCCTCCCACAGTGCAGCTGTGCCAGACACAAGGCCACCAATAAGTCCCACCAGGACTGCTCCCTGTCCCCTGCCTAAGGTACCTGAGGTACCTGCTTCTTCTCATTAAGCCACAGAACCAGCTGCTGTGTGGTTCGTGGGAAAACAAAACATTTAGATGAAGGAACATCAGAGATGATTACAACCAATGTTCCCCTCTTCCAAACAAGACAACCATTCCTCTCAGGAAACAAAAAGGAACTTCCCAGGGTTCAATAATCCTTGGCCACAAACCCAGGATGAAAGCCTGGGTCTTCTTAGTCCCTTCTTCCCTGCAGCACCAGCCTCCAGGTCTTCAGAAAAAACAATCAATACAACACACATTTATGCACATCCGGAGTCACCTCCCACAAAGGGGAAGATGAAAACCAGCCAGACCCAGGGGCTCCAGACAGTGTCATTTCAACAGCCCTGGACACCTGCTGGATTTGCAACCACACATCTTCACGACATCAAAGAAGACCGACCCGGATCACGGATCTTCTTATTTGGTATTAAGCCCTGTAGCTCAGACTGGCTGACACCAAGCTAGGGAAATGATTAGCTTTCTCAAGCAACCCAATTGGTAAACTATAAAAATAAAATACCCAAGGAACAGTTGAGTTGGGTGAACTGAAACAGAACCAAAATAGTCCTGAGTAATTTCCCCTTTGAGAAAGAAAATTGGGCTAAATGAAGGAACTGACAGAACATTTAAAACCCTGCCTTCCACTTTTCCAAGGAGGAAGGCGCAGGGCTTGTTTATGATCTACAGGTTTCTGCCACTATAATTATTAATCAAAACCATGCTTGCTGTGAAGGTTGCACACAGACCGCCAGACAAGAAAGAGATCTGTTATTAGCGCATCTATCCCAACTCCGACATGCCGACAAGACCAAGTCAGCCTTTCTACCTGAGCATCATTGTCTTACGCCACAGAGGTCTGAACAGTGACAATTCAAATGTAATGCTTAGTTTGCAAATTTTTCACATAGGAGAGGCTCAGCAGTGAAGAGCACTGGCTGCTACTGCAGAGGATCAGACTTTAGTTCCCAGCACCCACATGGATCTTAATTCCAGCATCTGATACCCTCTTCTGGCCTCTCTGGGCACTTGCACACATGTGAAATACATACATATAGGCAAAACATTTGTACACATAAAAATAAAATTTAAAAATCACCTTAACGTTTTTAAGTATGCATAATTTCTAAATTCACTAAACAAAATTTTAATTCTCTGCTAATAACCCTTGCGTAGCACATTAAACTCTTTAGGAGCAAGCCTCAATCCTGTCCAACACACACATTACAATTAAAATGGAGTACAGGCTGAAAATACAGGATTAGAACATTTAACTTGAACTTCTAATAATCCCATGTCCTTGGTAAAATCACATAATTGCTTTCAGACTAAATTTCCTCTGTTTAACTGGGAATATCTATTTTTTTTCCTTAGTAATACCACCGCCACTGAGAAGATCAAATTAAATAAAATGTGTTCAAATGCTTTTATTAGGCCTAAAGAGTCCTAACATGATAAGAAATGATTAGCATCATTTCCCCCTTGGAGGGATCCCAGGGCACAGTTAGATAATGCTCTGTTGATCAAAGAAATATTCTATTCAGAAGACTTTACACCAATTGTAGAGTAAAATGTCAGCTCAATGGAGCTTTAATTACCATAACAAAATGAGTCGCAGTTTTTAAATATTGTTTCTTGCTCACCTGTTAAACTAAGCCCAGGCAAAGCTGCAAGAGGAGATGAATTATATATATATATATGAAGTTCTCCAACATCATCAGTGATCAATTTGGAAAAGTACGACCCACTCTGCCCAGCCCCCAGGCCTGGCTTCAGGTTCTGAGTGTCCAAGAACCCAGCAGCTTGGTCACCTGTGGAGCCCTTCACCTAGTCCTCAGGATGTTTCCCCACATGGCTCCAGTGATCAGGTTTTGCACTCTCCCCAAGAATCCTTTCACAAACTGGAAGATGAGGCCAAGCGGAGGATACCCTGAGACTGGGGCAAAACAAAGCTACCCAGGTAGAGCTTCTCAGAGATCTATCTCTGTATCAAAAATCCTTTTTCCAAAAATGGTTGGAACTATTAAATCATAGGTTTCAAAGCAAATCTGGGGCTGAGTACATGACTCAGTGGGTAAAGCACAAACATGGTACTTACAGAGCACCACTCACCAGAGACCAGAAAAGCTGGGGGTGCAAAAGATATGGAAACATCCTCAGTGCAAGCTGACTAGCCAGACTAGCAGAAGAGGTGAGCCCTGGGACCAGTGAGAGAGAGTGATGGAGGAACACACGCACACACATGTACACATATACATGTGAGCATGCATACAACACACATGTGCCCCCCCACACAACAAAAACAATCAATTTATTCACAATTTGTTAGGGCATCCATATTGATAGCCAGAGAGATGGCGCAGTTGGTAAAGCACTAGTGACACAAGTTCAAGTCTCCAGAACCTATTTACAAATCCAGGTGTGAGGATGTGCACCTGTAACCTTAGAGCTGCCAAGGGGCAGAAACAGAAGGATGGCTGGGGTTTGCTGGCTGCCCACCTAATCCCAGGTTCAGAGAAAGATCCTGTCTCCAAGGAATAAGGTGGGTAGTGACAGAGCAGGACACCTGCCTTCCTCTGCCGGTCTCCACATGCATACCTGGGGAATACACAAACACACACACACACACACACATACACACAGGCTGAGCCTAAGGAACAACATACAAAGCTCACCTCTGCCTCCACACTCACAACACTTACACAAGTACCCACACAAAAACATACATATAGAAACAGATATTGAACAATAGCTCACTCCATACAAGAGCAAAAAACAAAAAAGTTAACTGTTAAGGATAAAATCTTTACACTTCTCATTAAATCTAAAAGAATGTCAGGAGAGTGGTCAGACTGTACCTGTGAAGGCTTGGCCTTTTCTTTTATCTCCTCAGACACCAAAGCAAAAGCTAGGAGGGAAAAGAGAAACACGGTTCCATTAAGATTAGCAATCGGGGTTCATTTGCACATTTAATAATTCTGCTGAAATAAGGGGGGAGGAATATTTTAACAAGACACATTTTGCTCATTTTTAAACAGATGTATCGCTACAAACAAGGATTACAGGTTTTCTCTATCTTAGACCTGAAATTATTATCACTGTAAAGTCAGTAAGGTGGGGTTACCAAGCAGAAAACAAAACAAAACAAAAAGCAGAGCAATTAAAATCTTTATAACAACCAAAAAATGTAAAAATATTTCCTTAAACTCTTGATTTAGATACCTTCTTAACATAGAAAAATGCCTTAGAATGCAGGGGTTGGTGGTACGAAGTCCTACCTCCATCTTCCCTGCCAAAGCAACAGAACTATCTTTGGGGTGCATTTGTTGTTCGGGGCTTCAGGGTTAGAATCGCAGATGCTGCTGTTGACAAGCCAGCGGGAGAAAACGCGGATCCTACTGAAATTCCAGGGCGGGAGAGTGAAGGAATTAAAATCATCCTCCATTCAGAATGACTGAACGTTTCAGTTCAAGTCATAACTAGGCAAGGATCTCCTTAGAGGCACACTTAGGCTGAGCATTAAAAATAATAACAACGACAATGCAAGACAGCACTGAAAATATGAAGCAAAATGCTAAAGACAATGTGTCGGGAAGGGCAAGGGACAAAGCAAACACTAACTGCATCATGAGTTTCTCCTGAGGAGTTAAAGGAGAGCATTGCAGCGTGGGGATTCGGGTCCTCCAGGCAGCATTGCCAGAGGAAGTGGACACTGTACCAGGGCAGGCACATGGCATAGAGTGTTCTGGGACACCAAGACAATAATGTAAATTAAGAAGCATCATGGGAGGGTTCTTGGAGAATGCCACTGACAAGCAACCAACCGCTCGGGTCTTACCTCCCCCACCCCACCCCCATCTAATCCATTCCCTCCCCCACTACATCCCCAGACATCCACCGCCTCATATCACCTATTAACATTTGCTCACAGGAAATCATCTACAACATGGCCACACTCAAAAGTAAATGACTAACACGGTTTAATCGTTTCCATTTCCAGAATGACATTTCAAAAGGCAGGGTTGAAACGGAAGCACGAGCCAAAGGAACCTCAGTGTGCAGAATTTAGATAAGAGCAAACAGCGTCCGAGGTCCCATGACCGCCTAAACGGTACACACCTGCCTCAGTCCTCCCAACTCAGGTTCATTAGAGAAGTCAGCACCAACCGGAAATACATATTTGGGGACCATTACTAACAGACTCTTATTACAAGCTTCACACACAGAGGAATATAATTTTATTGGCTAACTAAGATACAAATAGCACACTGAGGTATGTCTTCATTGTCAGCCATGGGATCCCCTCACTGAAAAGCTTACCTTACCGGCAACACCTTTTTAATCCAGCAGAAGAGAGTCTATTGCTCATGCCCAACTATTTTCACCATGTGATCTATGTTTCCACTCTTCACACATACATGTGTGCCTGTGCGCACACGCACGCGCGCGCACACACACACACACACACACACACACACACACACAAATCAAGGCTCAAATCATTAATAAAGCAGAGATTTAACCCAAATGTCATTTTGGCCCTATTTCTGGGTACTTCATTTGCTCCCAAGAGACTCTCACATCAGAAACAGTCGGGAAGAAGAATGGAGAGATGGCTCACCAGTTAAGAGCATTTACTGTTCTTAAAGAGGACACAATTCCCAGCACCCAGGTCAGAGGGCTCACAATCACCTGTTACTCAGCTTCAAGGGATCTGACGCCCTCTTCTGGTCCCCACTGGCACAAACACACACACAGACACAAACATAGACACATAATTAGAAGAAAAATTAAACAGTTTAATTAATTAAACCCTCAAGGAGATACCAAAACCAGAATTACTAAGTATAGATGCTGGGATTCCAGCACATGGGAGAGCAGGGCTTGGCATGTACAAAGTTACGGGTTTAACCTAAAATAGGGAAGAAACAAACATCAGGCATGGTGACATGTTAACATCAGTTGGAAGCACAGGATTCTGGAAAAGAAACATGCTGAGAACTTACAGACTAGAAAAACCGTGGTCAAGCTATAGCAGTTTATTTAAAATTGTCCTTTGCTGGGGTATGATGGCATACACCTTTGATCTCAGGATTCAAGGGGAAGAGTAGGGTTGATCTCAGCAAGATTGAGGTCAATATGACCTATATAGAGTTCTAGGCCAGCCAGGGCTACATAGGGAGATCCTTGATGGATGGATGGACAGACGGACAGATGGACGGACTGATAGTATGGGAGAGGTGGAGAAACAGCTCAGCAGTTAATAGCACTGGCTGCTCTTGCAGAGGACCCAGGTTGAGTTCCCAGCACCCACTTGGCAGCTCACAATCATCTGTAACTCCAATTCCAGGGTGATCCATCGCCCTCTTGTGGCCTCTGCAGGTGCTGCACACAAATGGAGCACATACATACATGAAGGCAAACATACAGATAAAACAAAATAATCTTTAAAAATTAAAAAATAACCCAGTGCTCCTCTTCTTCTTTTACCTTCCCCCTCCTTAATCCTTTTGTGGAGGGAAGGAAGTCATCCCTCAAATTCTGAGTGATCAAAACAGAGAACAGTCCATGGTGAGCTTACCCCTCTTGAAGAAGAGAAAAGACACAAGACACTAGCCAGCACACATACTCTCTTGCCCACTCTCTGTTCATAACTCTCCATCCTGATCCCATAAAAGCTCTCTGCCCCCTTAAACACCTAGAGATGGACATCTGAGGCTGAGAGTGGCCTCTGTCTTCTTTAGGATGGGTTTTTAACAAGCCTGTTTCTGTCTATGAATTTTTGTCTCCTGGGCTTTCAGCTGCATGGTGAGCAGTATGGGCCTCACATCCTGGTAGCAATGCCAATGTGGTTTTCCATTAAAGATCCATCTTGCCGAGGCTAGAGCTCAGTGGCAGAATATTTGCCTAACATGCAGAACTCGGCTGATCCCCAGCACTGGAAGAAAAAAAAAAAAAACTCCCTTCCTTCAAGTCAGTTCTTATTTCAAACCTAGATCATCAAAGGTCTCGTGATTATCATTTCCTCTGTTGTTAAATAAAGTACCTTTCTCATTTAAAAGGTCCAATGGCACCATCTAACATCTGGAATTTTCTTTCATCTGACTCGCCTGCAAAGCTGAAAGGCTATGACTCGTGGGGCTGTGCCAGCTGAGTAGGGGGAGCAGAGTGAGGGACGGTCCCTTTCTGCACTGGCTCTAGGAGGCACCAACGTGGAGCCTCTCCTTTTAAAAGGCAGCTAATACTTCCCAGCATCACTGTGTAAAGGAGATCTACACACCAAGGAACACACCGCCAATAAGTCAAGCGAGCCCCACAGATGCTGCCTGCTGAGATGGAGATGCCAGGCCTTCATGCAGACAAGGCTTACTGTTCACGGCTATCTCTACCCCAAAATACACAGATCTAGACATTTAAAAAACCAATCCTTTAAAAATAAAAGCCTGTCATCGTCTCCATCACTCTACTGTGAAATTAAAACCTTTTTTCCACAGCAAAAATGACATAATATTTAAAGCGACACCATGAGGATGTCCATCACTCTCCATCTCTCCCTCATCCCGATTCTCTTCTAAAACCTAAGCCAAACAAACATAATCGTGCAGGCACCAAATGTATTTCATAGGCACATAGTAAATCAAAGCATAGAATGATGAGTCATTTACAGAATTCCTCCCAACAAAACCCAGGTTTCTTGGGAAAAGATGATGAGAGAGGGGTGAAAAGGGGTAAAAAGAGTGAGAAAGCGGAGTAAATAAGGGTTAAAAATCTGTCTATTTACTTCAGCAGTTCTAACAAATGCTAACTCTATATCACCAAAGCAAAGATAATTTCCCAATAGCTTAAGTGTAAAAATCTTAAACTACTTTTTGTCTTAAATTAGATCTCGATATTAATAGAACGCAGCATTTCATTTTCACAAGTGAGAGGAGACAGGTCAATGTTTGCTTTTGTTTTTCCCTTTTTTTATTTTTAATTTCAGCATTTTGACGCACTGCAGATTTGGGGTATGCTAATCAGAGGAGCATGCAGAATATAGAAAACACAAATACAAACAGAGGCTGAATAATTCACAGTGGAAACCGACGGGCTCTGCGCACTGCGTGTGGAGTACGCCGTATTGACACGGAGTCCCTCAAGTTGCCGTCCAGCCTTCGGGTCTATGTGAGATGTCCTGTATTTCTAATGTCCACGGTTGACTTGATTTTGATTTAATATTAAGGTCTGGCGATCTCGGGGATGGGGAGGACGGAAAGGGAGAAGGAGATGAGGGACCCTCTCCAACACATACCCTGCCGGCCAAAGGGGCACCAGGAATGGCCACCTGGGGCTCACTGGCCACTGTTTCCTTTCATGCTGATTCCTAGGTTTGGCAGGGGAAAGCATTTCTGAAAATGTGGCATGAGTACCTCAACGTGGAGTTGGAGAAGTATTCCAAGGTAAATCACGCTTTTACGTGCCAAACTGCTGTTTAAGAGTCATTTTCTCTCTTCTATTTTCAACATGAGTTCTGGTGAACTGAGACAGAGAACTATATTTAAAGTGCAAATCAGGGCAGGAGCTAGAAATCAGGCCTTTTCCACGATAATGTTAAATAATTCAAGCCAACGAATGTGTGAGCACACCTATAGCGGAAAGATAATAGAGATCTTACAAGTAGCCTGGGATGCAGTTTTACGGGCTAGATGAAGCCCTAATGCTTAAGAAACTCAAAGGAGTTAATTGCAGTGTGTGTAGTATGCACCACCTGGCTGGCCTCGTTCCTGGGAGTGGATGGAGGACACTGCCTCCCTGCAGGGAACACGCGCATGCCTCCTAATTCCCAAGTCTTCCAGAAATGTCCATTAGAGAAACCAAACAAAACTGAAAACCACAGAAAACAGTAACAACGCTCTGCATCCAGTTTCCCACCTCAGGAGGTGCTGAGGACTGAGGAGATGACAGTGAAGCCATTAGGGACCAGCTTGACACAGAGGAAAAACTTGGGGAAGCTACACGTGGTGGTGCACACCCGTAATCGCGGCACTAGGGAGCTGGAGGCAGGAAGGCCATGAGTTCAAGGTTTGCTCAGGCTACAGAGACACGGTCTCCAAAACAACACAAACAAAAACGTCCTGCAATAGTGCAAGTTACCTTGCAAATCAAGACAACACAGACTCTCCATATATCTGTCAGGTGGTTGCAAGTCCTGCCCAGGAGCCAGGACGGAGGCAGAAAATATGATCCAGTCACCAATGTGCCTAGGTTGTTTGCTTCTGGCCCTGTGAGAGAAAAAGCCTTGGGGCTTTCTTTCTTTCTTCCACGTGACCCTACTTACCAAACATTTCCCCACCCCACCCCCCACCCCCCACCCCGGCAGCTCTGGCCTCTAAGGGCTGACCCACCCTTCCCTGAGCTTTCTGAATTCCCCTGCAGGTCCCAGGAGGGAGGGAGCCTTCCACCACAGGACCACAGCTCAAGGCCAGTTTGCGGTTTGCTCATTTCTAGTGAATGATTTGAGGGTAACCCACTCCAGCTAAGGGGAGAGAAGCAAATGCAATCCCAAGTCCAGAAGACTCGGCCCAGGGAAAGGCCCTAGGCACAGAGCCCTCCTCTTCCTTATCCTCCCTGGACTGATGCATCAACCCCAGTAGCTGAACATTGAGAAGCAGCTCTAGCCGGCACTGCCAATCCAAAGGGTGAAGAGCCTAACACAGGGGCCAACACAGAACTGGCCCCTGAGGGACTGAGGAGGTCATCTTCCGCAAAGGCCCTGGAGCGTATGCAGGTGTCAGCAGCCATCTTCTTCAACCTTACTCGCTCAGACTTTCATTTGTCCAACAGACAAGAAGTCTGTCTGTCTGTGCCACATTGTGCTAAAGATGAAGGCCCTGCCCCCAAGAGGAGCCAGTCTGTCAAGAGTCCTGAAGCTTGGAAGTGGTCCTCTGCACCACTCGATTCCACGCCCAGAGGGCATGTGGTAAGGTACCACGGAGGCCTAGAAACAGACTTCCCACACACACATTGCACTGTACAGGCCCAGATGCCTAGAGCTTGGACACCCAAGGGATGACAGAAAGTGCAGGAGAGAGGCTGGGCAGGGACACCTGAGGGAGGGAATGAGGAGGGCTAGGACACCAAAGGGAAGGGGTAACAACAGCCGAAACAAACCTGTGCGAGGGGGTGACTGGTAGGGGAAGTACCTATGTGGGGATACCTGGTGACTGGGGAGGAATCACCTATGCCGGGGAATTGACTGGGTGAGAAACTTGGGGTGTGATTGATTGAGGTGGAAACACCTGAGGGGGTGACTAAGCATTAGCTGGAGAGGGGACACTTGGCTTAAGGGTATGGCCAAGGCAGAGACACCTGGTGGATGACTGGGGTGGGCATACCTGAGAGGGTAGAGTTGATGGAGTAGGGACACCTAGGGGTTCATGGCTGGGAAGAGTTAAGTCTGATGGGGGAGTACCTGGAGGGCAGGAGTTATGGAGTAGACGAATATAATGAAGGGGTGACTTAAGAACCTAGTTCTCCCCCACTTGGGCATGAAAGCATCTTGAGGAAGGAAATGCAATATGGAGCTGTGTTTTCTAGATAGACTTCTCAAGACCGTGGATAGAATGACTGTTCAGGGGTCAAAAATGGGCACACACATGCCAGCTGGGAAGCTACTGGCGCATGACTATCTCTGGGCCTCAGTCAGGAATGGGGAACTGCAAGCCAGAACCTTGGGCTGTCAGGCTGAGGGGACAGAAGATATCTGTCAAATATACCTTAGAGGCAGATATGCAAGGGGCTATAGTTGGGAGGGACAAGTCAAACGGCCGTGCCGAAGAACAGAGCACGTGACTCCACCTTCGGGACCTGGCAGGAAGAATAGGCCATGGGGTGAGCAGATATGAGGTTAGCCCGCTCCTGGACACTGAATGAATTAAGCACATGACTCCGAAAGCAGCTTTCTCTGCATGGAAAGTACACAGTGTGAAGTCAGAGAGACCGGCACTGCTGGGGTCTCCATGGTGCAAGGAGACTGAAGCCACAGCCTGCCCACTCAGGACTGGATATGTGGTCAAGAATCTGGTCCCTTCCAGGCAACCCCTGGAACACATACACACACACACACACACACACACACACACACACACACACGCGCGCGCGCGCGCGCGCACATGTAGTACCCAAGGAGACCCAAAGAGGGCATCAGAATCCCTTGACTTGATGTTTCAGGCAATTGTGGGCCTCTGGACATGGATGCTGGGAATTGACTCAGGTCCTCTGCAAGAGCAGTAAGTACTCTTAACCATGGAGCCACCTCTCTAGTACCCTTTAAGAGAAATTTTTACAGAGTTCTTTAAAGGATCCATGTCCTTCAAATTGACAAGAGAAAGGAGTTGTGGTAGAGGAGATCTGAGGCCCCAGCATTGCTTGACTAGAAAAAGTAGCATGAGACAAGGCTGAAAGACAGCCTGGCCCAGAGACCCTGTGGGCTGGAAGATAATTATATTTACAAGAATAGCACATGGGATAGAAATGGGAATAACCACATACATTTACAAAGAAAGAGAATTCGCTTCTCTGATTTACATCTTGATTAAAGAAGTCAGTCAAGATGGGGGAAAAAGCAAAAATTTCACTCCAACGGTTTGAGACTCAAAACCTATCTTTATAAGGATGTTCCATGGTCTGAAACATAAAAAAAAAAATCCCTGCTCACACAGCCATCTCCAAAACACACTGCAGTAGAACACAAAGCAAATATTCAAACACAAGGAAATCAGCTCTTTGTGAAACGCCTTTAAATAGCAATCATATTGCTGAATGATAACTGCCAGGCTTACTCTAGAAACACACAATGGGCCATTAACTGATGGGCAGCTTACCCCTCGCAAGGAACCGCAGCACTCCATCCATGCTGCACACAATCCGAGAGAGTCTAAGCCTAGAGACTGCCTTGTGTCTGCTCTACAAGGCTTCCCTAGAACAACTCACAGCTCTAGTTCTTCTGAAAATCATGGCAGTCCCTTCAGAGGGACATGAAAATCTGCCAAATTATATACGCTGGTTGGATTTTTGTCTGCTTGACCCAGGCTGGAGTCATCTGGGAAGAAGGAACCTCAAATGAGAAAATGCCTCCATCCAATTAGCTCCTGGGCGTTTTCGTGATGAATGACTCATGCAGGAGGGCCCAGCTCACTGTGGGTAGGGCCACCCTGGGCAGGCAGTCCTGGGTGGTATAAGAAAGCAGGCTGAGCAAGCCATAGAGAGCAAGTCTGTAAGCAGTATCCTCCATGGCTTCTGCTTCAGTTCCTGCTCCATGGCTTCTGCTTCAGTTCCTGCCCTACTCCACAATGGACAATAGCCTGCGAGCCAAACCCTCTCCTCCCCAAGTTGGTTTTGGTCATGGCAATAGGAAGCCAACTAGGACATCGTGCTGGAACCAGAGAAGGACTTCTTGGTCTGAGTTCTGGGGTTTCTACTTCCTTTCCTAAGTAGAGAAACCCCCTTGACTGATATGAGCTGGGGTTCTGTTCCGTAAAAATTACACAGCTCATCTTCAAGGCAGGGCAGTTCTGAGACATCTCTACATTTTACGACGTTCATGAAAGTCACCCAGTAATGGTCACAGTTGGTACCTGAGCCTAGGTGGACCAGGAAGAGCTCTTATATAAATGGACACTTCCTCTGACCACCCGTTCCCAAATACCCAGCAGCTGCTTCCCAAATTACCACACAGAGGCTTATATGAATTATAAATGCTTGGCCGATAGCTCAGGCTATCTCTCACACTTAAACTAACCCATTTCTATTCATCTGTGTATTGCCACGTGACTCATGGCTTTACCTGTCCTCTAGTATGTCTGGCTCCTTGGGTGGCTGGGTGGTGCCTCTTCAGACTCCACTCTCCTTCCCATCATTCTCAGTTTGGCTTTCCCAACTAACTTCCTGTCCAGCTACCGGTCTGGTAACTTTTTATTAACCAAGGAGAGTAATACATATTCATAGTGTAGAAAAGGACTGATCCACGGCATTCCCACACCTGGTTGTGCACACAGATAACCTGGGCCCCTTGTTAAGAATACACATCTGCAAGCCTCATTTGAAATAGAGCTCAAAAACTCAGCTCCCTGGAAGGGAGGTTTGGAGAAAGTTGGCCTCCAAGGTTAGTAAACTAGAGGTTTGGTTGCTGCCCCAGTTAGGTTTCTATTGCTCTGATAAAACACCCATGACCAAAAGCAACTTGGGGAGGAAAGGGTTTATTTCAGGTTACAGTCCATCAACCAGGAAAGCCACAGCAGGAACCTAGGAACAGGAGCTGATGCAGAGGCCATGGAGAAACACTGCTTACTGACTTGTTCCTCATGGCTTGCTCAGCCTGCTTTCTTACAGCACCCAGGGTGGCACCACGCACAATCACCTGGGCCCTCCCGCTTCAACCACCAATCAAGAAAATGCCCCACAGGCTTGCTCATAAACCCATCTGCCGGGGGCATTTTCTTAACCGAGGCTCCCTCCTCCCAATGACTTGGCTTCTGTCAGGTGGACATAGCATGTAGTGGTACAGGAGGTC
>JAQHUG010000136.1:1926921-1937343 GCA_028555095.1 Dicrostonyx torquatus
GAGAAAATAGTGCTGAATGCTGGGAGGAAGAAGGGCAGAGTCAGAGAAGCCATGGATCTTCCACCTGAGATGGACGCTTGTTAGAATCTCTCCCAGTAAGCCACTGCCACATGGCGATACACAAATTAATAGAAATGGGTTAAATCAAGATGTGAGAGTTAGCCAATAAGAGGCTAAAGCAAACAGGCCAAGCAGTGTTTTAATTAATACAATTTCTGTGTGGTTATTTTGGGGCTAAGCTAGCCGGGCGGCCAGGACGAACAAGCAGCCTCTCCCCTACAACAGTGTACAGTTGTTTAAACTCAAGCACTGAAGACTGGCGAGGCCTAGTGAGAGGCGGTCGGTCAGGAGGCACTCACTGAAGAAGAGGCCAGGACTCCTCACTTGGGAGCAGCCTAAGGCCTCCAGGTACTAGATCTGGGTTGTGATGTAACAGGCAACCCCGTGTGCCTCTTCCCTATGTGCCTGCGCACACTCCTGCCACACCCACCACCATTGCTCAGCTTCGAGAGCTGTCTTCACCCCAGCCTCGTGTACACTGCGTTATCATACAGACTAAGTTACCTGGCATCTCCATTTGAACAGACGTAGGCATTCAGGAATGTTGACATGACTATCACGTACACTAAAGCCTGACACACATTGGGACAGACAGCTACGCAAGAACTCAAGGGAGCTAGCTAGCTACGTGGGGCTATTTCCATAATGACCTTGTACTTTTCAAATCCTTCCCTTCATTCATTTCATAAACGATACACAAACTCGTGCATAACCACCCTCAAGGATCTGCAGAAGATAAACCCGACGTGAAGCATGAGAAGCCTTGAGCATCTCACAGCAATAATGAAAACTGTAATAGATCACCTTTTCCCTTTGCCGGCGAATTCCATTAGAAGTGCAGACAGGCCACACCCCTCGGAGAAACCGGTGCTGTCATATCTGATATATGCAAATCCTCTCTAATGAGACTTCTACTCTTTTGCCTAAACTCACAGTTTCATATTTACAAAGACAGCTTTCTTCCCAAAAGCCGAAATGTCTCTAGTATGCATACAGTTGAAGCAAAGCACAAAAGATTTTGCCAAAGCCCTTCTTCCTTAAGAAAGTAAAATCTATGTAGATATAAAAATAAAAGCACAAACTGCTCAGAATGCCACCTACAAAAACAGCCCCTCAAGTTCCTCAAGTAGGTGAGCTCCTGACCCAAACTCTTTTTTAATGTATTTCGTGTTTGTTGTTTGTTTGCTTGGAGACAGGGTTTCTCTGTGTAACAGCCCTGGCTGTCCTGGAACTCACAGAGACCACCTGCCTCTGCCTCCAGAGTGCTGGGATGAAAGGCGTGCACCACCATGCCCTGCTCTGACCCAAATTTCTAACCGTTCGTCTGATCCAAAACCTGAACAATTTACATGCACCCTAAATTCAACTTGCCCAGAACTCATCACCCTCACCTCCCAGGCCCCTGAAAATTATTTATTTTATTTTATTTTATTTATTTAGTTATTTATTTTTGGTTTTTCGAGACAGGGTTTCTCTGTGGCTTTGGAGCCTGTCCTGGAACTAGCTCTTGTAGACCAGGTTGGTCTCGAACTCACAGAGATCCACCTGCCTCTGCCTCCTGAGTGCTGGGATTAAAGGCATGCGCCACCACCGCCTGGCGGCCCCTGAAAATTAAAAGTCAAGTTATGTAACCCCACAGTACTATATACCTCAACTTATACTTAATGGATTTTCTATTATACATATTTAAGCACAATTTAAAAAAAAAAACATTTTAATTCTGGTCCTCCTCTAAATGCCCACATCAGAACCCAGACACCAGCCTCTGGCCAGTTTCTTACAGAGAGCGGTGTTCAGAGCATGGGTGTAACTCAGTGACAGAGCACATGCCTACTGTGCACAAAGACCCTGGATTTGTTTTTTAAAGATTGGAGGTGGGGAGGCTGGAGTTGCAGATTGTAGTGAGCCGCTGACGTGCAGTTGGGAACCGGACTCTGGTCCTCTGGAAGAGCAGCAAGTGCTCGTAAACCCTGAGCCATCTCTCCAGTGGGAAGACCCTGGGGTCTGACCTCGAGGTGAAAAGTAAAACAAAAAGATGAGCCATAACTTTATTGGGGGTGGGAGTGGTTATTACCCCGCTCCACTCTCAGCCCACTGTCCCAATCAATCATGGAGCCTGGAAGCTTCTCCCTTGGTTTTAAAAGAGCTCTTTAAAATTACCGTACGAAGTAATGTGTCTCGTTATGGCATCGTCATATCCGTGTGCCATTATGGCGCTCTCTGCTCACCATTCCCCAGGTCTACATGGACCCTTCTAATCCTTGTCTCACAGAACAGCCAGAAAGAAAATCCTGCACAACAGCCCTTATATGCAGGGCCCACCTCACCTGGCCCCAGCATCTTTCCGCCTCTTTTCTTAAACTCCCCAGGCTGCTGTTTCTCTACTCCAATCCTCCTCCCCCACTTTCCTCCCACTGGCATGCTTGCTTCTCCCTCCCAACTGCCTGGTTTCTCCTTCCCCTTCCGGGTTGAGTTTACAGAGGCTACCACTTCCTCCAGGAAGCCTTCAGGGATTTACAAGTTTCTCAAACCTCAACACTACTGACATTGGAGCTCAATAACTAAACTGCCTGATGGCAACAGAGCAGTTCTCAACATGGGGGTGGCAACCCCTTCACAGGCATCACCTAAGGCCATCAGAAAACACAGATATTTATGTCACGGTTCGTTAACAGTAGCAAATTACAGTTATGAAGTAGCAACTAAAATAACTTTATGGTGGGGGTGGGGCGGTCACCACAACATGAGGAGTTGCATTAAAGGGTCGCAGCATTAGAAAGGTTGAGAACCACTACTTCACAACATTGCTGGCTTTCAATGCTACATGGGTGACCTAGTGACATCCTTAACAAGTGTTACTCTGTTGCAAACTGCTGTACCGGAGCAGACAGAAGGTAAGGCCCTGCCTGCCACACGTTCTCAAAGTGTCCAGAGCTTAGCAGGATGCAGCTGGTTTAATTACTGAATGTTGTCTTCCCTCCTACCAGCCACCTACACAAGCACGGAGCTAGCTGTCTTGTTCCCGGGACAGTTCAGTACCCAACACACAGTAGGGCCTCAAAATTTACCTTTGAATAATGAATCCAAATAGTCTTTCAGTTTAATGGTCTTTTTTGATGATTCTGAAATCAACTCTATCTAGCAATTCAAACGTGTTCCTCCAGTGACTGTGGTTTCGTTGGGGGCCTGGGAAGAACTTTAATGTCACGGTTATAGGGCTTGACTGAGCTACAAGGTCAAGTTCATGACCAAGTATATTATGCCAACTTGCTAGGGGTGCGTCCCAAATGACAACAAATCTATCTGGAGAATTAAAACCACTGTCATCAATATCTACCCGCGGCTTAAGAAACAACAGGGGAATTTGCAAAATCAAAAAGAAGAAAAAAAACCCACACAGAAAACAACTCAGAGTTAGGTTTGACTCTGTCTTAAAATTTCTGACTCACCATAATGAGAAGAATCTGAGCAAGACTTGGCTCAGAAGAAAAAAAAAATTCATTCCGATTTGGCAGGTGCTAAGAAATAGAATCTTGGCTCACTCAGAGAACAGACAGGGATGTGAAAGATAAACGCTAATAGCTATTATTTCACCGTTGGTTCGAATCATCTTCTCCGTAGAGGTATCAATTAAGAGTGGGCTTGGCTGCATATAATCTCCTGCAATACAAGGCTGCAAGTAGGTGACGGACAGGGACGGCATAGCACTCTGCGTCCATCTGCTTCCTTCCCTCTACCTGCCTTCCATTTTCAAGGTAATCTCATGGTCACAGTGTGACCTTCAGAGTTCGAGCCATCAGGTCCACTCAAAGTCAATGAGAAGGACAATAAAACAAGCCCCAAAGCGCTATACCCTGGCTGCACCAGCCACTTTAAGTGAATGTCCCCATAATCCACAGATATCTCCTTGATCACACCAATTACAAAGGCCACTGAGTAATATCTCATAGCAACACCATCGCCACCCCTCCCCCCCCCATCTTTTAAATCCCATAAAATACAAATAAGCCTGGCTGGAGAAAGAAGAGGCAATGGCTACAAGGTAGACAGTCATCTCTTCTATGATGGACTCTGTAGGAGACAGCAAAATTTCCAGGGGTCTACCAAGTCCGTGCCTCGAGTTCTATATAAAATAATGAAGGTTCAAGGCCACTAAAAGCCATACAGCTAATGAATGGCAACTGAGAGGTTGTAAATCTCACTCTGGAACTCATTCCAGACACTGGAACTGAATCTGCCGTGAACTGTCTGCATACACAGAGGTTTAAAATAAAATTTCTACATTGACGTTCCTCAAAAAGAAAAAGCTGGCCAGGCATTGGTGGCGCACGCATTTAATCCCAGCACTCAGGAGGCAGAGGCAGGCGGATCTCTGTGAGTTCGAGACCAACCTGGTCTACAAGACCTAGTTCCAGGACAAGCACCAAAGCTACAGAGAAACCCTGTCTCAAAAAAAAAAAAAAAAAAAAGCTGTGGTAGTGTGAGAGGAAACTGCCTGTCGGACCACTCCTAAAAGGGTGTGTGTAAACTGGGCGGTGGTGGCACACACCTTTAATCCCAGCACTCAGGAGGCACAGGCAGGCGGATCTCTCTGAGTTCAAGGCCAACCTGGTCTCTACAGGGAGTTCCAGGACAGCAAGTATTACATAAAGAAACCCAATCAAGAAAATCAAAAGGGGGGTGGGGTGGGATATAATGTACTTCTAAAATATCAGAATTATTCAAGGCGCATGTCACATTTTCTCTTCCAACAGAATCCTAACTGGGGGGGGGGCACATCTTTAGGCATTTTGATGTCCTTCCCCTGATATCAAAGTATAGAACAATAAACGCCAGGCCTAAAAGAATTCTCGCTCCTGTACCAGCTCACAGGAGCCATCTCACAAGACAAGAGTCTCACAGGGACTTGGATTGTTTTAAGGTTACTTTATTTTTATTACATATATATGAATAATTTGCCTGCGTGTAGTATGTATGGGTATCGCATGTGTGCCTGGTACCCATGGAGGTCAGAAAGGGGCATCAGAAGCCCAGGAACTGGAGTTACAGATGGTTGTGAGCTGCCATGTGGGCCCGAGAACTGAAGCCAAGTCCTCTGCAGGAGCAGTCAGTGTTCTAACCACTGGGCCATCTCGCCAGCCTCCCATAGAAACCTTTTAAGGAATTTTCTGTTTCCTTTATTGTGCTTCTCTAACAACTTCACGAGGTTCGGCGGCATCTCTAAAAATGTGTTGACATTTTAGTTCATTCGGAATATCCCTTCCTGTATTACCAAATCAAATCTCCCCTTAAGGGTATTAAAAAGTAGATGCAAAAATAACTAACACAGCTTTCAGCCTATACATTGCATCTGTGAGATACAAATATTACTATTAAATGCATGCCGCAAATAGAAGGCTAATTTCAGTCACCACCCACCCATTTGGTTAGCAAAACCTTCAGACGATAAGGCGAAGGCCGCAGTCACCCAGCTTCCCACCCTCCTGCCTGCCCGCTGCAGGGGCTCCACAGTGCTTTCTTCAGCTAATGATCTCTGGCCAAATTCCCCATGATCAATTGTCACTTCCTGGGTCCAAGGTGCCCTAACATTTTAAATTACAGTGTTGCCAAATTAATCCCGTGAGTGAACAATTAATTATGAGCTAATCTAGCTCAATTTTCGCACACTTAGTGAGCACCTGAAGAAATGCCAGGGGTATTCAGAAACAAAACAAAAAATGCCCCTATTCGGAAAGCATAAATCCAAATAAAAACGAGCTGCCAAGGCTCTCGTGGACTGTCTCTCCCTCAACCGCACTATTCTGCCATTTCTAAAAATCTGAAATTCTGCCTTTTCAGAAACGGGAAGCACAGGCAAGTCAGGGTTAGAGAAAGTATTATAATGACAAGCTGAAGAGTCCTTTTTCTTTTTTACCCACGCTTTTAAACTTGAACAAATATCATAAAAAGTCATTCACAGTGACTTTTTAACTTTTTCTCACATCATCTGAGCTAACAGGGGGAGGAAACGCCTTCAGGAAAACGGAAAGGAAGGAATGGGCAGCAGCGGGACCGCCTGAGATCAGTTCTCTGATTTTCCCAGGGAATCCTCCCCAAGCCCCTAGGCTCAGCAGGGTTCTCCCTCCCCTCCTCGTCCAAATGCATTAGGAAGAAGGCCGGAAGGGGGAGTCCCAGGAAACTACAGGGGCTGGGGGTATAGGATGGGGGGGGGGGCAAGGGACACAGGGGTCACAGTAGGGTACAGCGTGTGCTAAGGGCTGGATGAAGGTTGTATAAGGGTGGGTGGGGTCGCAAGGAACACACGGTGAGGTGGGGCGCGTGGGGTACTGTTATGTAGGACAGAATGGGCATGACTGGGGACTGGGTAGGTATATAGTGGGACACAGGTCATGCACAGCTGGGAGTCCAGGGTGCACACGGTTGGGAAGAGGGATGCCCATGGCCGCGCTCAGATTGCGCACAGCACAACCGGAGGGACGGGGTGCACAGGGCCGGACGCAGCGGGTGAACAAGGTGCACACAGTGGAATGCGGGGTGTGCACCGTGTGGCGTCGGCGGGGGGAGGGGGTGCGGGGGAGGGGATGCATAGGATCGGGAGGGGTAGAACAAGGTAGGACCCGGGATATGCACGGCGGGGCACCAGGAATACAAGGGATGTGGTTGGGCTAAGGGGTGCACATCTAGGGGGATGTGGTGCACATTGTAGGGCCCATGAGTGAATAGCTGTGGGAAACAGGAGGTGCACAAGGTGGAGAGCGGGGCGCACAAGGTAAGGAGTAGGTGCACATAGTGGGGCGCAGAGTGCCCACGGCGGGCCATGACATGCAAGCGGTGGGGCGCAAGTAGATACGGTGGGGTGCGGAGTGCACACGGAGGGGCACAGGATGTACTCGGAGGGACGCACGGTGCACACGCCGGGGCGGTGGGGACGCACGGGGCGGGGTGCACACAGTGGGGCGAGGGGTGTACACCGCAAGGCGCGCGGGAAACAGGCAAGGGCGGGCACCGCGCGACCTCTCGCAAAGTTTCTAGCAGTTGCGCGGCACAGCCTCCCGACCCGGCCGCGCCCTCCCCACCAGCCCGCCTGGCCCGGCGGAAGAAGGCGGAGACGGAGAGGGCGCGGGCCAGGGGTGGCGCCGCTAGAGGGCGCTGCGGCCGGGACGGGGCGGGACGGGGCGGGCGGCAGCCGGAACTGCGCGGGGGCGGCCGGCAGCCCCGGACTCCCTCCCCACGCCGCGCCCCGACCGCGCGCTACTTACCCGCGGAGCAGCTGAGCAGCGCCAGCAGCGCGGGCGGCCGCATCCCGGCGGTGGAGGCTGCGCGCCCTTCCCGGAGCCGAGCTGCGCGGACGCCCTGCACGCCTGACCCTTCTCGCGCTCCCCTCCTCCTTCCCGGCACGGCGCCGGCTCGGGCTGCGCCCTCTGGCGGCCGGGAGCGGGAGCGCCCCAGTGTGCGCTCGCAGCGGCTGTGGTTGTAGGTGGTCCTGCTGCCCAGCTGGACCGCGCCCTCCTCTGGGCTTCTGACCTCGGGGCCTCCTTTCTGCTTTCATGCACTTCCATCCCTGGTACTTCCTTCCGCATCCCCAGCAGCAGATCCCTCACTCCCCTTACTGTGCTCAAAGTGAAGGAGAAAGGATCGTTTGTCCTCCCTGCTAATGGACTATATTCTGTTTTTTATAAAAAGCAAAATCGATAATTCAACTCTTAATATTGTTGGCACCAATGTTCCACTTTGATGAAGGTGTTTTTAATCAGCTCAACTAATTTACTTAATATCCTCCTTTTAAGTGGAATTTGATCAATAGCTTTGGCCCGGAGTTTTGCTCTTAATAGATGTTGATGTAAAGCTAATTTTTTATAAATGTAATTTTGAGTGTTCACCATGATGGAAGGGGGGGTACACTTTGATTCAAAATACCTGATGAAAATAAATCAATTAAAAATACAGGAGTGTAGCGATGTGGAAAGGCTCCCTAAACAGAGTCCCTTCTAGCACAGAACCATGAAGAGTCTCCTTCCCACGGAGGAAGAGTTGCCGCCTTACAGGCTTAGCCAATTACATTGTACTGGACTGAAGAGGGAAACATTTACAAGAGAAGAATTGGAGAACCCTTCCTAGAAACACAAGTTTTCTCTTGAGTGCCTAAGGACGTGAATATGAGCAAATGTGCCTCCCTGGCTTGAGTTTAGAATGTGCAGGTCTGGAGGCAGCCAGGGTGCCCTTTCAGTGTCTGGTCATAGTACAAATTGGACATTCTCTGCCAATCACAGGAAGAAAGAGTATCGGAGGACGCCTCCTCACAAGGACTCTGACAGCACGTTTTTTAGTTTCGAAGTGTCTGCAGCTCAGCTCTTGGTGCCCAATGCCAATCTCTTGACTGAGAGCTTACATTTAATGAAGACCAGCAGTAGGCTTTTTTTCTAAATTCTTGACTGACTTGCTTTGACTCCTTGACCCTTCCTGGAAAGTTCTAAAACTTCTAGATTGTTTCCCATTTCCAGAAACGTCTAGCTTTCTCCCCCACAAAAGTATCCCATCCCTATGTTAGACACCGCACGATATAAACAAGATGTAAGCTGAGAGAAGAGAGTCTAGCAGCTGAATTACTCACGTAAAGACTCTGCTTTGGTGGCAGACAACTTGCAGAGCTTAGTGGACCACAGCTGCCATCAAAATTGAACCCGAGAGGCTGGAGAGATTGCTCTCTGGACGGACTTCCTTTTGCACCTCCAGCAGCATGGAGACTTCTTGTTAATTATGAAAGCTTGGCCTTTAGCTTAGGTTTGTCTCAACTATCTCTTATAACCTAAATGAACCCATTTATAGCAATCTCTGTTCTGTCACGTGCCTCTCTTTCATCTTGCACCTCCTGTTTCTTCTGCATCTAGTTGGCCACTTCACCCTTCTTCCCAGAGTCCTCTCTGCCCCCAGAATTTCCACCTAATCTCTACTTCTATCTAGTGGCCGTTCAGCTTTTATTATGCCAATCACAGCAATATATCTCTACACCGTGAACAAATATCCCACAACATGGCCCAGTGTTTAGGAGCATGGACTGCTCTCCCAGAGTGCCTGAGTTCTGTTCCCAACACCCACATCTGTTGGCTCCTAAGTCAAACTCCGGGATGATCTGATACCTCTGGCTCCACCAGCACGCTCATACACACATGCCTACAAATGGACTCACACAGGTACAAATAATTAAAATCAAGAAAATGCCGGTTTTAATTTAAAAGCCTAATCGTGATGCAACATTATTGTATTCCAGGACAAGCGTGGGGGATTGGTCCATGAGGACAAGAGCAACATCCTTTAAGTAATGAACTTGCCCATCCTCTGCCTCTCCACAGAGGACGATGATAAAGGGCTCACCACACAGCTCCATAACTCACGTTTGGAAAAGGATTACCTTCCTGGGACTCTGGTCATGTGATAAATAGACTCCCTGGAAGTTGTCTCTTGATCACTAGTAGAAAGACTCGGAGGAAACCTGCTTACAGTGGTACTGACAGACTCGTGATGAGGCCTGCTGGTAACAGCCACTGTGAAATGGTAAAATCAATGTCCTAAACTCCAGTATAGGGACCTGAAGAAGAGCAGGCCATAGCTCTGTTGACTTGGGATTCTCTCACCTCCATCTGCTGTCACCTCCATGTTGGCTTCTGAGATTGCCCGGCTGTCCTTGTTGGAGGACAGGGTGAGAGACACAAGCTAGCACAGGCCACCTCTTCTCGAGGACCCTACAGACACATGATTGGAAAGGAATGATGGTTTGGAAAATAATTAAAATTGAAGTAATTTAAAGCAATCTGTATAAATACCTAAGGAAAACAATGCAAATACATATTCATAAAGTCAATGGTAACCAAAGTTTAATTAAACTGTGAATTACCAACTTCTCTATGGATGGTTGATCTCAGAGCAATGCCAGGCTCCTAAGGCAATGACAGTGTACTATTGGCTGATGGGCCTCTGCTAAGCCCTGAGACATGTACTTGGCATTGAGCCCAAGAACTCCCTAGTCCAGTTAGGGAGACAGAATGTCCGGAACCTGCCATGCAGTAGATGCTGCAGCACAGGCAGATGGCAGGGACATGCTGGAACACAGAGGAGTAGATGACATCCATCAAGCCCTTTGGAACTGATCATAAAAATAGAAGAGACTTTGTGTAACTTCTTAAAGGAGAAATACCAAGTCTCTGAGCTGAGAGGGGGGGGGGGGGATTTGGTCCTAGGCAGAGGTGTGGCGTGCATGTGGCAGCTCAATCAAAAGCCATATGATGGACTTCTGGGTGGGCTCCCTCCAGTGCCGCCTCTCTCTCCCGTGACTCTGATGGGCCCTCAGGCCTCCCAGTCCTGTTC
>JAQHUG010000136.1:1938419-1952218 GCA_028555095.1 Dicrostonyx torquatus
TCACCCAAGGTTCTTCTGCATTGTTGGGGCATCTAGCTTCAGCCTACAGGTCTAGAACATCTGACAAACTTTTCTGTGAGGCAGGAATTTTGAAGGACTATCTGACCTTGTCTTGGCAAAGTTTGGCAATCACCTTCTTTTGTGTCCTGCTTTTCCAGTTTGTACAACATACTGTCAGCAGCCAAGGCAAGGGCAATTTCTTGCCCAGTGGCTAACTTTGCCAGCAAAATGTTTCATCCTGTGAGCACAGCCCACAGCAAGTGCTCATGAAAATTACTTGGATGATCTACAATGATGTCTCCAAGCACAAGGGTCTTGTCTCACTTTACTTCAAACGTCATTTAAAATTCATAGGTAGACACCTTCTGCCAAACCAAACACTCAACCAAGGTTTTCACCCAAAGAGGTTTCACCAAAGTATTCTCACAACCTACCAACTCCAAACCAAAAGCCAAGAAATACAACCCAGGTCACCATCTTACCTCTAGAGACCTCCCAAACAAGCCCTGAAATATGAAGCCATTTGACATCTGATTCTCTATTCTCTTGATGTCCCAGAAGTATAAAGTTGTCTGTCCACAGAGGAGCCACCTCCTAGGACTTCTCATTAAATGATCCACTTTGCTATGTCGTTCTCCTTCCCAGGGCCAGACCTCTTCCCCATTCCCATGGATCTAAAGACCAAGAATCCACCATGAAAGGCAGGAGCATCAGCAAGTGAGGTGTGTGGTCCACTTATTCCACAGTCAGTGTGAAACTCGATGCTATTGCCAGAAACTAGCTGGTCATTTTATATCAACTGCTTGCAGGTGTAGGATTTTGACTAAATAAGCTGGCCAAAATTAGTGGGAAGCATTTTCATGCATCCAGAGACAAACACTCACAGAGGAACTACATGTTCCAGACTCTCCTATGGCTTGACAGTGGGAGGGAAAAGTTCTTTCCTAGTGTATCCTACCCCATCAGGAGGACCAAGACACACAGAGTGACCATGAGCTCACATTTGAGCACACATCTTCTGAGAGGGCTGGAAACAGAATGAGATGGAAGGGCAAGAGAAAAGGGAAGTCATGGAGCAAGGGTCGGGGGAAGGACTTTCATGGATGGCACAGTTACAAGCAAGCTGTGGCAGATAAAGAAAGGCATTCCAAACAGAGGGGACAGGCAGATATTGGCCTGTATGCTGGACACTGGAGCCATTCAGAGACAGGAGTTGAGTGATCTCATAAGGAACATCAAAGGGAAGCTGGCTAGGGCCACATCCTGGCTGACCTTCATGGAAGGGCACTGAGGCTGATGGAGAAGCTATATTGGCTGCCAACAAGAACACAGCTTCCACCGTGGGTCCATAGCTCTTGATGCCAGACTTGTGTCCTAACCGCATCCTCTCTCAGAGAAGCAATAAATAAATATTTCATGAGGTGATGAAGTCACAGATGATGCCCATGTATACTGCAGCCAAATGAATGAACAGTGCATGAGAAAATCAATTCAGTGGTGATGTTATGGGGGACTAGACAGAGAAAAAAGTCTGATACATATGAGAAATATATGCTACAAGTAAGCATTCTGGAAGTTGCTTTTAAGTATATTATTTCATTTAACCTTTACCCCTCCAACAAAAATCCCAATCCCAAAGACATAAAAAGATTATTCTTTTTTTTCCCCCAAGTTTTCCTTTGAGATGGGGTCTTACTGTGTATGTGTCTCAGGCCTGCCGGGAACTTTCAGTCCTTCTACTCATATAGACGTCCATTCTCTAGATTAGTAAATAAATCTCAAGAGGGTCTAACAACAGAAACCAGAGCTGCTTCTGATGGCAACTGTGAAATGGAAGGAAGAAGTCACTGACAGTGTGACAGAGGTCAGACCAATTGTAATTGTGAGTGGATACTGGCTGGCACTAAGAAAGAGCACACAGAAGGAGATCGACGGAGCAATTAATTAAAGTGAGTATCCGCCAGAAGGATGAGTTTATAGATAAAAATGAAAGATTACAATCAACACCAGCACATGCTTTCCCAGCATCAGTTGGTGTGTGGTGATGCTCTGGGGGTTTCTCTACGCCAGGCATCAACCTAAGTGTGTTATGTGTTCTTTTATTAAGCTTCCATTCAATTCTCCAAACAGTTTTATTACTACTGTCATGTTGTCTAAGATGGGAGTGTGGTGGTTGGTTTTCATTATTAAAGCAATCTAGACTCACCAGGGAAGAGAGTTTCAATGAGGAAGTGTCCACCAGGTCAGGCTGCCCTGTGGACAAGCCTGTGGGTGACTGTTGTGGAATATTATTTTAAATGTTTTACATTTGTTTATGTCATGGAACATGTGTTTAATGATACAAAGATATATTGCGTTTTTTTAAACTGCATTTGTTTAGCTCTGTGAAGCTGTGTTACTTTGCCTGTCTAAAACACCTGATGCTCTAATGAAGAGCTGAAGAGCCGAAAGCAAGGCAGGAGAAAGGACAGGCAGGGCTGTCGGGCAGAGAGAATAAGAAGGAAAAATCTGGGAGGAGGGATGAAGGAGCAAGAAAAGGAGAAGGAGAGGTGGACATCAGAGGCCAGCCACTCAGCTACACAGTCAGCAACAGAGTTAGAAAGAAATAAAGATTTGCAGAAATAGAGAAAGGTAAAAGCCCAGAGATAAAAGGTAGATGAAATAATTTAAGTTAAGAAAAACTGACTAGAAACAAGCCAAACTAAGGCTGGGCAATCATAACTAAGAATAAGACTCCGTGTATTTATTTGGGAGCTGGGTGGCAGACCGGCAAAGAGTAAAGAATGAAAACAACCAATGGCAAGTGACTGTCTTGATTACATTAATTGAGGTGAGGACCCAGTTCACGGTCATGGACTGTGTAAGAGCAGGAAGGGGGTTAAACACTAGTATGCATGCGTGCATTCTCTCTTCTTTTGACTGTGGTTGTAATATGATGAGTTGTTTCAAGCTCCTGCTTGACCTCTCCACAATGGTGGACCATAACCTAGAACTGTAAGTCAAATAAACTCTTTGCTCCTAAGCTGTTTTTTGTCGGGGTGTTTTATCACAGCAACAGAATCAAACCTGGAATAGTTGAATAATTTCCTAAGGGGATTCCTGAGATCACTTCAGAGTACCTGGATTTGCAAAGTACAAACTATTTTTTTATATCAATGCAAAAATGTTAGCTTGCTCTATGCAGACTTTCCCAGTAACGGCACAGAAGCAACTACAAATGAAAGCATTTTGACCAAGGGAGTGACACCAGGCTGGAGCAGGAAAGGGCTGAGGAGCCAAGTTGTAGGTCCTTGATGAGCAGTGGAAATCATCTGGTTTATTAAATTACACCCTTGAATACACATTTTTCCCCCTTGTAGTTTGTGCGACAAGTTGAGACGTAAACATGAAAGTCCTCACATGTGACAAATGACATGAGGTCCCTTGAAGAAACACTTGCGAGCCTCCTTCAATTACAAGCTCAACTGGCTGCTTATTTCTGGGAAAGTTGGGTATGACTGAGAGAAAGGCCAAAAACAGAAGTTGGTTGGGCTTAGGGCCTAGCCAAACATTTACATGCTCAACAAATAAAGTGAGCCTGTCATTGCAAGGAAAACTGTTTGTAAAATTTGTTGCCAGTGATAAAGCACAATTCTTGGTGCAAAAATAGAGTTCTGAGAAACTTGCGTATCCGCTGCTGAGAATGCAACACCTTCCCAATCCTTAAAGACCTTGTAATGGCACCAGTGGCCGAGTCAAAAAAAAACCCAAACCAACTAAACTCTTCATATCACACTGCAAAAAGCATCAACATCTGAACAAACACCATGCTTCAGTGCTGTGTGACTCTGCTCCTAGGGAGGTGTGAACACACACCTATTCACCCTATATAGGGAACTCATGGCAGACCAAAGTACCGATACCACCAAAGCCCAACTTGGTGAGCCAATGAGTTTTATTGGAGTTACTTACAGGGTACAGGCGAGGTGTCCCTTACAAGAACAGAAACAACCCAAGACAGCTGTATCACCAAAGCCCAGGCAAAGACAGATAACAACAGGAAACCTGGAGTGCACTGCACAGTTAATTCTGCTGATCTGAGCCTCAAGGCCAGTAATTGTCATCCTTCCTAATGCTGTGACCCTTTCATACAGTTCCTCTTGTTGAGGTGACCCCAAACCAATTAAATTATTTTTATTACTACTTCATAACTGTAATTTTGTTACTATTATGATTTAGAAATATCTGTTTTCTTTTTTAAAACATTTTAAATGATTTGTTTATTCTTATTTTATGTGCATTGGTGTTTTGCTTTCATGTATGTCTGTATGAGGGTGTCAGATCCCCTGGAACTGGAGTTAAAGATAATTGTAAACTGCCATATGGATGCTGGGAACTGAACCCAGAGTCTCTGAAAAAATAGCCTGAGTCATCTCTCCAGCCCCATAATACCTGTGTTTTCTATGGTCTTAGGAGACCCTTGTGAAAGGGTCATTCAACCCCCAAAGGGATTGTGACCCCCAGGTTGAGAACCACTGCTCCAGGCAATCTAGCTTGTCTAAGGGGTTTCTAGGTAGCTCTGGGCTCGTCTAAGAGTGTCTCTGCAGCAGTACTTAGTGCTTATATGGACTTGTGGAGAAGTCCTGTGAATCTAATCAGTTTTAGGAACTTCCTAAAACCTTTAAGTTGTTTACCTCCTAGACTTTACGAGACTCCCTCTAAAATGGAAAATTTTATCTCAGGGAAAATTTCTCACATTTGGTGAGATGCTAATATCCAAATGACCTATAAAATCATGCACAGGTAAGATTTACATTCAGGTACAAGAGAGATAAATGAACCGTAAGATAAACAACAAAAAATAATAACAGTTTCATGCTATACACTGTAATAAACCAGAAATTTTCAATTGTCTCAAGTTTGGATGTCAAATCAAAGGATACTCATCACCACAGAAAATATTAATGAAACATATTCAACTTCTCTCAACTGCATGTCTGCATGAAGCAGGACTTTTCTTCGTTTACTTCATCTAAAATAATATAGCACAGCAGGTGAGAGGAAGAGGCCAGTTTGAGAATGCCCCTGTCTTCTAGTAAAGCAGACACTGAAGAGAGTTACAAACTGTAAATCAATGGACTTTCTTGTGGTGATATCTTGTTTGTACTCTAACAAATAAAGCTTGCCTGAAGATCAGACAGTAGAGCTAGCCATAACCATAACCGACATAACCATAGAGGCCAGGCAGTGGTGGCACACACCCTTGATCCCAGCACTTGGGAGGAGGAGACAGGAAGTAATATAACTGGGCAGAGAGAGGAATATAAGGTGGGAGGAGACAGGAGCTCGGCCCTTTTTTTGGTCTGAGGGTTTTGTAGAGGTAAGAACTAGGAACTGGCTACTCTGTAATCTTTCAACTTTCACCCCTAATATCTGACTCCGGGTTCTTATTACTAAGACCAATTAGAATTTACACTACACTATCTCACTAACTTTACCTCTTGAAAGACTATTTTTCATAAAAATAAAATGTACTTACATGATGCATTTGTTCATCTAACTCTGAGTTTTGCATCTAACAGTAAATATTCCCAGAAACAGAACACTTAAGCAAACTCCCTTTAGGATCCTCAATTTTTTTTTTCAGAATATAAAGAGGGTTTTGAGGTGAAACCCCTCTTTATTTGGGGAGGGCTAATTCAGGATGCATAGTTTAGAAATTGATGAAGGGGATCTGGATCCACTACAAGTCTTTTCTCTCCCTCGTGGAACTGGGCTACACCACATTCAGATTCAAATATATTGTGTTTGAGGGACATGGTTTCCCCAAGCTTACTTTGGCTCAGTTAAAGTCCCAGTCACTATAGAGTTAAAATAACAGCAAACCGTTAAATGGGCAAAGTTATACCAAGATAACAATCCCACATAACAGAACCTATCTTGGTCATGCTAAGTCGGCTGCCATGGTGACCTTCTAGCCAACCATCACCCGTTGTTAGGGACCAGGCTGACGGCTATGTCAGCTGCGTCTTTTGCCGTCACTGCGGCATGGAAAGAGGATACTGAAGAGTCAAGCCTCAACAATCAAAAGCTACCAGTGAGAGTGTCATAGTCACTTCAGACTCCATTGTCTTGAAGAATGAGAAGGCGCTGCCAATAGCCAGAGTGGCATAGGGGAACCTGCTGCTGTTGAACAGGACACTGCCAATCGCCCATGTCTTCTCTTCCTGCCAAGCAGCGTTTGTCAGTGTTCCTTCGCTCTCATGAGAGCCCCGAGGCAATCAACTGCAAAGCTGAAAGCTCACTGGGCTCACAGTTTTCTGAGGCTCCAGTCCATAAATGCCTGTGCCCCATTTCACATGGAAAGAATATGAAGTACCGGAAAGATAGACAGACAGATGGACTGACAGACTGGCGTGGGTCTTACAATCTCCTTCAGGAGCATGCCACCAGCAACATAACTTCCTCCTACCTCTCAAAGACTCGACCTCCTTCCAGTGACTGCATGCTGGGAGTCAAACCTTTCACACACAGGCTTTTGGGCTACACTTAACGTTCAGGGACTGTGGTTGTAGTTCAGTGGGCAAGCACTTGCCTGGTGATTGTGGGTAAGGCCCTGGATAGCATCCCTGGCACCAAAACCAAAGTAAACTAATCAAGAGCAAAGCCCTAAGAGTACAATTTAAAATGATCTTCTTTCTGAAAAGATACCATGCTAAATAAATCTTGGAGAATAAAACAAGATTGGAAATGTAGCCTTCAGGAACCGAAAACACTTAAGAAGATAGAATACCACCTTGTATGTGAACACCCATATGGCTGTCGACAAAGCAGGACTAGGACTCCAGGTGACTTGAACAGCCCTGGGTGTTCACAGGAGAAAGAAACCTCCAGACCCAGCGGACAGTTCCGAGGAGAGCGTGGCATCAGAGCAGAGGTCATCACATGCCGGGAGCATCCAGATTGGCAGAGAAGAATGACGAGACATTACAGGCAATAAAGGGAAAGAGACTAGTGAGCCTGTGGCTAGACCAGTGTGGCTGCAAATTAGTCACGCCAGGAAAGCACCGCTTGACCCAGGGCTGGGGATGAGAAGACATCAGCCTGGGGAGGTCCCACATCCCAGCCAGAGGAACAGTATGCAAACAAGTAGGCCACAGAGATGGCAGATGCAAGGATCTGACAGCCACTTACTTGTCCACAAGAGAAACGTTAGGATGAGAGATATGGGCATCGTTTATTTTAATTGAAAACTCAAGCCAAAGCTTGCTTTATGTCTTTTTTTCCTTCTCCTAAAAATGTATTTTCTTCATAATTTCTCAACTTCAATAACAATAAAATAGCTGTGGCATTACACAAACAAAAACATCATTTTCAGAAATAGCATTTTCTAAGCATTAAGTCAAGCAGATGTTGGAAGCATCTTGCTTAAATCAAATTGTAGTGTGTTAGGTCTCAAGTGGGAGTAGGCATGTCCTCGTCTGTGTGTGCCTGCTTTGTGCATTAATATCCGTCTTTGGAAGGACAGAGGAGAAAGGAAAACCTAAATGTTGGGGCACATGTGATATGTCCATTTGGGAAAGACATCACGATTTATTAACGAAAAGAGAGAAGCCGGTCTGGCGAGATGGCTCAGGGGCAATGGTACTTGCCACCAAGCTTCACTATCGGATTGATCGCTAGGACCCATGTAGTGGAAGGAGAGAACCATCTTCCACAATTTGCCTGTGTGTGTGTGTGTGTGTGTGTGTGTGTGTGTGTGTGTGTGTGTAATACATAAATAAATAGATGTAGCAATGTTAAGACAAAAGCAAAGAGAAAGGCTGAAATAGGGGTGTGGCCATAGACAGGATGAGACTGCCAGGGAGAGATCCCAGAAGCAGGATTTAAAGACCTTTCAAAGGGCTGGAATCAACACATCCCCATCTATGGTGCACACAAAACAATCACCTTTTGTTTGACATAGTAGGTACAAACAAGGGAACCAGGGCAGACTCTTAAGGTCTTACAGGCAGGCTTACAAGATTGTACCACCTACCATATCACTGTCATTTGGATCTGGAATTCTGGAATGTTCCCCAAAGGCCCAAGTGTTCCAGGTCCGGTCCCCAGACTGTGGCACATTGAGCTGCGGTAGAACCCTTGGGAGGATAAGCCTAAGAGAAGGAAATTGGATCTCTGGGAGTGTGCTCTCCAAGGGGATTGGAGAACCCTGATATTTCCTCTTCTGCATCTTGTCTGTGAGATGAGCGGTTTTGCGGTTTTGCTCCACCATGCCCTGAGGTCGTACATTGTGTGTGGCCTCAGCACAGAGCAGCGAGGCCACTGGAATGTGGATTGTAATTTCCAACACGTGAGCCAAAGTGAGACTCGGCGGTAAGGGGATCGTCTCCACTATTTGTTACAGTGATAGAAAGCCGACTGCCACCATGCTTTGAGAGCAGAACACTAACGAAAGCATGCCCTCATGGAGACTCTGAGGCAGAGTGCAGAACGCGCCAGGGAAAAGTCTAGTCAGATGCCTGTTAGCCTGGCCTCTTCCTATTGTAACCGCCTGAAAAGTTGCATGAGCCAACAAGGAGCTGAACTAGAGTGATGCGTGCAGCGTTAGAGAAACACATTCAAGGCAAGGATCAATGGTATCACACAGGATTAACCAAGAAGGCCTAAGAGGACAGCTGTCTGCCTTGGCATCTCAATGGCCAAGCCAGAGGATTAGCCGTGTAAGGGAAGCGGCTCACACACTTGAAATGGTCTGCTTGTTGGACAACTGCATTTGGAGTGAAGTTGGGTCGTCTGGGTGTAAGTATTCAGGAATTGGGGACTGCAGCATGCAGAAGAGGAAATGGATCACAGGTTTGACATTACCCATGAAAGAACAGGAAAAGAAACTATGGCAAACAGTGGGGCTTCAAAGAGAATGGTGCAGGGCTGGAGAGTTGGCTCAGTGGTTAAGAACATTGGCTGCTCTTCTAGAGGACCTGGGTTATGATTCCAGCACCCACATGGTGGCTCACAGCTGCTTGTAACTCCTGCTCCAGGGAATATGGTACTTCTTTTGGCCTCTGCAGGTTCCTGCATGCAAACAGAGTGCTTAAACTAATACATACACGTAAGTAAAAATAAACTATGGTTTTAAGGTGGAGGAAGAGGAGTTAGGGAGAGACAGAATGCCAGAGAGGGGGAAGAAAAGAGTTGCAAGCGTGTTGGGGCTGATGGACTTTGTTCGCTTTTGTTTTCCTTTTTACAACAAATGGTTGCTATTTCTTCCATCGTTTCTCCAACTCTCTGACACGAACTGGGTATTGAACGATTCAAAGTAATCCTGACGTCATCTTAGTTAACATCAGATCCCACAGATGACACAGCTCAATCCTACCTTAATGCCATTCCTAAGTCCCAGGTCACCTGCAGTTCTCACGGTGGCTATAACTTGGGAATTCCCATCACCCTCTCCCCTGGTTCAGTAATTTTAAATAATGCCTCAGGGGCCCAGGCAGATGCTTTGATTTGTGCTTATTATTTTACCATGAACCGCCAGGGCAAACAGGGCACGGAATGGGGTACAGCAGGGGCTTGAGCAGAGAAACAACGTCCCCATCGAGTTGGCATATGCTGTCCTCCTGGCTGCCAATCAAGAAAACACAAAGAAATTAGAGCTGAAGCCAAAGAAATCTAGATTTATTTGGTAACAGCAGTGCAGTGGGAACAACAGGGCACTGCAACAAGAATATAGATGCTGTGGTGAACTGTGGCTGTCTTCAAAGATGTGGAGGCAAGGGGAAGTCTTTAGAGAGAAAAGTCAGAATTAGACACGGACTTTGGAAGGTGGCTGTGCTTGCCACTCACTGAATCACTAGCACCGCACCTATGCAGTGTATTTTGAAACAAGCTCTGGTCACAGTAGTTCGTACAAGATTGATGTCAGGCCGAGGTTGAGCAGGCAGGTGGTAAAGAAGCACTCTCAAAGGCTTTTTCTGTACAAGGCTGCTGGGGTTTTTATGCTCGGCGGGTCTGTGTTGCTGGTGGCCTGTTGTGACAGTTACTATCAGGCAACCATGCACAAAAGGCCTCCTTTAAAAATTTATTGGCTTTATTTATTTAACAAATGTTGACACAAGCAACTCCATCTTGACACAAGCAACTTTTACACAGCGCGTTGATGTGTTTGCCAACTCAGATGCTCTCCAAACTCCATCCTTTAATCAAGCCTTAGGCAGAGTTGATTAAATAATTAGTCAATGGTCGTTAACTCATCTTTCCTCTTTCTCCCCTCATCAGAGGACATGGGGACAGGCTGCAAGGCCTACGCTTTTAATCGAGCCTGGTCTTCCTGGTTTAGCAGCCTTCATCCTGTAGCTACTCAGGGGTCCACCACGAATGGCCTCATTAGAACCAAATGGGCTCTCAAGACCAATATCACTGCAGAATTTCCAAGGATTTGGGGAGCGCTGTGCTAGGAATGAGAAACACAGCCTGAGTACCATGTTGTGGTGTCACAGGTACTATTCTAGCAAGAAAAAGACGCCAGGAGAAAAGCAAGCAGCAGAGTGCTGCAGGGAGCCAGGACCAGCAGTGTCATGGGAAAGGGGAAGGAGCTGCTCAGAGGAGTGCACTTTAACCTTCTCTTTGAACCTCAATATCTGAGTCCTGTCGCTAGTTTAGAGAATTCCTCGTCTTGTTAGGCAGAAGCTGATAACTTTCCCAGCCCCACCTGCAGCCACGAGGCAATCAGCGCAAGGGCTCTGGTTCTGAGTCAGAAGCAAAGGATGCTACAGGGAACACCCCCACCCCCCCAAGTGATGACAGCAGGAACCGGTGCCCCCAACCACGTATGCTCCAACCTGAAGGGCTGGCAGAAGATCCTCTGGGTCCATCCCTACAGTGATTTGTAGTTTTTTTTCTTAGTTTTCTGGGTTGTGGCTGGCCAAACTCCGTGCCTACTGCCCCAGATTATCAGAACTGGGTAAGAACATTTGTTTCCTGCATAAAGCAGCTAGTCATTTCTAAAGTTCGCCACCTCTGTCCACGCTGTCAATCAAGGGAAGAGCAATACTGTTCAATGGAGAATTTGCTTTGACAGTTTGTTTAATTGTGACTTTAGGCAGGTGTCTAGCAGCTGGAACAAACTCATACCTGGAGTAGGAAGGAAAGCCAATTCAAAACCTAGCTAATCACATGTCTGAAACTAATGCAGCACCAAGCAACACTAAAGATTTGATAGCAGGTGCAAAAAGACTATTTACAAATGATTTATTTAGAATTGTGAGGACCTGGGACTGGAGAGATGGCTCAGTCGGTAGTTAAGAGCACTGGCTGCTCTTGCAGAGGACTTGGGCTCAAGTCCCAGCACCCATGTGATAGCTAACTTGTCATCTGCAATTACAGTTCCAAGGGATATGGTACCCTCTTCTGGCCTTCTCGGGCACTGCATATCCATAGTGCACACACATACAAGAAAAATACCCATACATATAAAATTTAGCTGGGTGTGGTAGCATACAGCTTTAACCCCAGAACTAGGTGGGGCAGAGGCAGGCAGAACTCTGTGAGTCTGAGGCCAACCTAGTCTAAAGAGCTAAATCTATGACAACCAAGGCTACATAGAGAAACCCTGTCTTGAAAAAAAAAACCAAAAGCAGCAACAAAAAAAATAAAAATCTTTTTAAAACAAGAGGGCTGTCTTACTTTTAATTCTTTGTTCTTGCTCTAACAGACAGAAGAACTCCTCTAAGTATCAGACAAATGGCAGTAGAGAAGTACAAGAAGCCACAAGTCCACCATGTTCTTCTGCAGTTCCCTCCCCCTGCTCCATCCAGTGGGATAAAATGTGTGGCAAGTCCAATCCCTCACCCCCTTTAGCTCTGCCTCTTTTGTCCTTCACGTGCCCCACCAGGGGCTTTAAGACTCTCTGGGCACACATGTGTCAGTCTCTCTTGCCCACGGGAGAAACAGTGCAGGGTTTTGTTTTTTTGCCATGTAGCCCTTTATCTGTGGGGAATACAGTCCAAAGGCCCCCTGCAAGAGGTACCTAAAACCCTGTGTAATACTAACCCCCATGTAGTATGTTGTTCATCTATTCTATTACATATGAAAAGTAGGTAATAAAGAGATTAGCATAACTAACAATAAAATAGAATGAACATAATGACGTGAGGTTAAGAAAATTGCTGGTATTCTGGGTATAGTTGCATATGTCTGTGATCCCAGTACTTGAGGCTAAGGTAAGGAGATCATAAGACTGATGTCACCCTGGGCTATATGGTAAGTTCAAGGCCAGCCTGGTGTACATGGTGAGGCACCCTCTCAAACAAAACAGGCAGGGAGAATAGGAAAAGAGAACAAAAAGTCGTGAGCATCACTACTGTGGTGTGAGACTTTGGAGACATTTTACAGTAAAGCATGTTTTACTTGGACATAAGTCTGCAATGTCACAGAGATGGCTATGAACTGATTATGAGGTCAGTGGCCCATATAACATGCATGTGTCAGACAAAAGGATGCTTCATGTCCAGGTGGAACAGAACACAATGGTAGATACTTCATCATAATCTCAGGGTGGTATGCAATGGAGCATTAACTGTTTTTCTGGAATTTTCCACTTAATGTGCTTGAACTGCTGAGGTCAGGTAATTGACCTTCTCACTAGTAGGGGTGTCACTATGTTATGGTTTCTGATACGGGTCAGCAATACTCTCTAGACCAGCCGTTCTCAAAATGTGGGTTGCAGCCCCTTTGGGGGTCGAATAACCCTTTCACAGGGGTCACCTAAAGTCATTGGGAAGCACAGATATCTACACTATGAATCATAAAAATAGCAAAATTGCATTTACAAAGTCGAAACAAGAATAATTTTTCAATACCCACAACACAAAAAACTATATTTCAGGGTCACAGCACTAGGATGGTTGAGAACCACTGCTCTAGACTGTTGGGTATGGACAATATCTACTTATATCTAGCTACATATCATAAATACGTAATTGTATTAATTGTCTATATATAAACCACACAGAAAAAGAATGTGAGGCAAACAGTATAAAGAATTCTACTATTCTTTTCTACTTGAAGCTAGATACACTCACTCTATATCTATCTGTCATGCGTGTGGCATCTCTCACAACCGTGATGCTCCTGTTTCAGTAATTGGTCTTTGTATCTGACTGCCTAGCACACAGTGCTTTTAGAGACTTTTTTTGTGCACAAGGATTTTGTCTGCATGCCTGTATGTGCACCACGTGAGCGCAGTGCTCAAGGAGGCCAGAAGAGGGCATTGGGTGCCCTGAAACTGGAGTCACAGGTGGTTGTGAGCTGCCATGTTGGTGCTTGGAACCAAACCCAGTCCTCTGGAAGAGCAGGAAGTGTGTTTAACTGCGGGACCACCTCTGCTGCTCCGGAACATGCTTTCACACATAAAACCAGCTTACCTAACATTAGAAATAGGAATTATATATATATATATAATAATATAATATAATATATATATATATATATCTTCAAGTTCCTGTGATTTTTCTCAATAGTGAGGGACTCAGGACTCAGGACTTGGTGTTCTGGGCTCCCTCATCTGAAGAAATGAAGTTTCAGAGTCAAGTGAATGACATTAATCTCTCCACGCTCACCAGTTCATCCTTTTCTCTTTTAGTCTCAGTTTGACCTACGAGGGCACAAATGAATTACAAACTCTATCCACAATCTAAGGTTATAGTCGAGGTTCTAATAGACGATCTAAGGTTCTAAGATTAAAATAGGGAGATACCGTTTTTCCAAACTGATATGGATATGAATAATTTGCATTGATATGGATTTTGCTTTGTTGA